>PVJD01002881.1:7500-92500 GCA_004026545.1 Mormoops blainvillei
GACAATAGAAATTAAGCTCATGCCTAATAGTAAACATCCCAGGAGAATTAGCGTCCCAGATGAAGCCAGGTGGGTTAGTCCAGAAATACCGGTGAGAGGGGCGGCCTTGCTGTCTCCTGTAGGCTCTGCTTTAGACACAAGGCAAGAGGGGGCTCTGGAGTCTCCCCATTGCTGTGTGGGATCTCCCTGCTGGGTGGGCAAAGCCCTTGGTCTTTACAAGACCTACCTGGGCCCAGATCAGCCACGTAGAAAGCACTCGCTTTTACATAGCCTGGCCAAAACAACTTTCAGACAAACTCCTGACCAGAATGATTTTTAAAATGCCAGCTTCACCAATGGGGATCTTCAAAGGCCATTTGTTTCTGAGACACATCAGTCACATGAAAAAGGTTAGACAAGATTTCACTGAGTGCGACCTGCAGAAACATAGCCCCAGTCAGACTAGGGGCAAGTCTGTTGAAGATGGACATCACTGGAAGAAAAATCCTGGAGAATGACCGCAGAGGCATTTATATTCATTCATTCATTCGTTCGTTCATTCATTCATTCATTTTCTTCCTCTTTCTTTCCTTTATTCATCCTTTCGTTTTGCATTCTCATTTTAAAAAGAGATACTGAGTGGTTAGTTGTCTGATGTCTGTGTGGTTATTTGTTTGCTTATTTATTTATTTATTTATTTATTTTTAGCGAATCATCAAGAATGATAAAATTGGGCTGCCAAATTTGATAACTCCATTCATAATTCCATGTATACATTCAACAAATAAGAGTTGAGACTATATTTTGCATTTCCACCCCATAGATCTTAAAAGAGGGATGCATGTTTAGTGATTATCACTCATTCAATGTGCCAAGCATCGCGCTGAGATACAACAGTTAACAGAGCTTAGAGTCACTGAGTCTCAATGAGTAAATAAGAGAACTGGGAAGTGTGATAAGATTTCCTGTGGATGAAACAGGGTATTTTGAACCAAAGGCTTTGAAGTTTCCTAAAAACTGACTGCCTTGTTTTCATGCAGAAGATGGTGACCTCAGATTCTCTAGAGGAAGGAGTATATTGGAGGTTGGGCAGATCTGTTGGAAGCGGGCATGGTAGCGTAGGCCTATGGCTGAGTTAGAACCCCCACTGTACTGCGTGAATTTGAACAAATTGTTACATGTCTCTCTGACTTAGTTCTTTCAGACACAAAGAGAGGGCAACAGAATTTACTTCCCCGGGTTGTTTTAAGGATAAAGGAAAATAACACAGGAAGTGCTTAGTACCAGGCCTGAGAGATGGTAAGAGGTCAGTAAAGGGCAGCTCTTCATGTCAAAGGAAACCACTGGCCATCATGAAGAGGAAACCTGTTTGGAAACCTGTTCAGAAACCTGAGCAGGCAACCCGAGCCCCTGCACCCGAGCCCCTGCACCGCCTGGGCGGGACTGCGGAGCCTGTCCCACCCTTGCTGCCTGGAGGGTAGCTCGCATCAGGGAGCAAAGCCGCGAAGTGCGCTCCCATATATATTAATGAGCTAAAGGAGCATTAAGACCCCAACATAATCTGTTTCTACATTATACATTTCTCTTATTATTCAGCATTGATTGAGTACTCTCGATTCCGTAAGCTTTGTTTTTCTGTTTTGTTTCCCTTTTTTAAATCACCTATTTTTAAATTACAGTTGACATACAATATTAATTAGTTTCAGGTGTATACCCCACCTGATTAGACATCGCATAACTTACTAAGTGACCATCCTGATAAATCTCATACCCATCTGACACCAACCATGGCTATTAGAATATTATAGACTATATTCCCTGAGCTGTACTTTACATCCTCATGGCTATTCTGTAACAGTGAATTTGTACTTTTTAATCCCTTCACCTTTTTTGTCCATCCCCCCTACCCCCCTCCCATCTGGCAACCATCAAAGTATTTTCTGTGTCTATGATTCTGTTTCTGTTCTGCTTGTTTGCTTATTTTGTTTTTTAGAGTCAATTATTGACAGATGTGTATTTATTGCCATTTTACTGTTCATATTCTTTATGTTTTTTGCCTTCTTAAAGAAGACCCTTTAACATTTCATGTAATATTGGTTTGGTGGTGAACTCCTTTAGCTTTTTTTTCTTGCCTGGGAATCTCTCTGTGCTTCAATTCTAAATGACGGCTTTGCTGGGTAAAATAATCTTCATTGTAGGTCCTTGCCTTTCACCACTTTGAATATTTCTTGCCTCATCCTTCCGGCCTGCAAAGTTTCTGTTGAGAAATCAGCTGACAGTCATATGGGAACTCTCTTGTAGGTAACTAACTGCATTTCTCTTGCTGCTTTTAAGATTCTCTCATTGTCTTTAACCTTTTGCATTTTAATTATGATGTGTCTTGGTGTGGGCCTCTTTGGGTTCATCTTGTTCGGCACCCTCTGTGCTTCCTGGACTTGCATGTCTAGTTCCTTCATCAGGTTAAGGAACTTTTCTGTCATTTTTTCAAAAAGATTTCCAACTTATTGCTCTCTCTCTTCTCCTCTGGCATCCCTATGATACAAATGTTAGAATGCTCGAAGTTGTCTCAAAGGCTCCTTACACTATCCCCATTTTTTTTTCATTCTTTTTTCTTTTTGCTGTTCCGATTGTCTGTTTTTTGCTTCCTTATATTCCAACATTTTGACTCTCGGCTTCATTTACTCTACTGTTGATTATCTGTATATTATTCTTCATTTCAGCTAGTGTATCCTTCACTTCTGACTGGTTCTTTTTTATGGTCTCCATGCTCTCTTTTATGTTGTTGAAGTTCTCACTAAGCTCATCGAGCACCTTTGTAACCAGCATTTTGAACTCCGCATCTAGTCGATTGCTTGTCTCCATTTTGTTTAGTTGTTTTTCTGGAGTTTTGCTCTGTTCTTTCATTTGGGACATGTTTCTTTGTCTCCTCATTTCAGCAGCCTCCCTGTGTTTGTTTCTCTGTATTAGGTAGACCTGCTATGTCTCCTGTTCTTAGTAGAGGGGCCTAACGTAGTAGGTGTTTTATAGGGTGTAGTGGCACGACCTCCCAATCACCCAAGCAGAGCGCTCCAGGTGCACCCTCTAACTGTTGCAATGCGAGCTGTGCACACCCTCCTGTTGTAGTTGAGCCTTGACTGCTGTTGGAATGTCAATGGGAGGTATTTGCCCCCAGGCAGGTCTGCTGCAAGGAGTGGCTGCAACCACCCACCGCCATGGAGGATCAGCTGTGCAGCGGCTTACCCCACAGAGTAGCACTTTCTTTGGCAAGGCTATGGTGCCTGCTGAGTCCACCCCTTGAGTGTGTAGCTTGCGGAGATAGTTAGATGGTGGTGTTTGGACATGATCTGAAGCTGCCCACTGGGTGCACTGGCTTTGGGACCTCCTGGGAGGTGAAGGCCAAAGTCAGCCACCACATGTATTCTGCCCGGGGTGTGGGGGCCCTGGAGTGTGGGGGGCCCCTGAGAGTCTGTCCAGGACAGGCGGCCCAGAACTGTGAGTCATCATCACGTGCCTGTGGGCAGGCAGCCTGGGCCTGTGTCATTGTACACAGGCACTGTAGTCCCCAATGACCTGCGTTTTGACCTGATCCTACTATTATCTAAACTTGCATAAAAACACCTGTAACCAACAATAAGTGTTTGTGTGCCAGCAGTGCCAGTGATGCCAGTGATGCCAGCAGTGCCAGCAATAAAGAATTTGCTGCTGCTTGCTTGCAGTTTGAAGTTCAGCTTCTATATTGACTCCTCGTTCCTTCCTCCATTTGGGCATCTCACCACTGAAACCTACCCTAGCTGAACAGCTGGGCTCTGACACGGGGCCACCCAGCATGAACTGCAAAGCAATCTTCAGATGGCTGCGACTTGTGTTGGGCTTGGAGGTGTCCAGGGAAGGCCAAGCTGCGAACCAAGGCCAGTTACCACTAGTGCTGAGCTTGGGGTCACTTAGCCAGAGGTATGGAGTTCACTGAAGCCAGATGCTTCTTGTTTGAGAGATTTTAGGAAAGTCTGAAGCACGGGCCAAGACAGGCCATTTGCATGCAAAAGGCACTGGAAACAGCTTGGGTGGGCTTGCAAATTGGGTGGAGTGGGGTGGACAGGGTGGGGTCTCAGGGAATCACCAGTGTGGGTCAAACAGAGTGAGCCTGGTCGATGGAGTCTCAGATATGGTGCTTGCCTGCCGGCCCTGTGTGGAGGGGTTCACAGAAGAGGAACAATGGCTTCTGCCAGCACTTTTGTCTGTCTGAAAGCTGTCCTGCCCCCACCAGTTCTCACCCTGATGCCGGATAATTCAGTTCCTCCTCATATATTCCTGGTGTCTTTCTAGCTACTGCCCCAGCTCTGGAGGTCAGAGCAAATGAGTCTGAGTAAGTCATTGTGCAGGTCCTTTAAGAGAAATGCCGGGGACTCCAAAAGCCCTCCATCTTACTCAGCCTCACTCCATGCTGGTTTTTACAGCCAGAAGTTATGGGGACTCCTCTTCCTGGCTGTGGAGCCCCTTGGGTGGGGAGCCTGGTAGGGGGCTGGGACCCCTCGCCCCTCAGGGGAGACTCCGCAGCTGAGGCATCCCTCCTGATTTTTAGCCAACACACACAGGTGTGGGACCAGCCTGTTCTGTATCTCCACCCCTCTTACCAGTCTCTGTGTGGTTTCTTCTTTAAATCTCTAGTTGTAGGACTTCCATTCAGCTTGATTTCAGGCAGTTCTGAATAATGGTTGTTCTATAGTTTAGTTGTAATTTTGATGTGGCTGAGGGAAGATTCGAATACCATGCTTACCTATACCACCATCTTGACCAGAGGCCTCTGTACGTTTTTTATAGAATGTCCCAACCACTCCCAATTACCTGAAGTCTGGAGGACTAGGCATAGCAAGAAATAAATGGAACCAGAGAAAAAGGCCTACAATCCACATCGCAGTCCTGAGAATGAACACCAAAACCTTATTTTGGGTGAGCTTTTGGCAAGGAGCAAGAAGGGAACCTTAGGGGCCGACTTGCAGTTCCCTGAGGGCAGGGATTACGCAAACCGCTTCGCAGCTATGTTGCCAGTGCCAAGCACAGGGCCTCGCCCATACACATTTGTTGAATCATTTTGTTGAATAAACATTTGTTGAAAGGACCAAATCATATTAAAAATAGCTAACACTTTTTTCATGTTTACTATGTGTCAGGAACTACTCTAAGACTTTTCTACAGCTTAATTTTATTTAATTCTCATCATAACCTTATGAGTGAGGTAGATACTCTTATTACCTCCATTCTCCAGAGGAAGGAATTAAAGTACAGAGCAGTTAAGTAACTGGCTCGAGGCCGCACAGCGAGTAAGAGCAGGGCCAGGAGTCAAAGCCTGGCCGGGAGGCTGCCGAGGCAGCGCTCTGATGTGCTCTCCCCGTTAGGGCTACAGGCAGTGGGGCCTGGATGCCTGCCGCCGGCCACCAGGTCATGCTTCCTAGCTTTAAAAGCCTTGCTTCTGCATTGATCAATGCCAGCCCAGCTCTCACACAGACCTTTGGACCCTTCTGAAAGTTACCTGCAGGCAACCCCGTTGTCAACTTGACTGTTCTCCTGACTTGGCCAGAATCTCTACCTTCCTGTTCCCTTACTAGCTGTCCTTGTCCCCTCCAACCCTCCCTTTCATCTGATTTATTGTCCGTGCTCAATTTTAGACTTCCCCCAAAGCGCAGACTACTCACGGCCTATCATCTTGTTGTCTTTACCACGGTTTGTGGAATGTCAGGCCTCGTGCTGCTCTTTCTGATCCCTGTTCCTCACCTTAATTCAACCAGGGGGCTCTGCAGCCCCACTGTACAGATGAGGACGATGCAGCCGCCTACTCGGTGCCAGTGCTGGAGTGTGGTGGGGCCCGGGTTCGGGGCTGCTGGGCTCAGCCTCAAGACCCTTGCTCATTCCCCTGCTCTGTGTAGCTGACCCCACTTCCACGTTTACCTGCCATGGAAAGTTCCCCGCCCTCGAAAACAGTGAGGCAGCCAAAGCATGGGGATGGGGTGGGGGTGTGAGAGAAGTCTTCGTGCTCCCTCGGGGGCTCAGTCAGGGAGCACTTGGGGACACATTTGTCTTCTCATAGTCAACCACAAGGGCAAAGACTCGGGACATGCAAGGGATCTGAGATGAACCCCGATATTAAAAAAGAGGCAGTGAGGACAGAGTGATCATTCTGAGCCCGGGTATTAAATGTATTCTCCCTTTGTTAAAAAAAAAAAAAAGAAGAAGAAAGAAACCTGCAAAAGTTATGTTTCTACATAAAAGCAGCCTGTGTTTCATAGCTATTCTAATTTATGGGCCGTACATTCCTGTGATTGTCTTGAACTGAATAGCCAAGTAAATAATCATCGAGAGCCACAGGTAAATCACTTGGAGGTGAACTGAATCTGTCCAGGGCCTCCAGAAATGGCACAAACATTATTTCCTAATTTTGTAGATTTCTTCATCTGAGCCCAGGAAATGTCTTCTCTTGTTGGCTTTGAGGTTTGACACTTTTTTTCCACTTAC
Source organism: Mormoops blainvillei (assembly GCA_004026545.1). Taxonomy (NCBI): domain Eukaryota; kingdom Metazoa; phylum Chordata; class Mammalia; order Chiroptera; family Mormoopidae; genus Mormoops; species Mormoops blainvillei. The sequence goes on from PVJD01002881.1 coordinate 13,987, forward strand.
AGCCTGAAAAGACCGACAGCAAGGTGAAACGTGAGAAGTGTTTAAAGTATTTTCAAAGATTGCCCTTCTAATTTTCCTCCTCTATTCCAAGAAAATAATGCCATTCACTTCAATTCCACAAGTATTTATCCTGCTACCAAATGAGCTGGGGATGGGAGGTGCTGGGAGGAGTCTAATAAGAGGGAAAGGCACGAACCACACCCTCATGCAGCATGGAACCTAGTTGGTTTCTTTTTTTAACTTTGTTAAAATATGCATAACATAAAGTTGCCATTTTAATTCTTCTTAATAGTACAATTCCATGGCATTCAGTACATTCACTTTGTTGCGCAACTATCAATCATATCTATCCACCTCCAGAACTTTTTCCTCTTCCCAAACTGAAACTTTGTCTCCATTAAACAATAACTCATTTCCTCCTCCACCCATCCCCAGGAAAACAGCATTCTACTTCCCGTCTCTATGAATTTACTATCTACTAAGTACCTCATATAACTGGAGTCCTACAGTATTTGTCCTTTTGTGCCTGGATCATTTCACTTAGCATAATGTCCTCTAGGTTCACCATGGGCAACTTGGCTGGTTTCAAATGAGAATGAACCAACATAAATACTAGTTCCTATGTAAGTCAACCAGAGGGACAAACGCATGTTCACCTTCATTTGCGGTTGCTTTAAGGGAACTCAGGTCTAAGTGGCAGCAATAAATTCAACACATTTATTGAGCTAATATTCTGTGCAGGGCCCCATGGGGTGAATGAAACAGCAGAAGGTGCTCTACTCCGGGAGACTCGGGGTACAGATTCAAATCCAGATGTTAAGTTATCAGTAACTTCAGCATACGAATAAAAACATAAACAAGAGTGTAAGACAGAAAGGTCGGCTCCAGTGGACGTGTTTGGGGAAGAGGTGGATTTCGGCGGGATCTTGAAAGACAGGTAGAATTCAGTACAAAAGGGATGGGACCAGAGAGAGAAAACATTCCAGACTAGCATGGAGTGAAAACATGTTCAAGGGCAGAACATGTCCCTTTTGTTCACTGTTGTATCTTCAGTGCCTGGTACAACCAATGTGTTTGCATGAATGAACGAATGCAGAACCCAGAGGTGGGAATGCCCAATGTGAACTTGGGAAACAGTGAGGAGACAGTCTGGCTTGAGTAGAGGGTCCCTTAGAGGAGTTTGGGATAAAATAAATGTTGGTAGAGATCAGAATGTAAAAAACTTTTTGACTGCCAGACTAAGGAGCTAGAACTTTATCCTGAGGGAAACAGGGAGTCATCGAAGGTAGTTGACCAGGGGAGTGCATAGTGATTATTCTACCATTTCTAATCATAAGTTTCATCAAAATGCAAGCACCCCCTGAGAAGTTTAAAATAGAAATAGCTGGGTGAGTGCTAATGGAATGTAAATGTTTTTGTTGGACTTTTGCAGACCGGGTAATATCTTTTTTAGAAGTTTTTTTTTTTTTTTTGGAAGCATTTTAAAGTGACAGAAGGTAGAGAAAGCTGGCAGCCAAGAGACTAGTAAGGACGACATTCCAGTAACCAAGTACAAAACTGACAATTTAGCTGTTAAGAGTAAGAAAAAAAAGAAAGCAGGTCTTGAGGCCATGCTTGGAGAGAGGATTACAAAACATAAGGAATCATGAAATTCCCTAAGGGGAATCAGAAGCCAGAGACTATGATAAATGTCAGGCCCAAGTGACTAACCAGCAAGGGAGGTTTTAAAGGAAAAGAAGAGAAGAATGTTTTTTGCTTTGTAGAGCGTGAGGTTGGGATGAGATGCCAGGCTTCCATATTCAAAAGAGGAGCAGAGCCGCAGGATTAAATCCCTGGGGAGATTTGATCTGCAGCCAGGGAAACGGTGATGGTCTCAAGGCTCGGTAATGAAGGTCACGGGAACACAGAAATTACAGAGAGGAAAGCAGAGCAAAGGAGAGGAAACGGGAGGAGAGAGAGGGGAGGAGGAAACAGACTTTGTTTGCATTCAACAGAAAGTCATTCCAAGTGGTTTAAACCAAAAAGAACATTTATTACAACATCTCAGGCCTATTTCGTGGAATCCATGAAGGCAGCCAAGATTGAGAGAAGAATGGAACCCAGAACTGGAGGGCCATCCAGGACCAGTAGTTGCCCTTTTTGTCCCTGTCCCTCCCCGAGGTCAGCTGCACGCTCCTCTCTGCCTCTCCCTCCACACTGCTTTATTCTTCACTTTCTCATCTATGCAGGTGGCTGTCCCCACTGCCACTAGGATTACCTATCTCCAGTTCAAAAGATGAGCAGAAACTAACTAGTGGCCCTGAATTTAATTGCAAATATTGGGGTGGGGGACAGGGGAAAATAGGATTGTCCTCTTCCTGCAGGGTTCTGCTGGGTTCCATCAGCTGTGGGCCAGGGGGATGGAGCCATGGAGGGTAAATATGGCCCCTGAATGTGCCTTGCATGCCTGGGAGGGCAGCTCTGGAAAGCAGGTGTCAAGCTGGGCAGATTCCACAGAAGGTACGGACTACACTGAATCATCAGGAGCCATGAAACTCTGTCAGGTAGGAAAGACCTGGAGGAACTGCAGCTGTTTAGGGTTAGACACGTGAAGGCCCCATCAGCCACAAGAACAGTCTTCTAATAGCTGAAGAGGTGCCTACAGATTGGGTGTGACTCTGTCAGTGACAAGATGGCTGACCAGGAGGAGAAGTGTTCTGCCAGGAAGAGCCATCTCTAAATGGGCTGATCTGTGAGTGAGGAGGGGCCGCAGGTGTGATGGGCTGAGCAGAGACCTGTACCCTACATAGAAGGCGGTAGTTTGGAGTAAAGATTCCAGCACCAGGAGAAGTCACTTTAGATGACATCACAGGCTCCTTTTGATGCTAAAATTCTGTGATATTCCCTCTTTTTAAAATTATTTTTCATTGGTTATGCTATTACAGTTGTCCCAATTTTTTCCCCTTTGCCCCTACTCTGGCCAGAAACCGCCCACTCCCTCAGGCAATCCCCCCACCATTGTTTATGTCCATGTCATGCATATAAGTTCTTTGGCTACTCCATTTCCTGTACTGTACTTTACATCCCCATGGCTCTTCTGTAATTACTATGTGTATTTCTTTTTTTTTAAGTATATTTTATGGATTATGCTATTACAGTTGTCCCACTTTTTACCTCCCCTTTATTCCCCTCCACCCTGCACCCTCCCTCTCACCAGCATTCTCCCACTTTAGTTCATGTCCATGGGTCGTACATATAAGTTCTTTGGCTTCTCCATTTCCTATACTATTCTTAACCTCCCCCTGTCTATTTTGTACCTGCCATTTACGCTTCTTATTCCCTGTACCTTCCCCCTACTTCTCCCCCCTCCCCCTCCCACTGATAACCCTCCATGTGATCTCCATTTCTGTGATTCTGTGCCTGTTCTTGTTGTTGGCTTAGTTTGTTTTTATTTGTGTTTTTAGGTTCAGTTGTTGATAGTTGGGAGTTTGTTGTCATTTTACTATTCATAGTTTTGATCTTCTTCTTCTTCTTAGATAAGTCCCTTTCACATTTCACATAATAAGGGCTTGGTGATGATGAGCTCCTTTAACTTTATCTCATCTGGGAGGCACTTTATCTGCCCTTCCATTCTAAATGATAGCTTTGCTGACAGAGTAATCTTGGATGTAGGCCCTTATCTTTCATGACTTTGAGTACTTCTTTCCAGCCCCTTCTTGCCTGTAAGGTTTCTTTGGAGAAATCAGCTGATAGTCTTATGGGAACACCTTTCTAGGTAACTGTCTCCTTTTCTCTTGCTGCTTTTAAGATTCTCTCCTTATCTTTAATCTTGGGTAATGTAATTATGATGTGTCTTGCTGTGTTCCTCTTTGGGTCCACTTCTTCGTGACTCTCTGAGCTTCCTGAAGTTCCTGGAACTCTATTTCCTTTGTGAGATTGGGAAAGTTCTCCTTCATTATTTTTTCAAATAAGTTTTCTATGTCTTACTCTTCCTCTTACCCTCCTGGCACCCCTATGATTCGGATGTTGGAATGTTTAAAGTTGTCTCAGAGGTTCCTCAGCCTGTCCTAATTTTTTGAATTCTTGTTTCTTCATTCTACTCCAGTTGAATGTTTATTTCTTCCTTCTTCACCAAATTACTGATTTGAGATCCGGTTTCCTTCCCTTCACTGTTGTTTTCCTGTGTATTTTTCTTTATTTCACTTTGCATAGCCTTTACATTTTCCTCCATTTTGTGACCATACTCAACCATTTCTGTGAGCATCCAGATTACCAGTGTTTTGAACTCTGCATCTGATAGGTTGGCTATCTCTTCATCGCTTAGTTCTATTTTTTCTGGAGTTTTGGTATGTTCTTTCATTTGGGTCATATTTCTTTGTCTCAGCCCTCCTGTTAAATTGTAAGGGGAAGAACCTTAGGTGTTCTTCAGGGTGGAGCAACTCGCATTGGTGCATTGTGGCACTCTGTGTGGGGGAGGGGTCTGAGAGGGAACAATGCCACTTGCTCTCGCCCCACTTTCAGTCATTTTCCCTGCTACCCACAAGCAAATTGGGCCCTTCTGGTGCTGATTTCCAGGTGGGTGGGTTTGTGTAGGTTCTAGAACCCTGTAGGTCTCTCCAACAACTTCTCCTGTGAGGCTAGGAGTTTCTCCTTCCACCGCAACCCCCATAGGTTTTTACAACCAGAGGTTTGAGGCTTTCTTTTTCTGTTCTGGAACCCTGGGTTGCATGGTCTGTCTCACTCCCCAGTTGTCCCTCCTAATTTATCCTCATGCAAATGTGGGACCACCCAGTCCACCAGTCGCTGCCTTGCCACATGCCCTCTCTGCCCAAGTTTCCCATCTCCACCCCTCCTACCAACCTAGATGAATGTTTCTTCTTTAACTCCTTGGTTATCAGATTTCCATACAGTTTGATTTTCTGGCAGCTCTGGTTGTTTTGTTTTTAAATTTGTTGTTGTCCTTCTTTAGGTTGTGAGAGGAGGAAAAGTGTATCCTGTGCCTCCATCTTGGCCAGAAGACCTAATTACTTATTTGTACTTCTTAATCCCCTCACCTCTTCACCCACTCCCAGGCACCCACCTCCCATCTGGCAGCCATCAAAACACTCTCTGTATCCATGATTCTGTCTCTGTTCTTCTTGTTTGTTTAGTTTATTTGATAGATTCAACTGTTGATAGTTGTGTATTTATTGCCATTTTATTGTTCATAGTTTTGATCTTCTTTTTCTTAAATAATTTCCTTTAACATTTCATATAGTAATGGTTTGGTGATGATAAACTCCTTTAGTTTGTTCTTGTCTGGGAAGCAGTTTATCTACCTTTCAATTCTAAATGATAGCTTTGCTGGGTAGAACAATGCTGGCTTTAGGTCCCTTCTTGTTGTGATTTTGAATATTTCTTGCCAATGCCTTCTAACCTGAAAAGTTTCTTTTGAGAAAAGCTGACAGTCTCACGGGAACTCCCCTGTAGGTAACTAACTGCTTTTCTCTTGCTGCTTTTAAGATTCTCTTTTTATCTTTAACCTTTGACATTTTAATTTTGATGTGCCTTGGAGTGGGTCTCTTTGCATCCATCTTGTTTGGAATTCTCTGTGCTTCCTGGACTTGAATGTCTATTTCTTCCACCAAATTAGGGAAGTTTTCTTTCACTATTTTTTCAGATAGCTTTCCAATTTCTTGCTCTTTCTTTTCTCCTTCTGGCAGCCCTATAGTGCAAATACTGGACCTCTTGAAGTTGTGTCAGAGGCTGCTTACACTACCCTTGTTTTTTTGGATTCTTTTTTCTTCTTGTTGTTCTGATTGGTTGTATTTTGCTTCCTTATGTTCCAAATCATTGATTTGATTCTCAGCTTCATCCACTCTACTATTGTTTCCCTATAAATTGTTTTTTATATCAATTAGGATATCTTTAATTTCTGACTAGATATTTTTTATGCTGTTAAGGTCCTCACTAAGTTACTTGAGCATCCTTATAACCAGTGTTTTGAACTCTGCATCTGGTAGATTCCTTATCTCTATTTTGTTTAGTACTTTTTCTGGAGTTTTGATCTGTTCTTTCATTTGAGCCATATTTCTTTGTCTCCTCATTTTGGCAGCCTCCTTGTGTTTGTTTCTATGTATTAGGTACAGCTGCTTTTACTGCCTGTCTTGGCTGTGTGGCTTAAAGTGGTAGGTATCCTGTAGGGTCCAGTGGCATAGCCTCCCCTATCACTCAAGTTGGGTACTCAAGGTGTGTCCATCATGTAGACTGCGTACACTCTCCTCTTGTAGTTGAGCCTTGACTGCTGTTGGCAGATCAATGGAAAGGATTTACCCAGGCCAGGCAGCTGTAAGGACTGGCTGTGACCACTGACCACCAACGTCCGCTCTCTGTGGAGGGGCCAGGTAATGGTGCTCTGATATGGCCTGCAGTTGTCCACTGGGTGTGCAGGCTCTGGGGTTTCCCAGGTGGTGCAGGTCAAGGTCAGCCACAACCTGCGTTCTGCCCAGGGCAACCTTGCATGAGCTATAAAGCAATATGAAATGGCTGCTAATTGTGCTGGGCTTGGAGATTCCCCGATGAGGCCAAGCTTTGAATCTAGGTTGGCTCCTGCTAGTGCCGGGCCTGGGACCACTTTACAAGAGGTATGGGACTGGAGCTCACTGAGGCCAGCTGTTACTTATTTGATAAGATTTAGGAAGTTGTGAAGCATGAGCCAAGACCAGCTATTCATATGGAAAAGTCACGGTTAACAGCTTGGGTGGACCCATAATTTGGTTGGAACAGTCTCAGGGGATCTTCAGGGCTGGACAAACAGTGTTAGCCAGGTAGATGGAGTCTCAGCTATGCGCCTACCTGCCGGTTCTGTGACCCTGTGTGGGGAGTATTCTAAAAGGGACAATGGCCTTTGCCTGTCTTTCTGTCTAGTAGGAAACTGTCCCCCAGTTCCTGCCTTTATGCCAGACACTTCAGTTCCTCCCTGTATGCCACTGGTGCCTTTCAAGTTGCTACCTGAAGCTCAGAGGGAGTTAGTCTGAGTAAGTCTGTGTATGGAATCTTTAAGAGGAGTTGCTTGGGACTCCAGAAGTTTCTTCCACCAACTCAATCCCTGCTGGTTTTTGCAAGCAGAAGTTATGGGGGCTTATCTTCCTAGCATTGGAACCCTGGGCTGGGGGACCTGGTGTGGGGCTGGGACTCCTCACTCCCGAGATATCCCTCCCGAATTTTTACCCACATATGGATGTGGATTCAGCCTATTCTGTGTCTCCACCCCTCCTACCAGTCTGGATGGATGTGGTTCCTTTAATTCCATAGTTGTCAGGCTTCCATTCACTCAATTTCTGACAGTTTTGAGTGATAGTCACTCTATATTTTATTTGTAATTTTGATGTGGTTGTGTGAGGAGGCAAGCCATGTCTGCCTATACCACCGTCTTGACCAGTAGCCCGTAATGCTGATTTCTAAAAGGAGTTTCTCACTAAGCAAAAGTACAGAAAAGTAAATGTAATGAGTAGTAATAATATTAGTATTTACTCAAAATTACTTTGTGGCAGGCACAAAGCTACTATATATTTTTTTCATTAAATTCAACAAAGGGAAGATAATAGAGAAGTAGGAGAGAAGAAAGGCAATTCAGAAGAGCGCAATATGTATCCCAGAAGTCACTGATGGATAGTCAAGAAAAACAACAGTATTATCTAAAAAGTTTTTTAAAAATTCAGATAAAGAAAGGTAAATTTTCTTCAGCAACAATCAGAGAAAGCTATCAGTAAAGGAAAAAAACAGGTTTAGAGAGTTATGAAAGCTGTGGATAAAGACAAAAATGAAGGTAGTTGGCATAAATTGCTCACTTGAAAAATGCTACATGGAAGATAGGAGAGACACAAAAAAGTGGGTAGATGGTCCAGCAGGGTCAAGTGAATAGTTCTTTTCAACTGAGAGAAATATTTTCTGAGAAAGAAGCTAAACACGAGAGATGTCTTGATGTGGGGTATGGAATTTGCTAGAACTTTGAGAGGGTGGGCTCAGGTTTCACATATAATTCAGTTGGGAAGCTTCTGACTGGAGTAGATGAAGGACAGATATTTTTCATCCTGAGGAACAAGTTGATCTTTGACCCTGTGAACTTTTGGGCCCAAATCGTCATCATTCTTTGTTTCTCTAGCACGACAGCAAGAACTGAGGGAGAAAGGGAGGGATGGCACCCTGGGTTTGGGGTTGACACCTGTCTGAAGCACAAGTGAGAATCCGGAGTGTGGGCGAGGCTAGCTGTGTAGCCCGGAAGATGAGGGCTGGAATGGAGATGGCTGCAGAGTCATAGGAGTGAACTGGATGGAGAAAGCAGTCTGAAGCTTCCGGTTTAAGTGAGGGTTAGGAGTGGGGGAAATGACAGGTACACTCATTCCTAGGGGTGCCTTAACAAATTACCACAAACTTGGTAACTTAAAAGAACAGTTTTCGGTTCTGAAGATCAGAAATCCGAAGTCTAGATAGTCAAAGGCTCTAGAGGTCAACCTTTCCCTGCCTCTTCTACGTGGCTCCAGGTGTGCCTTAGCTTACGACTGCATAACTCCAGTCTCTACCTCTGTCTTCACACGGTCTTTTCCTCTGTGTATCCCAAATCTCTCTCCACCTTTCTTTCATTAAAAACACTTGTCATTGGATTTAGGGCGCACCCAGATAATCCAGGATGATCTCACCCTGAGAACCTTAAATTAATTTCATCTGCAAAGACTCTTTTCCTAAATTATTTTGCACTCACACGTTTGAGGCGCATATCTTTTGGGGGGCCACCATGTAACCCAGTCCAACAGGAATGGAGGTTGTAATTAGAATTAGGAGCCCACCAGAAGGAGATCAGAGGTGCCCTAGTGTCCCTGGTATGGCTTTGCCCATAAATGGCATGCTGACATAGGGTTCAGAGAGGGGTCAAAAATTCAAGTTTGTTGGAGAATCATCATTTAATAGCTGCAATAGTTGATCTTAGGGACTGGGTTCCTCAAGGAGGATGAATAAAATAGGATGGAATGGTGTGATCAGCTGCAGGTATTTCTATAAAGTCATTGAACTGTGGAGGCCTGTTGCTAAGTGTGGTAGAGGCCAATTGCCAAGACTTTAAATATTGGTCAGAGAATGAGACTTCAATGATGTGGAAATAGCATCAAAAACTAGAAGGCTGACCATCTTCTTTTTTATCCCACTCAGCTAAGGAGCATCAGGCCCCTGTGGGAAAAGTCAGTTTCTTTCCCACTTCCAAGGTGCTACCGTGGTTTGTCTTTTCTACAGAGAATCTCTCCCTCTGTCTCTCTCTCTCTCTCTCATTCTCTCTTTCTCTCTCTCTCTGCTTTCATCTCTTTCTCTTAAAAAAAATCTTCAAGCCAATGGAAGACAGAGCAGTTGGATTCAAAATTTTTAACCTTTCTTTTTTAAAAAACAAAAGTGATAGTTTTAAGTTTCTAGAATTGTTTTTTTTTTTCTTTCACAGAGTCACATCTCCTGAATCTATGCAAAACAGCTTGCATGAGGACAGGGGCCTTGTCAGTTTTGCTCATTCTTGTATTTCTAGAGTCCAGCAAAGTACTCAATTAGTAGATGTTATCAATGAATGAATGAATGGATGGATGGATGGATGGATGGATAAATACATACGTGAATGTGTGAATAAAATTGCATTTTCCTAGTCTCATAAGCACCAAAACCACCAGCAGGACTGTCCTTTAACAAGCATTGAAGATGTGGTACTGTGCTCCGTCCTTGAATTCTTATACCAGTATGGATAATAGCTCAGTGCCTTGTCAATAAGTACAGCATGTTCCATCCACTGCTGCCGAACTCTTAAGAAGCCATCTGAGCGGAGGTGCTTGTCTGAAGGTGACACTTGCCCCCGCCAATGTCATATAAGGAAATAACCCATCTTCCCTTAAGTGTCTCTCCTCCCTGCCTTCACATATCAGTGCACTATAAATGATGATGAGGAGGGTTTGTAAATCAAGAAAAAGGCCCTGCTTTCAAGCACTCTTTAATTAGGTAGGATGGATACAGCATCCTAGTTCATTTGGACGGGACAGTAGGGAACCGTTTCATCTCCTGGATGTCCCCACCTGGGCCCTGCAGTGTTCCCAGGGTGATTGCTCTGTGCAAGGTATTTATAACATCTAAGTTTCTTCCTCCTAATATCAGGACTGAGAGGAATATTATGCAGGCTGAGTCTGCTACTGGGCTTTATGGGAAGTTTTGGAGATTCAGCATGGAATTAAACATTCTGTTTAGTTATCTATACCTCAGCTTGTTCTGAAAACAATTCAAGGTTTATTGTAAGATTGTATAAATTAGGTCAGGGAAAATACATTCTAAATAAATGAGAAAGAAAGGAGTCAGATTTGGAACCTTAAACAGAGCCTATAACACAGCAATGCATAACACGAAGCTCTATATAGTGCTCACTATAGGTGGGTTCACATTCAGATCTGTGCATTCTAACAGCCAGTGCAAAAAGGGAAGCACAATTTATGGCATCCACGAGACAGCACGCTCACAGGTCAAATGCTCAGGGAAAGCTCAATTATTCCTGACCTGAGACCAGATGGAAATTTCTCCCAGGGTTCCTCATAATGAGAGTACTCTGTGATGAAATAAAGGACATGCCAACAAAATCTCTGGACAAACAATGCATTCTGCACAGGACTCCTCCTTAGTAGAAACTTGCAGCATCGACATCTCACCAAAGGTGAAGATTATAAAACCAGCTCTTTGTGGATCAACACAATGTATCCAATTTAGTGCCTGCCTGGCTTAAATCAGGAAATGACTTTAGAGAACTTTGACAGCTGCTAACGGTGGCCGGGAGGAAGGAGCATTGGCTCCCGGTCCTGTTCCCAGCTCTGTTGCCATATGGGATGGTGATAAGAGCTCAGGCTTTGGATCCAGATGAAAGCGAAGCTGAATCACCTCTTAATTAGCTGTGTGCTCTTCTGGTATTTGCACTTCAGTTTGCTCATCTATATAATGGGTGCTATGATCTCGTTCATGCAGATTGTTGTATGCGTGGAGAGCATTGTCGATGCAGTGCCCGGCTCAATGTCAGGAAGAAAACAAGTGTATAATACAGGGGAACCACACAGCTTCCTGTCATGTGCTTGGGCGGTGCATTCACCTTGGGCAAGGTGAAATACTTGGGCTTCAAGTTCTACGTCAGACACTAATGTTGGAGAGTGAGTACTGCATAAATCCCTTTCCATCTCTAGCATTCTATTTTATGGTCCCATGGCATTTAAAAATATAACTTTATGTCAAAAAAGAAACACTGAAATTATGGTGATGCTTTTGTACAAATTCTTCCAATTTTAATAATGGCCAACATCCTACTATAAAAGTATGATGCCATCAAGTAATTTATTATTTCATGATATAAAAACAACAAAGAGAAGTTGGTGTGCAAATCATAATGCAGGTAGCTACCACACTCCTTCAATACCTCCCATTGCCTACTGGGTAGGAGCCTGTCTCCTTAGCAGGGACCTCAAGGCCCTTCACCATCAGCCACTGACCATTCCTCTAGCCTTGCCTCTGCCCTTAACCATCTGTGAGAGGTAGCCAAAGTCCACCCAGTTTTCAACTGTGCTTAACCCTTGCGAATCCTCTACTTCAAATGCTTCATCTTATCCTTCCCACTGGCTTCCAGAAACCCACTTAAAGAAATTTCTAGAGAGCTATTACTAACTCCTGATTTATCTTCCTAGGAGGATAAATTGTCAAGAAACAAAAATAATATTCAAATGAACTTTTAGAACTCTGCTATGGTTTCTGTTTTTCGTTGTTACAATAGCAATCCTGTAACTTGTTAAATAAATACAGCATGCCAGGCACTGTCTTATATACAGGATATTTTTAATTCTCCCAGTGTCCATTAGAGGCAAGTACCAGGCCCATGTTACAGAATTAGGAATCAGAGGCTGAGGGAAGTTAAGTAATTTTTCTCAGATAGACCAACTAGATCGTTAGGGAGCTGGGATTTGAGCCCAGGTTTCTGAATCCAAAGCTCTTCCTACCACACCACATTGGCTCCCCAGAGGAGCTAACACCACCTCAGGCCAGGCTCTCTCCACGACAAGGTGGGTCAGGCAACGTGGGGCACAGCAACTCCTGAGGAAGTGGAAGGTAACTTGAAAGTTAATGTACTCTGTTTTCTTGGTGCCAGAGAGGGTTATATCTCAACTCTTTTCCCCCAACATACACACAGTCTCGTTACCGAATCGATGAGCAGCATTTATGGAAAGCCACACCAGTGTGTTCTTGGAGTGTGCAAGAAGTCTAAGATGTTGCCCCGGCCCTTGGAAAGCTCACAGCCTCACTGAGGAGTAGGGACAGTGAGACCCACAAAACCTCCAGGGAAGGGGTCAGGTAGCTGTACACAGAGTGCCAGATCGTATGGTGCAGATAGATTACATACTGCAAACGCACTGAGGCAGGAGGCGCTCTGGTCGGACGTCACAGGGGAGGCTGAGAAAATCACCTGTAAGACTCTGTATGATCTGACCTCTGAGACCCCTCCAACGCCTCCCTCACTCATCGTGCTCCAGACGCACCAGCCTCCTTGCCACTCCCCACACGCCTTGGCCCAGATTCGCCCACCCCTGTGCTGTCCCCTTGCACACACCTGCCTGACCCCCTGGCCCCCTCCTTCAGAGTTTTTCTGAAGTGTCACTTGATTACAGAACTTCCTCTAACTCACTGTTTGCCCCTTTTCATGCTCCATTTATCTCTAAAGAACTAATCATCATCTAATCCACTCTATGTTTGTCTTGGTTATTTGCCCATTGCCCAGATCCTTCCACCAAGGATGGAAACCCCAAGCGGAGTTTTTGTCACTTGTGTTAAAGCTCACTTGAGTTGAAGAATTTGTGTAATGCTAATTTGCACTGAAGAGTTCCTAGCACCTAGTAGGTGCCTAATAAGCATAAACTGAACGATGACTTTTTAACGAATTTTCATGGTCTGCCAAATGGAGGAAAATAGAAAATCTTCCCAAAGCCCTAAAACCTTAGGGAGTTGGACTATGAGGCTACACCTGTCATGGGTGGACGTCCATTGACACGATCTGATTGAAGGAGTGAGAACAGGTTCAGTCAGCTGTTGGGACCTGCCTGGGTCCTCCTCCCAATCATTAAACTGACTGTAGGCCTTCTGTGCGCAGAGGCCCTGTGCTCAGTATCTGCCCTGGTTTCTTCCATGTCACCACTTCAGTCCTTCCCCAGACTCCGGCCTCAGAAACCCAGCGCTCAGACTCACTGTACAATCTACCAACAGCTAAGCACTGACGCTGGAGCTGGGAAATCACAAGGCGTGGGGGTGGGAGGATGCAGGGCTGGCCCCAGGAACCTCTGGACACTAGTCTACCTTCGAAGGTGTGCAAGGGGCAAGGCCCGCAGGTCCCAACCTTAGCTGACCTTATGACCTAGGGAAATGTGCTTGGCTTCTTCATGCCACTTCCCTGGATGAGAAAACAATTATAGTCCCTGCTTCAAAGCAGAGATTCTTAACCTGACGTTCACATATAAACCTGTTTGGGTGGGCTGGGAAGACATGGTATTAGATTAAACCATAAAATTTGCCATTTTTGTATGTCAAAATGGTCTAAAAGCAGTAATTCCATGTGTTTCATTAAGGAAATGAGAAGCTATGGCTTAGGTAATACTGTTGTTCAGGTGAGTGTGTATTTCAAATATGGGACCAGTGGTTCATTAGCTCATTCTTTCAGTCTACAATTGGGTTAAGCTCCCAGGAGATGATAACTACTAACATTTATGAAGCACTAGGCTGTGGGAAGTACTTTCGCTAAAACCATCTTATTTGATTTTAAGTGGACAGTTACTGCCTGCATTCATCTTAGAATCAACTAACATATAACAGGCACCTTCTAGCCCAGAAATCGGTCAGAAAACTGTAGCCCATGAGCCAAATCCACCTACAGCCTCTTTTTGTACAGCCTGGAAGCTAAGAATGGGTTTTATATACTTAAAATGTTGTATACGGAGACACACTCACCTACACACAGAGATGACGGTAACTGCATGTAGCTCACGAAGACTGCGATATTTGCTATCATGCCCTTCATAAAGTTAGCCAGGCCCGCCTGTTCTAGATGTCCCGCATGGTGCCAGGTAGTTCTGTTATGCTCTCCCTGCAGGGCGAGAGTGGGAAGGCCCCTAGGGTCAGGTGCTGGTTTTGGGTGTGGCCACAACAGTTGGTAGCGGGGAAGGAACGTGGAAAGCCAAGGCTGTGGTCTCTCTTCTGTTTTTCATACTTGCTGTGTAGACTGGGATGCGTTTCCTACACTCTCCCAGGCCAGTACTTTCTTCTGTCAGGTAAGGTGTAGGAATGGAGCTCTCTTTCACTGCAAGTCCGTGAGTTCACTAGGACCAGCCCAGGGGTCCAGAAATAAGGACGTGGACTCTAGGTTGAGGGTTTTTTAAAATCATGATGACCCCATTACTTTTCTCCTTCTTATAAATTTAAAAATAGCTTTAAAAGATCTAGAAGGACATGAGACCAGGTACAGGGATTGTGAGGAGATAGTGAACATGTGTCCCAGATAAGAACTCAAGGTGTGTCATCTCTGTTTTAGGTGACAAGTGTAGAATTCCCATTTAGAGGCCAGAGTATTGTTTTAAGCAGAAAGTAGTCTTCTGTGTTTGAGCATCCAAATGCAAAAAGAAAAATATCAGTACTATAGGCCAAATACAAAGAGGCGAGGGGGATCCAATTTTAAAAATGCTCATGGCAATGAAAAACTATAATTTCCAATGTGAACCAATTCATCGAGGCCTTAACATTCATTTGTTGGGAATGGAGGGGGCAGTAAAATCGGCCGTCAGAACCAATTGGGGAGCGGCAGGCTGGAAAGGTCATCCCCGACCAGGGATATGCAACTCCTCGACTTTGTTAAAATGATGGTATTCGACAGAAGTTACATCTGAGGTCAAGTGACCGCAATAACAGGGGACAAGGAGCGCTCTCAAATCATTCTCCGGGATGAAAATGACATGAAACTGACATAATATCTGAGGTGAGATGAAACTCAAATCCTCAGCAGCTGAACGCTTCACCTACTGATGGGCAGCCTGACCCTCACCAATCTCATAATCATACCTGTGTCAAGAGGGGAGCGGAGTCTCCAGTATCACAAGGCACAGCGCTGGCATTCTGAGGGAGGGAAGGCTTTGTCTCTGCTTCTGGGATGATGTTGTTAAAAACTTTCAATACTCAGCTTTAAACCTCTCAAATGAATGTCTTATTAGAAAAATTGAATTCCACCTACATGCATGGAATCTCTTCCCTTATATAATTTTTTCCTCACTCTGGGTCTTTCCTGGCTAGCATTTTCAGTAATAAAATATATATTTAGTTTCATGACTATCTCAACGTTAGTTAAAGATTCAACCCAGGTCCATTCAAAATGTAAGGGTGATCTGTAATCTAGGTTAATCTTCTACCTTCCAAACTACCTGGGGTGGAGGGTGGGGGGAGAAGCAGAAGGGGTGAGTTGGAAGGAAGTTAATGATAAATTATAATCTCTTTGCCCCCAGATTACATGTATGAAAGGAGGGTGTTCTGAAGACTTTTGAATATATTAACCCATGATAAAGGACTCAGAAAAGGAAGCCTAAACTACATTTGAATTTAAAGCAAGTATTAAAATGAAAAACACAAAAGAAGAAATATTACATTCAATCAGCTGTTACAAAAAAATGCTTCATGCTCTATCATTTGCTCTGTAATTGCTTTAATATGAGGTTTGGTCTGGTGGACTGTACTCCCATCTATCGGTGTGTTTAAAAGAAGTTTTGGTGTGTGTTTGTTTGTTTCCCGAGCAGAGAGAAGGTGAATCAAGGTGTAGCCATTTGCATAACTGCAACCCCGCTCTGCCTCCAAAACATACCCTGACCTCTTCCCTGCCAAGGCATGTAGGCGCCCCAAAGCCAATAAATACAGTTGTCAGCGAGGGGATGAATCAGCATGTATTTAAATCAGAGACAGCCATGAAAGGCCGCATTAGCTCTGTTCCCAGGACCTGTCAAACCACAGAGGAGATTAAACATCTGACCCTGTTCATCCCCAACGTTGCTCCACAAGAGACATTTCTGTCACTATTCCTGCCACTTGGCTTTCAAAGATGCCACGAAGCCTAGGGCGACCTCTGCTACATTTCAGTGTTGTTTATTGATTTCTGACCCAGTGCTTAATAGTTTTCCCAGTCCCCCTGAATGGCTTTTGTAAGCAATGTGGTTTGTACATCTCACCGATCAATACCTTTTATATTTACAATAAAATTGAAACTGCTTCTGCTGGGGGCGCAGCCCAGCATTTGTCATCCTTCAGCGAGGGAAAACTATGTCATTATCTGAATTAAAACATTTATTTCTGATTAAGAGAGTGTCCTATCTCATTAATTTTTCCCTTTCCAATAGAATGGGAATAGAACCCTATTGATTTTTGCACTTTTACACATCTCCACTGCTGGGAAGATAATTGAGAAGTTAGCCAGAATAAATGAAGTTTCAAGTCTAGTGGGCCAGCCAATACCTTCCAAATTCAAGGTGTTTTTATGAAGCTGGATTTTAATTTGTTGGCAAGCTGCAGCAGTGGGACTTATTCGACTGAGTAAATTGGATTAAGAGTAGAATCGGCTGGAAGCGTGTCTTGGGGAATGCCGAGGGCCCCGTTCCCCCTGGATGGCCAGAGCCTCATTTTAGATTTATGCTAAGACAGCTTCCAAATTGCCCTCCTTCAAAACACCCAACTCACTTCAGGAAGTGTGGATCACTGACCCAAAAGCCTATTAACTCGGCTTTCCCTTCCTCATGCCCGTCGCCTTTAAAAACAACCAAGATCTAGTCAGAGGCTGAACTAGACCTTCAGTTTGCTGGCACCAATTGATTACACTTTATTAGAATAATGGGACTAAATCCAAGCTTCATTAAAATGAATTCCCTCTGCTTGGAACCCTTCTTTCCAAAGACCTTTCAATTACAAACCCTTATGGTACACATAGGGAATCCTGTTCACGTTGGAATTTTTCTCATTAGGAATTAACAGTCATTTGTTCTTATTTCCATATGTAAAGCCCAAGCCTTGTCTGCCCCTGGAAAGGACAGAAAATGCACCGGTCTCTAGGGTTGGAAGGACACAGGGGATACTGATAATTTAAACCGTAGCTATCTTAGTCATGTCTTAATTTGTTACCTTCTCTGTAATTTATTTGTCACTGGTCCATTACTTTTAACATTCACATTCACTTCTATGTATCTTTAGTCCCTCTAGGAAAAACAGGGTTCATCCTTGCATTAAAGGAGAATGGAAACTAGGTTCAAACTAAAGATCTTCCAGGTTACAGCTAAAGATTCTTCAAGGGGAAAAACTTTACTAAATGCCTTCCCTGGTGACCTGACAGTAGAGACCTGTCGAGGGAAGAGCTCATCTAGAAACGAGGTTGAGAACTTAAGTTCACGTTTAAAACGCCACAGTTTGAGGGGAATGCAGAGATCATGTTTCCCCATAGAAGTAAAATGAAGCATTGAAAATTAAAGAAATTATTTCCACGGAAAAGATTTCTGACCTGGATTTATGTGACGTCCAGCCTGACATCATGTGGTCCATTATGTGGATTCAGGTCAGCCTGAATTTGGCAGTTATATTCTTTGGTATAAATTTGTGTATACACACACACACACACACACACACAATTGCGGCCAAACGAAAAGAGAAATAGCCAAGAAAGCACTTCAAGAAGGCTTTCGTTAAAAAAAAAAAAAGGAAAGAAAACCCACAGCAGATTAAAAATGCTGTGAAAGTGAAGAACTTAATTTCTGACTGCATTTTAATGCATGGTCCAAAGTACCAAAGTATGCAAAAGGTTGAATACATTCATCACAAACAGTTCTGTTTCCTCTCTTTACACCAATGAGGAATTACAGGATTACCAATGACCTTCCTCCCAACGAAGCTCTGTAATTATGGTCATTTATTATACAACCGAGATGAATGGATGGGATTTACATAGAATAAAAATATTATTTAACAGCGGCATTATTGATGTGTGAAGTATAATTTTAATTTATTTAAATGCTATAAATATATTGGTAATGTATGCTTTTCAAATTAACCTCCTGAACCACGCACTGGCAAAACCTCAATTAATATTGTACTAAAATCTATTTTCTTATGTTGTGTGGAACTGTGTATGGCTAAAAATATACATGGCTATAATGTCTTGGCATACTTTGCCAGCATATTTTCCTTTTCTCCCTGATTCATGATTTCAATTTGAAATGGAATTTCAATTGGAATCCTTTAGAAAAATATATCTTCTCCTAAATAAAGGATCCTTATTTAAGTTTAAAATTATTTTACTATAAATTACAAATGCAATGATTTGAGGAAAAATTCTATATATTTATGTTCCTTTGGCAAACTGCAATATTTTAAAATATTTAGTATATTTCCGGTGAAATGATAAAATGTGAAGAATATTTAAACCAACAGCTCTATCTAATTTACTTAGCATATTAGCATAATCCCAATAAGCCTGCAAAAAAGCCACTGGTTATATATTATATTGAATTGCTTGGTGCCAAAAGCATATTGTATGTCTATAAGGAGAGATAGACTTATGTATTTTACTTCTGGGCTTATCTCTTTTGTATTCTGTCCATTTGCCCCTGGCTGTCATTATTCCATGCTCATCGACAGAAGAGTTATAGTTTGCAAAAACCTATCAGGTAGGCTGGACACTAGATAATTGAGGTGATGATCAGCCTCAGCAAAAGACAATTGATAGTGATGGTGTCAGAGGCTGCACCTAACAAGATCTGTACCCTCTGTCTCCTTTAGCCTTTTCTCTGGAATGGACCGAATATGGAATAACATGGATGTGGCTGATGAGCATCGGAGACGGGATGGTAGTGCATAATACTTCCTGGAAGTGCCATAGGATGGGAAGGGGGGGGTCTTCTGACACGGAGGCAGGTTATTAAATAGAAGTGTGAACTATTAAGAGATGATCTTGACCCTCAGTACATTTTTATCAAAGTCAAAAAATACTTGACATCACTGAACAGCCTACCATAGGCACAAGGGGAGAAATGCTTTATTATGGAACTCTGTACTACTTTCTTCAGAGGGGAAAAATTCAGAATAAATGCTCTTCTAAATTTGTAACAGTTTCTAGGACTTCCAATAATTAACATCAGCTGTACACTAAGTATACTCTGGAATGATATTTGTAAAGGAGATGGTTAACCAAATTTAATAAGAACTTCCTATATTAAAAAATTTTTTAAATTATGCTTTAAAATAATGACGATTTCAAGTTGCTTTTATCCTAGCATGATTTAACATGGCTTTTCTGAAGAGAATTTTCAAATCCACTCTCAATTCTATTGAACACAGGGACGTCTGGGGGTGACAGAGATTTTAGGGTGCATACAGAAGGCTATAAATGCAGATTTTTTCCACAGACTGTGAGGTGCTTCTAGATTTTTGGTAGGCAGCTATCCTGGCCTCGTAGGCTGTCTTACTTATATGTTACTTACCAGTTTTTACCTTTTTTAAAATTGAGGGACCATCACAATTCTTAACACCCCCTAGATTTCCATCAATGCATATATAAGTCAAAGTACTGCGTGTTGTAACACCCTAATTGCAGGGACAAAACCTAACGGAGCCCACTGACAATGGACTTAGGCCAGAACGGATGAAGAAAGTCCTAGTTTTGCATGGCTATTAAACACCCTATAGTCTATATAAAAATATGCCAAGTTGAGGCTTAATAGTAATAAAATAGTATGGGTAATGCCCTCAATCCTGGCTGAATGAGCAATGCCCCCTGATTGGGTAATTGACAAACTACATACTGTAACACACTCCAGAATAGCCCTGCTTTTTCATTATGTTGAACAATAGGTTAACTAGATAACTCTGCACTTGGCAAAATTACTTTCCACTGACTTCAAACCATCTTCTTTTCTCCTCAAGCTACTGCTCCCTGTGATATTTCGGCATTCTTCTCCCCAGCAGTGCACTTTGAAAGCCAGTTATATGCTAGCTCAGTGGTACTCAGATTCTTTCTGTTTTACCTTTCCCCAGGGTCAATTGCCTTTGGGAGGGAACCAATAGAGATTAACAAGGAAGATATACTGCCTGATTCATGGCATTTAGAGAGGCCGGCAAATGCACACCCGCTCTTCTGGGATTGATGCTGTTTCAATCAGTCCTGCCTGCAATTAGAAAATAATTCCCAGCTCTGAAAATGTAGTCCTTTTAGAGAAAAAGCAAGCAAAAGGCATATTTTTAAAGACTTGGGAATGTCATTCACTTTTTTTAATGTGGATAGATCAGGTCATATCATCCAGTGGACCTAGTCTTTTGGAGTTCATGCAAGAATTTCCAAAGCATCTCTTTTCTGCCTTCCCATCAGCATGAGTCAGCATGGCCGGCGATATTAAACAAAGCTCCGAGGCCTCCCTGCCACTCCTCCCGGTGCAGCTGGGGAGGTGAGGCCTGTTCACTTAATGCAGGGTATTGATTGATTTATAACAAAGTGATAGATATAACTATTGTCATTGGAATTATACTGAGTTATAGCGACATGGTTTTCTGTTCTACAAGCCACTCCCCATATGTACCATAACTCAAACCCTGAATGACAATAATACTATCTATGAAATTTATATTCATGATTATAAATTAATTCTTTTTTTTTTTTTTTTTTTTGGCTGGACCACCAGCAGCATGGACTTGTAATTTCCAAACAGCATTTATGGCATTAACTTGGGAATACTATCCATCAAGTCTGATGACAAATGTGGAAGATGATGGTCTTACCCGCCTCTGGCTCCAGCAGCTGGTTGTGCTGGAGAGAGAGGGAACGTTGTAACAGAGAAGTGGGATGAGTGGCTGGTCTCCTCTGCTGCCTGCCTCACAGATAGTGATGACGACAAACTGTGGGAGAAAACTTGCCACTTCAAAATGAGAGAAGGGATTCACCGGTGACTTTTTGCAGAAATAATCTAGATCTTGCTGATAACAATGGCTGCGATTGGTGGGGACCCTACTACATTCCACGTGCTCTGTATCTAAAATCTTGCCTATGGTCCATCAGGGTGGGTATTACTGTACCCATTTTATAGATAAAAAGACTGAGGGGCAAAGGGACTGAGCGGCTTGCCAGGAATTATGTAGAATTAGAGGGTGAAGATTTAAATCCATGCCTGTCTAACTTCAAAACACCAGGAGTTTCCATACATACAGGCTTTCGAGATTGGATTTTCCAAATATGTATCATACAGAGTGACTGCCACCACCATCAACAGAAAGCATCTGGATTTGTTTAAAAGAAAATATCATCATTCTAAGTAACTGGAACCTCTAATAAAATATCATCTTGTTCAGAGTTTAGCTGAGCAGCTGTAAGCGGTCGAGGTCTGAGTCAGACTAAACTGGGTTCAGGTCCCGAGGCTGCTACCTAACTGGCAAGTCGCTTAACCTGATTGAGGTTTGCTTGCCAGTCCTGAAAAAGAAAAACAGAGGTGGGGAATTGTTAGATTGTAAACATTAGGCGAGAATGCTAGTTTTAATGAGAGAGGAATATGTTCACACAGACTTACATGGTGAAAATCAATGTCTCCTGACCATACAGGTGGGCTCTTCCATGCACTCTTGGTCCTCATGAAAATTCTGAAATCCCACGCTACCCTTTGCCCTCAAGGCTTTGAAGGAGGCTATTAGGAGTGAGGGACAGTTGGGGGAGAGGGGACACGGCAACCCCAATGCCCTTTCCTAAGGTTCTTATCACATTGCTGGGCATCCCTTGGAAAGGAAGCTGTTTCTTGATGACAGTCAAAACACTAACTCCCTCTCTACCTCCCCTCCCAGTCAGAACATACAAATGAAACCCATAAGTCTGACAAGTCTTTTTTTGGCCAGGAAGTTTAACACTATTGGATTAAGAAGTGCAAAGCTGAAATACAAAGAATAGTTCAGGGCCAGAGCCCAGCTTGCTCTGTTGGGAACAGGGCTGAAGGAGCATAGCAGTGAGGGTCCTGCAAGTAAGTGCGGGGCATGGAATGGGACAGCGGAGACACAGAGCCCTCCGCACTCGCAGTGAGAGAGGCAAGCCTGCCCCACCCTCTCCTCCCCCGTGTCTTGCGCCAGCCGGAGCCCTGTAGCCCTCTCCCTAAAATCGCCAGTGCTCAGCCTTAGGGATTCCCAGCCATGGTTTAACGAACATCACTTTGTAGACATGATTTCACTTAATTTCACAATATTCCCGTATATAAGGTATCACCATTCCCCTATTTACAGAGGAGCACACACTGCCGCACCAAGGCAAGTTTGCTCAATGTCTCTCTCACTGCCGGTGGGGATTCACACTCGGGTTGCTGGACTCCAAAGCCCGTGTTCTTATGCTCAGCTGGTCCCCATTCTACGGATCTCGGTGTAGCCCAGCTAAAACAGCCACTCCGTGTTTGCCGGACATGATAGCACGTGATGCAGGCACGGAAAACATGGTCTTTGGAGCCGGCTGCCTGGGTTTGAATTCTAGTTTTGTCTGTGACTGGCCGTGGGGGCGTGGGTAGACAATCTCTCTGTGCTTCAATTTCCTCACCTGTAATATGGAAATAAAGTGCGCCAACTCCATACAATTGCTGTGAGGATTAAATATACATATTAATATTTGTAAAGCACTTAGAACAATCCTGGCCCATAAATGTAGGACAAAACCATAATATTTTTGCAGCATGGGAGCTTTGAGTCACATCATGGCTACCCTTAGGAATCCTTCCTTTCAGATCAGCCTTTATCCCAGCTCGTCAAAATCGCTCCCCTGACCTCCCCACCTCTCTACTTCTACTGCACATAGTGTCTACACCAGTCGTCAGGGTGGGACTGGCCTTCCCTTCTTCCTTCTGGCCCTCGTATTTCTATGTCATTTCCTCACGTATTTATATAATTATTTTCATTTATATTGTATGTACAATGTTATGTATAATAATTATGTACCTAATATATAATACCGTGCCCCTTTACAGTAATGATAATGTGTAATGTTATATTATGTAATAATGTGTATAATAATGTATACACATTATTTCCATTTATATGCTTATTTCATCAGGTCCTGGGTTGGACTTGCTTCGCTTTCCCACAGTATCTAGCCCAGAGTGGATATTCAATAAGTGGGGTTGATTTGAAGCCCCACTTCTATCCACAAAGACAAAGAAAAAGTGAGACCCAATCGTTCCCACTTCCCATTCAGTTTTAGAATGCCTTATTTCATTCTTTTCTAGAATTTTTTTAAAAGATTTTATTTATTTATTTTAGAGAGTAGAAGGGAGGGAGAAAGAGAGGGAGAAAAACATCAGTGTGTGGTTGCCCCTCGCACCCCCGCCACGGGGGGCCTGGCCCGCAACCCAGGCATGTGCCCTGACTGGGAACCTGGGAGTCGAAACGGCAACCCTTTGGTTCACAGGCCAGAGCTCAATCCACTGAGCCACACCAGACAGGGTTCTTTTCTAGAATGTAGTTAGTTCTTTGTTTCACAAAGGCATCTGGCAACATCACCCCCAACATACCACTCAGCACGTGGAGACTTCGGGATCCTTCCCTGGATCTGACCTCTCCCAGCTATGAACCTGCTCTCTGCCTCCGCAGCTTTTTCTTTTATCTCATCTTCTTCGGTTTGCTTTGCTTGTTTGTTTTTTGTTATGAAAGTTTTTCCAATCTTTCATTCATTCATTCAGTGAATGTTACCATCTCCCTGCTTAAATCATTTAAATGATAACTCATTAGCTTTTCAATAAGCTCAGGATATACGAAAGCCTCTTCACACGGCCTGGGAGCTGGTGACCTTATCATTCATCGTCCAAACTGGGGGGCTCCTGAGGGTAAAAGGTGTGCTATTAATAACCACGCCAGGACAACAGGTGTCAGTCACAACTGTCCTCGGCGAGCTCCTCCTAAAAGGCCCTGATCGTCCGGCGCCTTCCGGTTCTGGCCCTCCCTTGCCCCTCCCTCTTGCTCATGCTACATCTGTCTTCTTTTTGTTCCTTCAGGAGGTCTAGCCCTTGCTCTCAGCCTCCTTCCCACATCCTACACGTGGTCCTTTAGGTCTTCCCAATGTCTTCCTAAACCTCCAGGTATTAGCAGCGCCCCTGTTCTTGACTCTTATGACGCCCCCACCCACCTCCCCGCTGTTTTCCTTCATAGCACCCGCCCCAGTTCACATCTATGTCTGTCCGGCTCAGGGGTGTGCCGGGCAGCAAGTCTTTGCATGTTCTATGTACTTCTGAATTTATTCCCTACACTTGGCACAGGCTCAGGGATGCTCACTAAATATTTGTGAAATGTTTGTTTCCATCCATCAATCAATCTAACGAACCTTTTTTAAGCTCCTTCTATATGCCGCATGCTGTAGTAGACATCGGAAATACTGAAATAACAAAACAAGAATTCAGTCTAGGGTGATCAACAGATACATACAAAAAAGCATCCTAAAACAACCTCGACCGGCTATAACTTGGAAGAGTACCAGGCTAGGAGCAGCGAGAAGAGGGGGCTTCACCTCTCTGAGAGGCTGTCCCAGGGCCCAGAGGCTGAGTCGGTGGGTAGGTGGAGTTGTCGAGGAGAGGGAAGGTTGAGGTGAGCGCATGTGCAAAGAGAAGGGGGCATATAGGAGATTTGATGAGGGCAGTAGTGGGTACACATGTTGAGGTCGGGCTCTGGAGAGCTGATGGGGCTGTGACCACTGACACTCGCCCAGACAGGGAGTGAGGAAGCACCTGGTCAGCTTCCTGCTACAGGTAAGACCCTGCCCCCAGCACAGTGGACAAGGGGATGCCGAGGGTCATCTCCCTTATTCCTCCCCTCTTTCCTGTCAGGCCCTCTCTAACTCACAACCTCTAGAATTCTAGGAAAGATGGCCTGCCCTCGCCAACAGGTAGCATTTCTTTCACGTTCCCAATGGCCCAAATGCTGTCTCTCAAATCTGGAAGCGGCCCACTCTCTGAGCACCGCTGTGTTAGGGACCTCCTGGGCAGGTCTCGGATGCAGACCCGGTCCTCCAGTTCACACCATGGGAAGCAGCCTCACTACCTGGTAAGGCCCCCATGCAGGGACACCAGTTCCTCGGAAAGATTTCGGCCCGGCTGTGAGCAAGCAGAGATGCAGTTCCTGGGGAGTGCGAAGAAGGGCTGGGGAACCCTCAGCAGTGAGGCTGCTGCGAGGCCGCGACCCTGCTAGGACTGCAGTGCCCGCTCTCCTGGGCTACCTTCTTGGCGGGGATTAGGGGGAGTAAGAAGACAGCGTGAAGCCCGGGCCCCATTGACTGTGCCGCATGCGGCCCCGCAGAAACATCAGGGATCCCGAGACCCCCTTCCTACCCTTGCGGATCCATTTCAACTTGTAGCAGAGACTCCGCCCAGAAGATGATGCGAGAGGAAAGAGCCATCTACAAAACAAAGACCTCCGGGGGTTGGGGAGAGGGGAGGGAAGGGCAGAGGTCCAAACTGAGGAGAACTAATCCTGCTTGGGTCCGAGGAGGTGGCATTTTCTTCTAACAATATACTCTCGGGACGAGGGAGCGCCGGTTAGCAGTGTAATGGAGGACACTGTGTGTCCGGAGGAGTCTTTACGCGCTTGGGGCACCCAGTCTGTTTACCCAGGCCCTGACCCAGAGGTGAAAAAGGCTAATGGCCTAAATGGGCCCCTCTCTGCAGGACGCCACTCTGTAAGGGTAACAGTGATAGCAGCCCCATTTTCTCTGCAGGACCATATATCCTTTCTAATCCTGACAACTGAAGCTCATGACTGGTAAATAGAATGGTCAAATTTCAAATCCAAGGCCATCAGGCCGACATGCCCTATTCGCTGTGCGACACACCTTCCTTTCCCTGAGGAAAACAGGGGAAAGGCTGGAGACTGTTTGGTGGCCTCATGAGGGGATTACTGCCTGTGGCCACAGGAGCTTCCCCCAGCTCTGTCCTTACACTTGTGCAGGATGTCTGAGGGAGGAATGTGGGACTTGGTGCTCGACCTTGGGCAAGTCTAGTGTCGACTGTAAAATCAGGACAATACTTGCTCAGCCCGTCATGGGACTAATAAAAAGAGAATGAGCAGGCTTACAAACTGATTCCTGGAATCCAGGATGGAGTTTCTAAAGCTACAGTGAGCATAAAAATCACCTGTGGGGGTTGGTGAAATGCAGGCTCCCCAGCCTCGACTCAGAGATTATGAGTTAGTGGGTCAGTAGGAGGCCAGGGAATCTGCCTGTTAGCCAGCGTCCCTGGTGACTCTGTGACTGATGAGAGAGGGTGGGCGCTCAGGAACCCTGGCCCAGTGGGGTGGCAGTGCCTCCAGGGTGAGTATTGGTGGGTCCAGAGAAGAGAGAGTGCCTACCTAGGATCCAAAGTCCCCCAGCCCAGCTTCACCCACAATGCTCTCCTTTGATCTCTTGTATAAACTGGGTTTTCAGTGAGATTCCATGTGAAGGAGAATGACATGACTTAAACACTAAAATAAAAAAAAATTAAAAAGATTGCAAGGCCCCGCTACACGTGAAAATGCTTGGGGTAAGTTAAAGGCACTCTCTAGAGACAAGCAATTTCAGTCCATCCCTGACCACCTGAAACCCTCAGGGAATGGATCATTCCAGAGAGCCTAATTTTCCCGATAGCATTAAAACTTTTTATTAAATGTTAATCGTTTTGTGGAGAATATGTTACATTCTTCCCTGCCTTTTAAAACAGAGAATGAAGAACATAATTTAACGGTTGTTTGAAAACTCAGGACTACCAATTGGACGATGTGTGGCCAGCCCAGAGGACGTGTGGCCAGCCCAAAGGTTCGCCCTGCCAAGCTTGATGGGGAAAGTAGATCCGTTCGATTCCAGATTCCACTCTCGGGCTCTCTGACATGGGCTACGGTTTATGCAACATCAAGTGAAGGCAGCACAACTTAAGGAAAACAGGAGGGCACCAGGGACTCGGGACAATGAGCTCCAGGCTCCTCTCTGCCACCCATGAGCTGTGGGACCCAGAGCAAGTCCCTTTGCTCAGACCAAACAAGCTTCAGAGCCAGTAACCAGCCTCCGAAGTGGGGGGTGCCGACTCCACTGCCTTCGGGGGCCAAGCAGGTGAGGCTGGTGGGACGCAGGGGAGCGAATGCCTGTCTAAAGTCACGGCCAAGCACAGCATCAGCAGACTTATGACATGAATGTGAAGGCCCATTGCTATCAAGTCTTCAAGAAAAGCTGAAACTCTGGATTCTTCTATGAAATCTCCTCATTTCTTCAATGTTGGAACCTGCGGCAGACAGGGTGGCCTGGCTCGCTTCTTCTCCACCCCACTCTTCACTTGGGAGGCCTCCCGTCCTTCAGATACCAGAAAGTGAAACACGACACTTCCTATTTCTTTATAGGTGGGGTCACGGGACGTGAACTAGGTTGTGTCAATAAGATTCGGTCATAGTTCTGAAGAGCAAAGGAGACAGACCTATCTTCCAAACCACAGGTGAAATAGAATTCATCTGTTGTCACCTTTGGGCCTGAGGTCTCTTCTGGCTCTATCACTTGTTAGACAGCAGAGGAACAGCTGCCAGGGTGGACAGCCCTGGGAGGCTGACCTAAAGGAAAGAAACAGCCAAATGACCATCTATACGCCCCAGGGCTTTCTCTTCAAAGGTTCCCCCGACCCTCCTCCTCCACTCCCCTCCTCCACGCCCCAGGGACCTGCTCAGCAGAGTATACAAGGCTCTGGCTTTCTTATCTGGATGCAGTTCTCCAGCTTTCTCGCACTAACAGGATTAAGGACCTAGTCTTCTATTTTCCAAATGAGGGCAGAGTGAGCTATTCTTCAGACCGGCCCTGCCAGGACGGGTGGCCTACTGAGCCCCACTGCTTCCCTCCCTCTCTTTCAGCGTGTTCCAGAGTGAGCAGCTGGGCTTCTTAACACGGGTTCAAGTTTCCAACTCTGTTACCCTTGCGCTGCCCAAACTGGATCTTTATCTGCCTGAGTGGTATGTGGGTGGGGAGGATTTGGGGACATTCGAAGGGACCACCCATTTCACACACATTAATAGCTCTTATTTACCAAGGAGCTACTTGACATCATTTCTAATCCTCACAACAACCCCGAGAGGCAGATATCACTGCCCCCCTTTGACAGATGAGCGAACCGAGGCGCAAAAAGGTTAGCGACTTCCCCAGGGAGTCACAGACAGTAGGTGGCAGCACCAGAATTCCAAAGCATTTTTGTTTATCCTCGATGAACCAGGGCCGTGGGTTACTCTTGAACACAGAGCAGATTCTATTTTCAGGTGGCCCAGACACGTGGGCCAGCCTGCCAGCGCTTAGATAATGTGATTCTGCCTCCTGGTGGTAAGGTCTCTGGCACGGCTCCTTGCAGGCCAGCCATTAGACCTTTCTCTCTCCTGCTGCCTGTGGGGCCCTGGCAGCTGATTATTTCAAGAAGTGGGCTTGGCCGCCCTGGGAAGGCAGGGCCTGGGAGCAAGTGAAGTCAGCTGGCTCCCGTTCCCAGGCCCTCTCACCTCTCACGGGGGCGTGGCGGGAGAGCCCGGGGCCTTGGCCCTTCTCCGTGGTGGTCAGATAGGACAGAGCGCTCGTTGACTCCCTCGCCTGTGCAGGGCACCTGCTAAACTTTTTACATCTGTTGACTCTGTTCCCGCTCTGTCCCCGGTGATGACGACCCACTATCCTTTATGATTCAGCCCTCCAGAATTGGACATGAGAAATCGTTCCAGGATGTACTTTGGGAGCTGGTGCTGAGGACGCCAAACATCTAAACAGTTTAATTACTGTTTGAGACCTTTCCTTTAATAATTATATATGTGATACACACACACACACACACACACTACAGAGGTGGGCAAAAGTAGTGAGTACAGAAATAGAGTTTACTCTTGGATTATTAATTATTGTATTATTTATTTTTATTACAATTGTAAACCTACTTTTGCCCACCCCTGTATATATATTATAAATACTCCCTTTAAAAGCCTCTGGCAATTCCTTTTCCATTTCAGAACAATTTCAATTATTTGTTTAAATGCAAAAAATAAAATTAACACCCTCCCCAATAAAAACAGGTGCTACTTAGACCTTCCTCTGATCACCTGTGCTCACAATTTTGAGCCCCAGACACCTGACACCCTTCAGCTAGAAGCATATGTGTCCCACACTCTGTCATGCCAATTAGCTAAACAAAAAGTTTGTCTCTCCCTCTCCTGAAAATGCACATTTCCCTGTTCTGAGCATGTGTGTTGTTAGATGATGCGGGTCTCAGCGGGAGCTTCTCCAGCCCCTGGTGACTTTGAGTGGCAGCGACACTCTCTGCCGAGGGGGAAGAATTCCTGCATGGCCAGGCCACCTGCTACCATTGCTTCTGCAATGATCTCAGAAGCATAGAAGTCCCGATTTTTAAAAAAATTCTAGCGGCTCCCCGGTAAACCATCAATTTGCATATATTCCTTCCTACTCTAAAATGTATATTACTTAAACCTAGAAAATAAATTACTTTGTGGCACTTTTTGACCCTTTATTTAAGAGTATATCCTGTTTTATTCACTTGAAATGCATTTCCCCTTCTGAGCCCAGCTAACTCCTACCCGTGCTTCGGGGCTTTGCTCAGACATTGCCTCCTCCAGAAAGTTCCCCCTGACTGCTGCAGATAGGTTATGTCCCTTCCCACCCTGTGGGTGACTGGGTATCACAGGGGCTTATTGAGAAAAGCCAAATGGTGTAATTAAGGTGGAAGTATACACATGCATCTACACATAAAATTCAAGAAGAATCAGTAAAACTTGAGGTAAGTACCTTCTGATTTAGGGGAAGCTACAGTCCATACAGATGAGCATCAGAATCTTAAAGCCATTTAAATGTTTTATTGTACTTAATAGTTGCAGTTCCATTTCTAAAAATTGGCATTCTGATAACACTATCAAGAACCATATTGAAAAATTTTACTTGCTCATGGGACCACAAATAAATACATGCTTAAATGAAACTAAAGAAATTTAATTAAGTGTATGAACAGTTATACTAAATGGTTTCTCCAGAAAGCCAATGGGAAATTATACCTAACAAATAGCTACAGAATAAGGTCTGTTGTTGAGAGGTTATTAACCTAATCAGATAATCAAATTTCACCACCAACCGTAGCCATCTGATTTGCCCATGTCAAAATAAAACCATTGTTAGCCCTTCTTAATGAAATCAGAATGGGGAGGAGGGGGGCAGCTGGTTCAGAACAATTTCTTTCTTTAAAAACAAGGCTTACAAAATTTTTTTCTTCTCCTAATTCCAAAAACAAGAGTTTACCATTGTTCAGTGTGGCTCCAAAACTATCCAGCTTTAAAAAAAAAGATGAAATTCATAGATGTTTTCTCTTCACAGAAGTCATTGGCAAAAGGGGAACTAAACAAATAGGTTTTGCTCTCAAAATTTGGTGAAGCAAATTTGTTCCAAGGCTGAGGTGTTCCTTGCCAGTTTTAAACCCAAGGTGCATTTTTATAGCCAAGAACTGAAGCCCTGAAACACAACGACCCACAGAATAATGGAAATGCTGACACAACCTTCACTCCAGCAGCAAGAATGGTGCCACTATAATTTATGGAGAACACATTTTGGTTTTGTCAGGTTTTTAAACATAGGCTGTTATAAATTTGAAGGAGGACTGTCTTGTTAAAGCTTCAAATGGCATGTGTTAGTATTGGTTATGCATCATGTCCTGTATTCAGAATGGCATTTGTAGAACACGGTTTATCCCAATGGCAAAGGAGGACATTGAATCCTGTTTTGTTTTCAAAACAATATTCACTGATTAAAAGAATCATGGTCATCATCAACTTGATCACAACCAGCTAGGAGACTCTAGTGAAGGTATCCATCCTCAGACAGAGTTCCTTTCCTTTCTCTCTTTACTAGTGCGTTCATTATTTGACAAATATTTTGGGGGAATATTCAGTGTCATGTCTTAGGTAATGAAGATAAAATGCTTATGATGCCACCTCTGCTGTCCAGGAAGAAAGAAAGATTTTTTAAAAAATACCATGTGTGTGTAGATATTAGATGCACATGTGTGTAGCTATTACATATATGTGTACAGATATTGTGCATGTGAGTGTGTGTGTAGTTTTTAAACCACACATCATCCTTAATCAAAGTGGAGAAAAGTCTTCCTGGCAACTCCCATTGGGAGAAGGGACCCAACCACAGGTGACGAGCCTCACATCTGTGTGAGGCCTTGAGAGGTTACATGAGAAGCGTAAGGGGTTAATCTCAAAGGTCTGGGTGGTGAACACAGATTCTGGAATTGATTTATTTAGGGCAAGGAGTAGATTAGCGGGAACCCTGAGTACCAACGTGTTTTTCACCCTATTATGCCTCTGCCTCACTTATATAAGGGAGTCTTGGGATGAAGTAGTTGCTTTGTGATTTACTCTGAAAGAACTCATTCATGATGATCCTCCCCATTGTGAGGTTTCCTTTGAGGCGATTGTCATTACTCCATGATTCCAAATAGGTAGAAGTTGCGATAAGCACAGGGATAAAGGGAGCAGACTCATCTGTCTACCCCATCAGTTTCTAAAGACATGATCTTGAAGCCTCCAGATTTGCAAAATGGAGATAAACCAAGGCTATCCCTATCGTGCGTAAGCGTGGCTATCACAACAGTCCCAGGGAGGATCATGGGGAGCGAAGTCTGTGGCTCCATCTGTCCGGTTAGGGGAGTGCAGAAAAGTGGAGGGAGGAGTAGAGAGAGAAGAGCCAGAACACTTTAAAACGATGCCTCTGGGTATTATGCCAAGTGAAATAGTCAGAGAAAGACAAATACCACATGATTTCACTTATATGTGGAATCTAAGGAACAAAATAAATGCAGAGAATAGACTACCGGTTGATGGGGTGAAGAGTGGGGATTGGGTAAAAGAGGTGAAGGGATTTAGAAGTACAGATTGTACAATGTAGCCCTGGAATTATAAAGTACAGCATAGGGAATATAGTCAACGATATTATAATAACAATGTATGGTACCAGGTGGGTACTGGAAATATCAGGAGAAACACTGTAAAGTACGTGTTTGTCTGACCACTACGCCGTACACCTGAAACCAATACAAAATTATATTGAATGTAAACTGTAATTGAAACATAAAATTTTAAAAAGACGAAAAAAATAGAAATAATTGCTCAGATAGTAAAAAAAATGATGCCTCTGAATATGACATGACCTCTGATGCTCCCTCTAAGGGGTATCATGCTGCCATGGAAGTGACATTTATAAAGATGACACTAACAGCCAACACAGTGCACTCACTAAGCTATGTGCTCTTTACCCATTATTTCATTTGATTGTCACAACAATTTTTTATTAGATGAGGAAACTAAGCCTTAAGCTTGGGGTCAGTTGCCAAGGTGGGAAGATCTTAAGTTCTGGGACAGTCTCACTTTGTGCCTGGTGTCTTGGGTTAATTATGAACAGTGTCCCCTTTCACTGTCATATTTGTTCCCATTTGGGTCATGAGTTATGTGGTTATCCCAGGCCACACAGCTATAGGTGGCAGAATCATGATTAGGGTCCCTATAGTTTGACTACAAACCCACACCCTTAACCACTATGCTACAAATATGCTTTGTTACAAAATTTTGTGGAAGAAAAAGGAGAGTATAAAATAGTACATTCATATTATCATAATTGTTTTTAAAGCATCCTGTGCATAGAACAAACTCTGGAAGGCAATGTATGAGTGATTATGTACGGATGGAGAGAATATAGTAGATTTAAAATAGTTCTTTCTACTTTACCTTTTTTATGTTTTCTTCAATTAGAATGTATAACTTCTATAACAAAAATAATATTTTCTAAAATGCAGGCCCAAAAAGCATCTCAAGTAGCATTTCGTGAAAAAGCATTAGCTGATATTTTAGATGCTATAAAAAATTAAACACAATGAAGCCAAAAAGAAATAAAGAAGGAGGGCGAGGAGGAGAAAAAAGGAGGAGGAAAAAAGGAGAGAGCCCTAGGACTGAGATAGGATCTAATCACCTCACCAGCCACGATGTGTCTTTGACCTTGTTTCCGCAGAAGCCCCCAGAGGGTCAAATCTAAGGGAGAACACAGTGTAATGGTTACAAACACATGTTTTAGAGCCATAAAAGATATTTTAGTGTCAATTGGGGAGATTTTAATATGGGCTGAATATTAGATGATGTTGTGGAATTACTGTCACCTCAAAAAAAATTTTTTTTTAGCTAGGATAACGATATTGTTATTGTGGGTTATGTGAAAGAATGTCCTTCCTCATGGGAGATGTGTGCTAAAATATTTAAGGATGAAGGATTATCATCATCTCCACAACTCACATTCAAATGGCTTAGGGGACGGAAAGCGTGTGTACGTGCGCACCTGTGTGTGTAAGGAGAAAGAGGGTAAATGCGGCAAAAGGTTAATAATGCTCCGTCTGCTTGGAGGGGATGTGGGTGCTCATTGTACTATACCTTGGATTTTTTGTATGCTTGGAAATTTTCAGAATAAAAGTTGGGATGGAGTTTTTAAAAAATCCTCTGAAATAAAACAAGAAAGCAAGACCAAAACACACATATTAAAATAATAAAGAATCAAGGTTTTAGAGCTACAGATTTCAATTCTAATTGTACAGCTTAAGTCCTTTATTATCCTGGGCAAGTCTTTCTAAGTCTCAGTTTCTTCACCTGTGAAATGGTGATGATAATAACAACCACACAGGTGTTAGAACAGGACTAACAGATTATGCATGTAAAGTGTCCGTCACTGGGCCTGTCCACAGCTCCTATGAGCAAAAAAACAATCTAATCAAGTAACACAAAATAGGAGCCTCATAGAGTCCGTAGAGCTTTGAGGAATTCAAAACAAAGACAGGTTTTTTTCTTCCACAGCTATGTTTTCCACGTAAATACAACTAAGCTGGATACTATACGGAAAACTCTAATAACTAATCAGTCTGAATGAGGTGGAATCATGAATCAAGTAGGATAACAGTGTTGGCCAGCTTTGACCAAGTCTACTCAACCCCAAATGGCTTCTATTGTATTTGTTCATTTCAGCTTGTTGTCTTTTGTTTTAGTCTATTTTCTCTACTTCTGACCTAGGGTTCAAGTGAAGGGTCAAGGAGCTCAGGCTCAACCCTGAGGGTGGCTCTGCTGGGTAGCCAGGGCAGGCAGAGCACTCACGAATGGAGGGGAAACGGGGACGTCTTCCATGAGGATCCTAGCAAAACAGAACAACACGATATGATCTCAGTAACACTGGTAAGCTTTATTGTAATACTAAAAAGTAGATCTTCAGTATTTGACCCAAGCACCCGCTCACAGGGCACTTACTGTGCATGCCTGTAAAGGGTGAAGGTGCAGAGGTGAGTGTGACAACATTTCTGCTCAATTAAGTGGTGAAAGGGGTTGGCATGTAAATAATTGATGACAATGATACATTTGCACTGCACTTTATCGTTCATAGGCCATTTTCCCTACCTGGCTTCATTCAACTTGCCGTCAGGAGGGAGCATCATGATAGGAAAGTAAATGTCTCACTGAACCCCCTGTTTTACCTTCATAGGGTGGTACCGTGACATTCAAACTGGGCAGGGAGAGACTCAGTTCTGATCTCACAGCGTTATTCGTACAGTGACATACCAGTGCCTCAACCTTTATTTAATGAAGAATGACACCTATGTCTTATTAATCTTCGTGTCCTAATGTCTTGCAAGGAGCCCAGAATATAGTAGCTACTCAATTAATGCTTGTTGAAGAAAGGAGGGAAGGGAAGAGGGGAGGAAGGGTGGGAGAAAAAAAGAAAGAAGATAGAAAAGAGTTTCGCTCAAACTCTAAGAATTTATCAAGCCTCTATTATGTACCTAAGATGCGTTAAGCATTGGGGGAATGGCCGAAGAAGCCTAGGAGACAAGCTTCTGTCCACAAAAACTTTCAAGGTAATGTTAGCAAAATATTTTAAGACAATAAATAAAACTTACTTTTAAGTAAGAAAAAAAATCTAAAGAGAAATGCACTTTATTACAAATTAAAGTTGTAATTACAAGGAAATACAATTTGCAGTTTAATTTATTGCAAGTTCATGAGCGTGACTACTTTTAATCTGTAACATTGCCAAATTGAACTAAGGTTCAGTTGGCAAAGTATGCACCAAATAAAAATTCCAATGAAAAATCTCAGTGAACTGAAAATCCCCTTTAAACGGGAGCTCCAATGTCAGCATTACAATTTCACTTACATATTCAACAGCTGTCTCTCTTCATTACAAATAATAAACTAGCATCTCTTTTAAATATACAGGTATTGAGTTATATATGCATAAATTAACCATGACTCAAGTAAAGAAGAAAAATCTATTTAAATCTGCATTAATCTTTTATTGGCTTTTGCACTTGTCATAAACAGTTTGTAACCAGATATATATCATCATACTAAACATCACGTAAAACCTCTCACTCAATAATCCAATTGATATCCAGGTAATATATCCAGTGGCAACAGTTCTCAAATGGGCCATTTTATAACCTAGGCAAAGGTTAATCATCCTTAGCTTAAGTGTGATCTTAACCGAACTCCTGCTGCTTACTAGTGAATTTCAAACAACATCCTCTTTTATGGTTAGTTAATTATTCTTCACTAACATTAATGCATCCCAGAACTGGGACCATCAAACAATATGCTGAAAGAGATGTCAGTTATCTTATATTGTTGTTGGACTTTCTTTTTCCACACTTAAAAATTTTTTGTTTGTCCAGCTTCTGAATATTTAAATTGCATCAGTCCTTTACTAGGTGTTTGTTTATCTATGCCCCTCCCTTAATTTCCAAATGGATTAACATGTGCCTCTAAAATATCTACACAAATTTACTAATTAGGAAATTAAAAAATGAAAGAGACTAGAGAGAATTTAATATTCTAAATGTCCTTCAGGGATTCCTGAATGTTTATTGAAGTTAAACCACAAATTTGGCTACAAACCTTCTAGCAACCAATACAATCAGGGGAAAATCATTCATTCATTCATTCACTTATGTAATAATATTCACTTCACATATTAGATGAAAGGCATTTTGTTGAACACTGATTATATAGTGTATCATAAAAAGAGACTCAGTTTTTCCCCTTGGAGAATTTACCATCCAGCTACACAGATCAATCTTAACAGTTATATAGTAAGAAGCAATGAAAATACCAGTAGCCTCAGCTTGAGAAGCATCATTTTGCAGTCCCCACTTCCTCCTACAGATGGCCTATCATTGCAGAAGTTCCTCACAGCCATTTTGGACTGTGAAGTGATCTTGAAGATGAAAGGTTAGGTACTGAGGATGGCAGAGAAGAAACATGAGAACCCAGATGGCACTTTGGAGATGCCAGAAGGACCCCTGACTCCCTATCCTGGTCTTCCATGTAAAAGAGATATACCTGTATTATGCCATGTATAATGCACACTTTTTGCCCAAATTTTTGAGGGAAAAATAAGGATGCACATTATACAAGTGTAGTACTAATTCCATATCTATATAGATGTTTTAAATTCTTTTATTTAAGCTTATGCATTAAAAGTGTAACTCTAGAAAGCAATAACAATATCCATATGCAAAATAATACCTTGGAATACAATAATTGGTTTTATATATAAATAAAAAATTGAATTAATAAATTAAAATAAAAGATTTTTTCCTGAAAGTTTGGGCCAAAAATGTGGGTGTACATTACAGATGGCAAAATACGGTAGGTGCCTCTTGTCAAGCCCACTCGCTCTTTGAGTTCCACTGTGGTGTGTGTAGCTGAACATAAACCCAACTAATTCCACAACAAAGAGATAGTTAGGCAAAGGGCTGACATAGGAGGGTTCCAGGCAGCTGCCAGCAAGCTGACAGACCCTGGGTTGCTTCAGGGACTGAAAGAAGATCAGTGTAAAGGAAGCCTAACCGTGACTGACGAGGTGACGCAGGATGAGGCAGAGGAGGTAACGGCAAGGGCCCGTCGCACAGGCTCTGGGTGAGAGTTCATCCTAGTGCCACAGGAAGCAGTTGGTTGTGAGGTCGGTGGTTTCTAAACCTTTTTGTTAGCCACTGGATTCTTTCTTCAAATAAAACCTTATGCAAACATCAAATGCAGAAAACACAAAAGCAGAGCTGCTCTGGTCGAAGCTGGAATCGGGCCTCAGAGCCCAGTCCCTCGTGTCCCTTTGGTCTTTTCCCCAATGTCGTAGCAGCTCCCAAAGCAGCCCAGAAGACCCCTAAGGCTCTTGGGGCTATGGCATAAAAGACATGAGATTATATGATTCACAGAGTCTGTAAGGTAAATCAGGCACTCGGGAGAAACACATGTGTTCCTTGTGCTGAGACCACAGAGAAACCTTTCCAGTGAATATTCACAGAAGGAAGTTTGTAATGGCTTGTCAACCAAAGCTTCAGACCAAAACACAGTTTAAAGAAAACATTTTAAGGGTGGGGAGAGGGTAAAACAGTGTAGTCCAGATACTTTACCCTCGCTCGGGAGGGCTTAACCCAGGGTAGCTGTGGCCAGGCACTGGGACGTTTTCTGTCTCCCCTTCCAACAGGCCTCCATCATGCTCAGTCTCAGCGGCCGGCAGAACAGCTGCCTGGGAGCCCCCTCTGGTCCTGTCAACAGGGGCTTCTCACAGGGGCGGTCCCCTCTCTCCCCTCAAAGATTTCCATCACACACTCATTTGGCCTGCAAATAAATTGGCAACGCAGCTGAATTTAATCTTTTGATTCCCCCCTGAGAACCAATTTCTCTAAGCCATTCCCATGTAGACAAAAAGATTTTGTCTCACTAAACCTGTTTATTGACCAAAACTGTCACCTCTGCTCTGACCAATGACCTTATCTGAATATTCAAATCTATTACAGATCGCAAGTTCAAATGATTTTGGTGCCCTGTGGAAGCCCTGTTTTCATAGTGAGCTGATTACCAATGACAATATTATAAGGGCTTTAATTGAGATTCTACAAACAATTTGCACCCTGGATTTACAAACCTAATATATTCAGAAGCGTGAATGCTGCTGACACTGTTTCTTTTTTTAAGGAAAAGTTGGCCACGTGTATGTAAATACAAGACCAGGTCTCTAACCCCTGAGCTGTGGAGCCAGCATCCTTCACATATAAACGCTGCCACTTATCCTGGCCAAGTCTTCCCACGCTCACCACAATTTTAATAATATTCCTTAATTGGCACCTGCAAACACTTCTGCCCTTTAGAGAAAATGTTTTACATTCTGATGCAGACCTTTGGGGCTCTGGGCATTCCTCGCCCCCAACCCCCCATAGGGCCCCCCGTCATTCATGTAGTGGAAGTAAATGAGTCAAGAATATAGGTTCTAATACACACATTAGCAGGATCCTAAGCAAGCCACCTCATTCCTCTTTATCTTATCCTTCTCGGCAATCAAGGAAGGATAAAATAATTCTATACCCAATCTACAAAATTGATGTTTGTATAGAGTGAATCAATTGATGTTAAAGTTTTAAAAAGTCAAAAGGAGCACTTACAAATGAAAGCTGTTTTTATTAAATAGACATGTCTTTTTAAACAATAGAAATATATCCGAATAAAATGTTAATAGTATAAAGACTTAACATTTATTGAGTATTGCATATGCTAGGCCTTACATACCTCTCTGAATGAATCTACAGAAAAGACCCACTGAAAAGAGCACTGTTATTAACCCCATTTCACAGATAATGAATACTGAGGTGTGGGGGGACTACTGTGTTACTTGCCCGAGGTCATAGCAGGAAACCAAAACTTACCACCATGATACTCTATGGAATTTACTGGGTAGATACTTTTTTAATTGGATTTTCAGGCTTGCCCTTTAAAATACCATGAATGAAGGAGTGACATGAGTCCCTAATTGCCAGCCATCTCCTCAGATGAGTTCAATTCCTAGGTTTACTGGCCCTGCCTAAAACGGCCCTGGTATTCCGACTTGCACAGTAGGAAAGAGCTTGCTTCTTTGTAAAAAAATTTGTCCTTGTCTCAGAACAGGGAGAACCTGTTTATTTCATTATCCTTTTTCTAATCTTAGGCAACTAACATGAACTGGAAAGCTAGCTAACAATGGGTAAAAGAACTTGGTGAAGGGGAGCCTCTCATCTCACATTTGTATTAATACAGCCCGCAGCAGCGAAAGGAATGTCTTTTCCCACATATGCCGCAAGGGACCTGTTGTTTCAACCGACAGAGGAAGTTTTTGCCCCTGTTCTCTGCTCTGATAAAGTTAAGTCCAACCATTCCAAACCAGCTGGTAAAGAACAACCCTTCTGAAAGAAATGCCCTGTCCGGGCACTAATATTTCAGAATTTCAAAGTTGAAAACTCACTGCAGGTAATTTATAGCCTAAATTTACTGAATGCCCTTCCAAGACAGCCAATTTAATCAAAGTTAACTGGGGAAAATTATGAAGGCTCTTAATTGAGCTCTCCTATGCTGTGCTTTCCAAACAGCCATGCAAGCACCACAGAAAATAACAAAATGAATAAACTACACTTTTCTCTAGTTCCATTTTCAAATACGACGTCTGGAATGAAGAGTTTAGATCTCTAGGTGGTGATCTTCATGCATAGTATAGTGTTTGTCCTGAATTTCATTGCTTCGAAAAAAAGATATGAAAAGTCTTGATTTAGTTGGCATTTAATGTGATTTTTATATAACTTCTGTGATATAATCAGTCACATTGGGGATCAGTGGGGAAACTTAAAGAGCAGTAAAACCTTCAGCTATTGTTCTTTCTGTGCTGTGATTGGCTTGCTGGGTATACAAAGCTGAAAAATCCCAGTTCACATACCCCTACTCTATTTGTAGGCACCCATAATGATTGAGTGCGGTCCAGCACCATCCCCTCTCCCAGCCAGCCAGCCAGTCAGAATGCAGGGAAGACAATAGGTATGTTGTAACAGCAACAAAGAATGTGTTGCTGTAAATCATGTTCCATTTCTGCATAGCTGGGAATCGTAATGCACAAGCCATAGGCAAGTATATTAATGTCTCCCGCTTTCCATAAATGAAAAGCCATGCACAACAACACACACTTGATTGTTATTTCAAGATAGCTTTTTTCAGTATGAGATTTTTTTGCTTTCTTTTTCAAAAAAGCAAAAAGCATATTTTACTATTATTTAAAAGCATTTTTCCCCTTTCAGTTGGGTCCATAAACATTTCTTTCCAGCAGATAAACACATTGTCTTTCCTCTTTCTTTTTTTTTAAACATTGTCTTTCCTACACACTGATTGACTAGTGATGTGTTTAGAACTCAGAGGTATTAAATTTCTGGAGCCCTTAATGATATCAGAAAGAAGGTATCATAAATGACCAGGGATGCTCATACACCTAGTCAATTTGAATTTAGAAAATTATTAGAACTGTGTGGAAACATAAAATGAAATACACTAGCAACACATTACATTTACATGTTTTAAATATGCTTAACCATGCATTTAATTTAGATTTAATGAAATAGTTATTATATGCAACCAAAACATCAGTGTTATTAAAAACAAATTTATGGAGGATTAACAGCTGTGTTATATGTCTATACCTACCTATGCCAGAGTCTTTCATTCTCAATAATGTGTTTTTAATCATTAACCTCTACTTATTAAATGCACAATACTTGTTTGAGTAATTCTACTGAGTGAGATTGATTAGGGTGCTGCTTAGAGTTTGGGTAAAAACCAATTGATAATTTAAACTACATGAAATTGGCTCTGGAATTATTGCTATAGCAACTATTTGCATACTTATTTCATTTTTTAAGATTCATAATCAGTCGGTGTGAGGCTAATTGAACCACAACAATGTGAGCTCTAAGCTGTGTATCTATAGGATGCATTTGCCATCAGTATCGATGATCAGAAAAGACATCAACATCTAGCAAAGGTTAAGATATTTTTTCATTGAGTTTTCTTTTACTTTCTCTTCATTTTTCAGTAAGAAGAGTAATTGGAAATGGCTACAGTGCAGGGAAAAGCAATGAAGAACAAATTGCTGTACATGAAGTTTCGTTTTTGAATAGCTGGGGAGATTAATTCACTTGACTGCAACTGGTTCATTACTACCCCCAGCTCCCCCAAAAATGAAATATCACATATGGTACCATCTTTGCCCCATAGGTCATAATACTGTAGTGATCACAGCAGGGCTGGGCTCGATTATGGAAAATGAGACCCCAGCCAATGCTCTTAAACACCCCCTGCCTGCGAAGGAGCTATCCGAGTGTTGTAATTGTGTTTACCTATCACCATGCCTTTATTTCATTACTTTGGACTTGCGGGATGCTATAAAAAAAAGACAGAATTTTGGAAATTCTTACCAATGAGTGCAGTGTTTAGGGAGAACTTTCTCCTGCATTCTTGGAGTAAATCACTTATGACTGCCTTTCTTCACCTACGTTTTATAGCATATTCTCAAAGCCCTCGCCAATGGGAGAGGCAGAGAAAGCAAATAGGAAGTGAATAGTGTTCTACCTGAAACTGGAAGCACTGTCCTTCTGAGCACCCCAGGCCTTTGTTGCATCATCAGTCTTAGGATAGATGAAGAATACATCTGGGGGCCAGATATCTTTGCTGCACCATTCTGTCCTGTCTGGTTTCTCAACAGCTTCTTTTTAAGACATTGCACTCATCCTACCTCCAGCTAATCACTCATAATAATAATAATTTTTACCATTGGTTGAATACTTAACATTTGCCAGGCACTGACATTATCTCATTTAAAGTCCATATCACTCTGTGACATAGGTAGTGATAATCTAATGCTTATTGAGGAATTTTAAGGTACCAGGCACAGTTCAGAGAACTTCTATTCTCTGAATTCACATATACTTGGCAACAGTAATTGGTACTATTTTCAACCTCACTTTATTTTATTTTTAAACTTGAAAACATTTTTAAAAATTTATTGGAGCGACATTGGTCAATAACATTATATAAGTTTCAAGTGTATAATTCTATAACTCCTTATCTATATATTGCATTCTGTGCTTACTACCCAAGGTCTAGTCTCTCTCCATCACTATGTATTTGATCCCCCGCCCCCAACCTCATTTTAAAGACCCGGAAACTAAAGTCCAGAGTGATTCAATGACTTTCTGAAGTTCGCAAAGTTAGTACATAGAATAGCCACTTTTTCTGGCTCCTGAGACTATACACTGCCATACCAGGAGTTGTTATTCTTGTGCGAGAGTGAGGAACACAGACTGAGAGAGGCTGGAAAGTGACTTTGATAGTGTTAAAGCTGGAATTCAAGTACAAGAATGCCTGACTCCAAATGCAGAGCATTTAACCCACCAAGCAAGCACACATCTCCCATTCCCCAGTTATATTTGAATTTATCTTCTTATACATGTACCCACCCTGACGACTAGATTTATATCCGCATCTTCAGTAACCTGCACAGAATGGGTGCCTGGTTCTTAGTATTCGCTCAATAAACATGTATGGAATTGATATAATAAAGGCCTTTCAGGACCCCCTTCTGTTATAGGCAGAGTTATCTGTTCCCCCTACACAAACACCCTGTTCTCACTGGCTCACCTTCATTGTTTTGTCGCCTTCATTCTACATGGCACTGTAATTATCTGTAAATGTAGTAGTCTTACCCACCAAACAAGGAGTTACTCTAGGACAGGAAAAGTGGCTTATTCATCTTAGTATCACTGACTAGCGCTGGGCCTGGTATACACTAGGCATCTGTCAGAGA
Source organism: Mormoops blainvillei (assembly GCA_004026545.1). Classification (NCBI taxonomy): domain Eukaryota; kingdom Metazoa; phylum Chordata; class Mammalia; order Chiroptera; family Mormoopidae; genus Mormoops; species Mormoops blainvillei. The sequence continues at coordinate 56,771 of PVJD01002881.1, forward strand.
CACTGCGAGGTGTTCACCCCAATTCCCTTCCTCTTCTTCCTGGACACAGAACTCTTCCGCGTCTCCCGGCCTCACTTGCAATTCGGTACAGCCATCTGACTGAGTGGTAGCTAGTGGGGTATGAGCAGAAGTGCCATGTCCTTGCTGGACAAAGGTTTTTAAGAAATGCGTTATGTTCCCCTCTTTACACTCTCTTCCTTTCTACCAAGTGGGTGCAGATAACCTCACTTCTAGAGGAGAGTGGGGCCACAAAATGGAAGAAGCCTGAGCCCTGAAGAGGGCTGCCTGCTGACAAGGAATACTACAGACTGTTAGATGAGTGAGAAATGGATTTGTATTCTGTTTGAATTATGTGGGCCTACCTATGACAGTAGCTAGTCTTATCCCAACTCAGACAGCATTTAATCAGTGATGAATGAATAATACTAATCCTCAATATCAGCATAATGTTTTCAGTTGGAAGTGAAGGCAGTCCTCCCAGTTTAAGAGTAAAATCTATAGCTTTTTCTATTCTGTTACTTCATGTGAACAGCATCATCATTAAACCAGGGTCTACTGATACCTGCCTGAACTAACACACGGAAAGAATCAACTTTACTTTCCCTTTGAGAAAATTCAGTTTCTAACAGCTGGGTGATTTCTTCAAGGTACTACAACTGATTGGTGGGGGAGCCAAGCTCAGACCTCCTCTCTCCCAAGTTATACCAATCAGATGTCAAACAATGGATTGATAATTGTTTTTCTTTATTTTTTCCAACCTGAAGTGACTTTCACTTTGGGGCTAATTTTCACTTTCATCTTATCTGAACACAGACTCAGGGCAAAGTTCAACGGGCTGACTGTCTCTGGATCCACTTCTCAGAACATCTTGGCACAGAAAGCAACAGCATGAACGTCACCTCCCAAGGACAGCGCTTTTCCAGACTGCATCTAAAATGAAAGTATGTTGTTCATCTGTGATTCTATATGGTAATCTTATTTTTAAAATAACTTTACATTTCCTGCAAAAGCAACATGTTCTTATAGAAACTTTGGAAAGTAAAAGCGAGCAAAAAAAAAAAAAATTAGTCACTCAAATAGATGAGATACATTTCTACCAAATCAGAGTCATTAAATATCCTTCTACAACATCAGTTTTAATGACTGCATAATATTATGTCATGTGAATATAGTCAAGATTTATTGACTGAGGCCTTCCTGTCTCAGCTGTCAATAAACGAGAGCCACAGTCTCAGGTCAGGGTGATCAAAGCAGTAAACAGAGCGGTTCTGTCCTTTCACGGATGCACTCATTCAGTGGACATTTTGGGGGTGCCCTCTCCGTGCCACTCATTGTGCCAGGTGCTGGCGAGCCCACAGTGGAAGCGACTAGCAAAGCTCCTCCTTATTAGGGCGGCCTTTGTGCCGGTGAGAGTCGCCGTGGCCCTGCTTGCTCTGCTCTACCTTCCTCCCTCCGGGAACACAGCTTACGTTCCGCTGGGGATGGAGAAGAGCTCAAGGGAAAGAAGGCTACTTTTTTGCCTTCGAGGATCATATATTCTTGAGTAGATAAAGCCAAAGAAGCAGTAAGTACGTGCAGTAAGTTACATTATTTGTTTACCATTTTTCCTTTCTCACTGCCCTTTCCCTGGCTTCCCTGTGGTTAAAGTATATTCCCTGCTCCATGCACTGACTTTGAGCTTGGTCGTATGACTGGCTTTGAACAATGGAATTCGAGAAGGAGTGACAGTGTCCCAGTTCCAAGCAGACACTAAACATGTATTGCATGTTTGTTCCATGAAGAAATGGGTATACCTTCTTGTGTCACTGTCCTAAACCATTAGAAGAATATGAGTTCAACAGGTAGCAATTGTTTCTTCAGTGTGGGTCACAAAACAAGACACACTTGGAGCTACCTGAACCTAACCTATAGCTGAAGATAGAGCTTCCCCAGGGACCCACAGACCTACAGGCAAGAAATAAATGTTTGCTATTATAAGCCACTGATGTTTGAGGATTGTTTGTTATACCACATTATCATAGCCATAGCTGGCTAATCCAGAACAACACAAAATAAAGTACTCAATTGTGAAGGTTTAACTGAAATGTCACATCCTCCAGGAAGTGTTTCAAGGCAGTCCCTCATCATCTTTTTGCCTCACCAGTCAGAATCAATGTCTCCTTTGTGCTTCCTTACTGTTTTGCTGTGCCTCCATTATAGCTGACATTTACCAGAGCCTGCCTTTGATAGACATTTAGTTATATATGTCTGGAATTCCTCCTGGAATATAGGCTGTTTGTTGTCATTATTGTGGTTTCTGTTTTTGGAGGGCAGGGGGCAGGGTATTCCTCACAGTATCACTAACCCATCTACCTCCTGGCCTATAGTAGATGCTCAGAAATACTTCACTGAATGATTGAGTTAGAAGGTCTGCAGGAGACCTGGCTGGGTGGAACTGAACAATGACCTGTGATCCTAACCCTCGAGATGCTCCATGCTGTGCAAATGCAAGTACAGAAACTGAATCCTACTTTTGGCGGTTTAAAGGAAAGAATAATCAGACATTTAAAGCAGGACAAGTTATATAGGAGACAGCACCCCGAAAGAGATGGCACTGGTAAGTCAGGAGACCCGCATTCCAGTTCTGATCTGAATGCGAGACAGCTGGGTCACCTTGAGCCTCATTTTTCCACATCGCAGGAAGAAGAGTGACAATTTTACTCACAACATTGTTACAAAGATCCAGAAAGATGCACATGCTACATAAAAACATCAAGACCCACCCAAGTCCATATTTAGCTTAGCAAATCAGCTTGTTATCTTTTTCACGTGAAAAAGAGACCACATTCCATATACCTCCAAGAAGCCAAAATGTGAATTATTACCTGATCACACAGGTTAACATTAAAATATTGTAGGAGTCACTCACTTATAGCAATTACTGTTTTGCAGTGACTTTGAACAGGTCCTAGTTTTTCATCTGGAAAACAAAAACTGAAATTTTAAATGTTTTATTGCCAGGGACTCTATTATAGTCGAGATTTTTTAAAACTTATTTTTATCTGCCAGGTAAAGTTATTCCTCCTCTTGGTTCCACAAGACTTGGTTTACACCTTCTTACAACTAAATTGTTTATAAGTCTGTATCCCAGTCTGTGAGCTCCCAGGGGCTGGGCCCATGTGTGAGGTTTCCACACTGTGGAAAAACAGGGAGTGTCTAGTATATTTTAGAAGGACTTTAACAAAGCATTTTGCATCTTTAAAAAATATTTTATTCATTTATTTTTAGAGAGAGGGGAAGAGAGGAAGAGAAGCATCGACATGAGAGAGAAACATTGATGGGTTGCCTCCAGTACACGCCCAGACTGGGACAGAGCCCACAGCCCGGGCATGCGCCCTGACTGGGAATAAATCTGGGGGGAACACTTCACCTTGTGGAGCAATGCCCACCCACTGAGCCATACCAGTCAGAGCCGCAGTTTGTGTTTTTAAGTATTAAAACACAAAGGAAAGCTCAAATTTTCCAAAAAGTTGTGTGTGTTCAATAATACCTCATTTCTCAATGATTCCAATTAATTGAGAGGCTTTTGTGCCTTTCATATATTCTGTGCAAGAAACGTATATGTAGCCGGCGTATTCTAAAATGTATTTCATTATCACTGTTCACTTTTATAGAGAATATCAGTTTGATGTTTCATTTGCTTTTCTCGCTCGAAGCGTGGTGAATTTGTCACAGAACACATAGGGAAGGTCACAGAGTTTGGAGTCTGACCACTCATGTCCAAATCCTCACTTTCCCTTTTTTAGGTCTTGTGATCCTGGGCATGATACTTGACTTTCTTTGAACTTCAGGGTTTGTTTGTTTTTTTAATCAATAAAATAGGAATTGTATTATCTGCCTGGCAGAGTTGTAACATTTAGAGATAATTTATGAAAACACCTAACACCATTCTTCACACATGGTAGGTGCTCAACCAAACAAAGCTATCATCGTTAGTTATTATTATCGCACTTTGATATAGGACAATGGCGACCTCCGAAGATGTTTTGGAAAGCTTTTTGCCCCTAACTGAAATGGCCCCTTACACTGTATTTTGAGTCTTTCTTTCTAGTTTCATAGTTTCTCCACCTGTTCCCTCACTGTCAGGCTACCAGTTGTCAATTCTCATGTCCATCAGTGAGAAGTGACAGCTGCCTCTTCTTGCTGTCAGGTTGCTACCAGCTAACTTTCTGCCTCAAATCTGCTTGGAATTATATGTCAAATGGAATAAATAATATTGAGTAGAGCCTGAAGACGCCTTCCATGGGGCTCAGTGAATGACATTTAGAGCCGGGGCTTCGTACTTTGGGGACTCCATCTTTTTTCCTCTGTATCACAGTTTGTATCTGTGTTTCTGAATAATATCCCAACAAGCGAGGCTCTGCTCTATTTCTTTCCTGGAAAATGTCTGGGAGACACGTCTCTAAATAATCGGGTTGGATTCAGCACCTTTAAAAAAAAGTTGTTGCTGTTATTACTATTATTATTTTGAAATCATGTGACTCGGTGGCATATGCAGGGAAGAGCACTGCACTGTGGGTCTACAGTTTGGGTTCTAGCCTCAACTCCATTAAATGACTTTAAGAAAATGACATATCCTTTCTGGGTCTCGGTTCCTTACTATAAAAAAGTGAAACGATGCAATGGGATGATCTGTGAGTGTCTACATTCCATGAATCTACATCAAGGCACCCAGACGACTGCTTGGCAATGACTGCGGTGTGTCTGGAACTAAACTTCACTTTATGGCTTTAGCCTTCATGGTTTGCTCCAACTTGAGTATGTCTGTCGATAGCCAAATTCTTAACACCGTTTTCTGGTCTCTTTACTACTTCTTTTAATAATGGTTTTGTCCTTAATTTGGACTTACGTCAAGGAGAAAGATGTTAACTACTTAAAAATGATGGGATATTTTAATCTGGGCTGGAAAGCCTGTTCCTTGAGAATGGCTTAATTAACATTTCCAGGTTCATAACATTTTCATTTATTCATCTTTTTGTTTTTAAATGGTTTTTTAAGTTTTCCAGAGACAGTGATCTCACATTCCTAATGGATTATAAGAGAGAGAGTGGGTCTGCTGGGATCTGCATTCTTATTAGCCTTAAGATTCACATTAGGAACAAAAAGGGAGCTTAAGCAGAATAGGTCTGCTGTGCTAATAAAAAAAGAAACAGAACTTTAGTTCAACACATGATAATGTGGTAAGATTGTCAAGCAAAAAGCAGATCGAAGGAAGGGCCTCCCAGTGACCTTGGAATCGGACAAATATTTTCCTTCCCTGAGCTCATTCTCCACCAGGGGAAGCCGTGTTTTATATGTCAGTAATGAGTATGCTGGGGTGAACTTATCACGTTATCACAGCAATGCAGAGACTGGCTCTGAACAATGGGACAGTGAGCTATGGAGTCAGAATGACAAAACCTAAAACGCACAGCTGGGTGGTCCTAGATGAGTGGAGGGATGGTTGGTCAACAGAAATTGGGGTAAAAAGGAAGCATATCTTCCACTGTCATGTAGTGGATGCCCCAAATTCAAATTAAATTTAGTCCACTGGAAAACTACTGGACCAGGAGCCAAGAGGCCTGGCCTCCAACCCTGAGCTATCACTAACGAGTGGTATGTTCTTGGACGAAGTATTACATATTTTTGGCTCTGTTGCCATGTCTGGAAAATGGGACTGTCAATACTAGCTCGGCATACTTTTTGAGATGGGTGTAATGACTGATGCACTAGATGAACATGAAAGGTCTCAATTTTAATACGATCATCTGACAATAGTGCCTTGTTTCCTGCTTCCTTTTAAGCTATGATTGTGACAGCTGCCAAGCTTCAGAAAGCATATCTATTAATAACAAGACACTACACATTGCTCTGTCCATTTTGGGAAAATAGCTTAAATCTGGCTTTGCCCTGGCCTTCAGCATTTCTCTAAGGAACTAGAGGGGGATGAAGCTATTACGCCAAGTATCTGTGGGCCTCAGGGTTGGTATCTGTGAAGCCCTCTCCAAGTCACCATCTCCGAGAGCGACAACCGGAACAGGGAAGCTCTCCAGAAGTGCTCCGATGGCATGGCTGCGTCTCAGGCTCATGGAAGAAGGAAGCACTATGTGTGGGTACCGGTCCTTCGTGGAGATGCATCACATGTCTTTGCTCTCCAGAAACTAAGCCAATTTTATTTCACAACAATAGGGAATGTGTCCAGAGAGTGGAAGGATATATCTAAAGTCACAAGCAAAACATGTTGAAACTCCAATTATCTGTGGGCACTAGATAATTAAAATGCCTTATTGTCTATAAGCTTTAAAGCTGGATAGATTTTCTTTGTCAGGGAATTCAAGGGTTAAGCCATCCCAACATGCCTCACTCCCAATTTATAAAATGGAAAATCTTCCATAAATCAAAAGTTACAAACAGACTTTGTAATGTCATAACTCTTGCGACGGTTCTCACCTTGATTGATTCCTATACATACATTCCACCTGATTACCATAATGTGCTCTTGTGGGACAATTGGCACTGGATGGGGAGAGAGAAGCAGGCAAGGAAGTAAATAACAAATGGACCCGGCTCCTCCTCATCGAGAGTGATTTCACTCCAATGTTCCATCATATCAACTGGGAAAGAGAGTCGTAGGGTTTAGGCAATCAATTACAGATATGTGTAGAGGCAGACACAATCATTTCACTGATTGTCACCGGTCTCGAGCAGTGACACCGAAAAGTGATCCGTCACTCGATTTTCTCTGACACCCTGAGAAAGATGGCAGACACTTGTAGACTAACAGGCCCCTGGATTGGCTAGCTTATAAGATTGAAAAATCGCTGTGTTTCAAACTTATCCAAACCTGTAAATACCTCTGTTGCTAAGATTTCCTATCTTTCTGGCAAACATTTAGAAAGATTACCAATAGGCTAATGACGTCATGCCAGAGCGGAATGTACTGTGTCTTGTCACTGCAACGGATGTCATCACTGTGTGTGCTGCAGGGCATTGGAAGGGCGACGGGAAGGAAGGAAACACATGCCTTCGTCCCACAGGAGAAACACGCCCCATGGGACGGTTGGTGGGAGGACCCTGTTGGTGCAGATGAGCCCCTGCTTCTCTGCCCACCCACATTGCCAGGGCCTTCAGCCCACAAGGTTTGCTGCCGCTGCATGCCCTGGGTTCAGTCCCCTCCCATTCAGTTTGAGTTTTCTGAGTCGCCCAGCCTCTACCAGCGGGGATTCCACTTTGTCCACCCTGCAGGGCAGGGGCAATTTTTTTTCCAAAGGAGTCAGTTCATGAAAAATGTAACTGTATCATCTACACCTTTTTTTTTTTCACACGAAATAAAAATAGCTTCGTTAAGCTCCTTAAATTAAAAAGAAAAAAGGATAGCCTTACACATGAATGACCTACTTAATTAAACAACAGGATGTTATTGAGAAAAATTGACACTGCCTTTGAACACTTAAAATATTAATGCATGGGTATATTTAAGACATAGGAACCTGAAGTCAGTTTTTAAATTTCTTTTCCCTGAAATTGGACTTGAAAGCACTTCTTGACACCAGGCAGGCTGCACGTGGGGCCTCCAGGGTGAAGGATGACAGATGGGACTTCTTCCCAAGGGGAAACTGCATCCCGTATCCCAGCTACAGCCTGAACGGACAGTACTGACAGGGGCTTGGCTGCGTGAAGGTAAAAGTCAGCTGAGGCAATCTTGTGCACAAAATTCCAAACTGCAGAGTTTCCCAGAGGGGGATGGAGGAGACCTGCAGATTTCATCAGCATCTTCACTGAAATCGACTCGGTCCATTTCTGCCATTTCTTCTGGTACTGGAGTCCTTACCAGACACCCAGGCACTATCCCTTCCATCAGCATATTTCCTCTTGGCACTGGAGTATCTAAAACGAACCCAGCACAGTCTCCAACTTCTCCGTATAAATCATCAAGAAATATGACGACCTTCTGCAGAAATGATGTTCTGCATTTCAAAGTTCATCCACTTATAAACTAAATCAGTGGCAGCGGTCTGGTGCTCTGCTGGGTCTTCAAACCACTTGACCCCAAGCCCCCTTAAATCCTCTCACTCTCACTGGCCACCCCCCTTGTAAACTGCCCTCAGCAGTTAAAGAAGGTCCCCCACACTTCCTGACTGTTCACGATGGTCCATGCTCCACTTTTAAAAAGGCCAGAGAGCAGATACCTGATGATGATTAAAAATAATTACCGATGGTCCTATCGCACCCTGTACTTCTCAAAGAGGTTTCATGTCTGTTGCTTCACTTCACCCCTGAGAAAACGGGCCCTGGAAGTAGCTGGGCATCCTAAGGCAGAGAAACAGAGAGAGAAAGGGATTTGCTCAAGGTCATATAGCATGTTAGCAACAGCATAAGCTAGATTTTTGGACTTGCACTGTGCTTATCTTGCCTCCTGGAAACAAGATGCAGAGCAAAAATAATATTCATAATGACAATAATTATCATGATACACTTACTGAGGGCCAGGTCACAGGCTGAGCCCCTCATCCACATCACCTCATGTGACACACCCATTGCTTTTTGTGCCCCGCCTGCTAAACTGATAAAATCCTTAGTGCCTCCGCACAGGCCGTTCGCCTCCAGCACAGAGACCTCAGGGAAGGTTCTGGGACTGCCAGTACATCACCCTCAGAGGGGAAAACTTAGGTCAAAATCTGGGCATCACCAAAGAATTCAGAGTTGCTGCAGAAAGCCCTAGAAGAAAATCTTTAACCAAGTACAGAACTCTTATAAAATGCTATTAGCCTGGAAAATGATTTCATAAGTTATTTTGATGGCAAAAATGTATGAAACAGAATTGACTAATTCATAAATAACTTCAGAATCTCATCTATTATTTCTCATATCATAACTTACAATGGAATAATTGTTCTAATGCTGCTGAGTATTTCCTCATGCTTTTTGGTCCCCTTGGTAAATCTTATTAGTTGGGTAACTCCTAAGACATTTCTAGCTTGCCTCTATTATGATGAGAACAAGTAAATATTAATAGTTATTTGTTTTTAGTACAATGTGGCATTAATTTCACCACTGGGACCTCTTTTTTTTTTTCTTTTAATTTCTTGTCTCAGGGAAAATTGGCTGAGATTCCCCGAAGAAGAGTCATAGAAAACAACCACCACCAAAAGAAAACCCAGTGTCCTGTGATCTTATACAAATCTCAACTTACATTTTATTTACTGTGTACATTACTGCAAACCAATATGAACCATACATCCATTTAGATAATAATAATCAAATTATCTAACCTGGGGTAGCATGTTTTATAGATTTTGGTCTAAATTTAATATAAAAATGCAGTAGTCCTTGTTTGGAAGAGTTTATTAAGGGTTAGCAAAGAAAAAGCTTTTTCAATAGTCTATAACTCTCTAATGGCCTTTTTCAAATAAAATGGGAAAGAATTTGAAAAGAAACCTATATCAGTGAGCTGCAATTGTAACATTACAGTACAGGTCTATAAATCTTGACATGCTCAGAAGATTGCCTAAACCAGCAATACAATCTGTCCAAACCTCATTGTCTCCACGACCAGCCAGCCTCATTTTAAGAAATGTATGTGGTCTTCAACCTAATTTTATCACCTTCATTTGTAAACTAGTCAATCAATCAAAGCATCCTGGGAGTCTAAATAGAAAAAGGAGTGCATTTTCATGCATTCTGGGCGACACAGTCAAAAATTAATCTCCACTTGATCAGACATTTCTTGCCCTCATCTCAATAGACTATCATTAGGGTCAGCAATGTATATTAAAAATAGAGTTACCGCAAACAGTGCACCGGCTGGAGTTTGCAGGCTGCCTGCCCTTTCCTCAGAAAGCTTCCTCCTCTGTGTGAGCCTGAATATGTTTTCTAGATTCATCTGGAAGGAAGCAGGCTCAAAGTAAAGTCAGGAAAGACAATGCGCGATGCCCTCGGGAGACACGTATTGCTTCTGAGTGCCTGGACCATCGAAACGCTCCAAGAGAGGCTGGTACAAAGTAAATATTTCCTAATTACACGTATGTAAGGATCAGACCCTGGTGGAAGGGTGTGCCCTACCCACTGGGTGGGGGTAGGGTAGGACCCTGCCCCAGGACAGGACTGATAAGTATGGAAAAGCAAGAGAGTAGCTGAAGCTCTGGGAGCGGAATAAAATGGTTTAGAGCGGTTGTGTTCCTCCTCACCATCTCTCCATCCTTCCTGAGTTCCGCTCCTCCAGCACATGCCCCTGTTTTGAGCAAGGCCACAGTGGCATTTTTTTCCAGGAAGCAGCTCTGCCAGGTGCCTCCTTGCACTTTCGGGTGCTTAGGAAAGAATAGCTGTGTCTCTCCCTCAACACATATATATGGAAGGAAGGAAGGAAAGAAGGAAGGAAGGAAGGGAGGAAAGAAGGAAGGGAGGTAGGGAGGGAATTAGTTGAGGGCAACTTCATTTTCAGGTTGTTAACCTTGGAGCCATCTTGGACGTGTCTCTTTCTCTCACACCCACCTTACATGCATCCAGAAATCCATCGGGTTTTACCTTCAAAATATAACCAGAGTCTGACCACTTCTCACCACCTCCATTGCTATCTTGCTGTTTTGAGCCACCATCATCTCTTGCCTATCTTGTAGTAAATGACACCTACTAGGTCTTCCTGAGTCTTTCAAATGAATCCACTGTTCTGCTCAAAACCTCCATTGTCACCATTACATTGGAAATAGGACCAATATCTTTAAAATGGACTACTTAACTTAAGGCTACAAAAACGATACTTATTACTTAGTATCTGATTCCAAGGTTTCTCTACAATTGCCTCATCCTGTGAGCCTGACAAAATCCCATTCCCACGCCATTAGTAGCATAAGTGAGATGATTAATAGTCATGCCATTTATTGATCTCTTTCTGTGTGCCAGGCATTGGGTTAAGTATTTTACCTTCTTATCTCATTATAAATGGAAGACATTTAGGACTTCGTGAACATCATATCTTTGGCAGGGGTAAGTTTCTACTTACCTCTGCTTTAAAGGAGCTGGTGGGATGTACGAGTATAATAGAAAGAACACAAGCCTTATGTTCAAATCCTAGCTCTGCCAACTTGGAAGACAATGCTTTGACTCCACTGAGGCCCAGAGAGGGAATCTGAGTACAGGATGGCTCAGAAATGAAAGAGGAGGGTTTGTCCCCATCTGTGGTCTATAATAGAAACTTTCTCATGAAATAAGAGAGGCAATAAAAGATGTATGCACACATCTGAGAGATGAGCCAAGGATGCTGTGCTTAATGTATTGGAAAAACTATTCAAGGGTGAGCCACCCTCATGTGAAGAGTACACCAGCCATTATGCCAAGGTCGGCAAGACCTTGTGATGAAGCCTTTCACACATGTGCAGGCAGGGATGGCCCTCTTGAAATGGGTGGTTCCGAGGATTTAGGGGACCAAACTGGATCAAGCTCCACCTCCCTGCACTGGAAGGCTCCCCTTTTTTGGAACAGAGGCTCCTTGAAGGTAGGGAGTGCACTGCATTCCTACCAGATGTGTCTGAAGACCCCAGTGAGATTGGATTATTACACACAGTTGCATAGCCAGAACTAGCATGTTGGCATCTTGCTAAGGATGCCTTTCCTTTAGACATCCTCTCTGTTTCTCTCTGTACCTCACCAGGTATTCAGTGATACATTCATCTCCTTTTTTTCACTGTCTCATTTTTAATTAAGGTATATTTACATATAGTAAAATGCATATATCTTAATTTTACCATTTGGTCAGTTTTAACAACTGCATGTACTTATATAACCCATACTCCCATGAAAATAAGAACATTTCCATCACCCCAGAAAGTCCCCTGCACCCCTGTCCCAATTAATCCTTCTACTCTAAAAGGAACCATAATTTGGATTTCTCTCACTATATATTAGGTTTGCCTTCTCAGCTTTGCTCACCAAGAAAACTCCTTATTCCTCCTCCAAAACCCAGCCAGAAATTACCACCAGAATTTATTGCTTCCCTCTCTGAGTTCCCTTAGCGATTTGAATATTTTTCTTATGTGTCTCTCTCCCTCATTAGACAATGCACTTGTGAGGAATCATATCATCATATCTTATTCATCTTTTATAACCAGTGCCCATAATACAGTAGATATCCAATAAATGTTCTTTGAATGAATGAATGATGAATAATATCTGCCAAAAGAACATTTTTCTTTGTCTTCATCTTGTTTAAATCCCTAATTTCCATAGTTTGTTTTTACACTTTTTATAAACTTAAAACCAACACAAGTTCACACAGAAGGTTGTAAAATGAATAGAAGTTTCACCAGATTAACCACTATCAGTAGTTCCTTGTGTATCCTTCAAAAGATGTCTACCCATTTATTTTTTTACACAAGTGTTTTTGCAGTCTACATACCTTTTTGAAACTTGCTTTTTTCACATAAATATATGTAACAACAAAAATATTAAAAACTAGCACTTATATAGTATCCACAAGGTGCCAGCTAGCCTATTCACTATATATATATGTATATATATTAACTTATTTATTCCTCACAATAGTCTTTTGAGGTAAATACCATTATTATAGTTTTTTACATTTAATTATTCAGCATTATATAATTATTATTTAATATTAAAGTTTATTATTTTACAGATGAGGAAATGAGACACAGATTAAATAATTTGCTCAAGGCCACACATTCTAGAAATTATTTCATGTTTCTACATATGTATCTACCTTATTATTTTCATTTTTTTAAAGTTAAAAAATTTTTTTTTAATTTTTTAATTGTATTTTTCCCATTACCATTTAATCTCCTTATACCCTCTTCCCCCTCCCCAGTCACCACACTGCTGTCCATGTCCATGAGCCCTTTTTCTTTCTTGCTCAATCCCTCTACCCCCTAATCCTTACCCCCCAAGCAGCCATCTTGCTCTCTATCTATGAGTCTGTCTCTATTTTCCTCATTAGTTCAGTTTGTTCATTAGTTTCCACATATGACTGAAATTATATGGTATTTGTCCTTCTCTGACTGGCTTATTTCACTTAGCATAATGTTCTCCAGGTCCATCCATGTTGCTGCAAATGCTAAAATTTTCTTCTTTTTTATGGTCTTGTAGCATTCCATTGTGTAAATGTCCCATAGTTGTTTTATCCACTCGTCTGCTGATGGACACTTGGGTTGCTTCCATATCTTGGCAATTGTAAATAATGCTGCAATGAAAATAGGGGTGCTTATGTTCTTTTCAATTAGTGTTTTGGGTTATTTCATGTCTCTACCTATGGATCTACCTTATTCTTTTTAATAGCAACACAGTATTCCATTGGTGACTATACCGTGATTTATTTAACCATCTCTTTTTTATGGCCATTTAAGTATTCTCAGTTTTTAGAAATTACAAACTAGGTTGCAATAAACTCCTTTGTACATATTTTGTTGCTTTCTTGTGGGAAAATATCCATCCTGGCGCAGAACTAGTTTGAAGAGTATGCATTTTACATCTTGATGGTTTTTACTAAATTCCCATCTAAAAGAGATCTTAACAATCACATAACAGACATATTGCAGGGGAATGCCTATTTTTCCACACTCTCTCTAACTCTGATATCATAAAACTTTAAAAGTTTTAACTCTGATAAGTATAATATGTCCTTATTGTTTTGATCTGCATTTTATAAATCAGGAGTGAGCTGAGTATCTTTTCTGTACATTTGTTGACCAATTAGTTTTTTTCTAGGCTGTTCATGTTTTTATTTTCTGTTGGGTTATTAGCTTTCTTATTGATTTGTAAAGGATCTTTGTATATTAAACTATTAGCCCTTTGTCATATATGATGCAAATAGTTACCCATGTTATCGTTGTTTGTGGAATTTTTCATGATACAAGGTTCTTATTCAATTTATTGATCTCTTCTTTTAAGAGTTTTGAACTTAGCTCCATTTGAAAATTCCATTGTGAAATTCTAGCTCCCTTTCATCATCCTTTCCTCTTCAGCTAAAGAACTTCTGACATTGACACCACATAACTTTTCACAGTGAGTCTATGTTGTAACTAAAACCAGCAACCAAGGGAAATTAATCATTTGGAAACAAGGCCATAAGACTTCATTGGATGCTTCATAAGGTGATAACTGTTGGCTGGATTTGATACCGGTTCAGTGGGTGTTTCATATTGATAGATAAATCCCTTTCCCTAGCATTTGGTGTCAGGGTGGATATTTTTGTAGTATGGGACAAGTTAAAGGAAGTACATAAATAACACTGCTTTTGATTCCCAACTTCTTCTGAGTTACACCATGTGGACAATTTAAGCAGGTGCAGCCATGTTAACACACCAGCAGGGAGTGATTGATATTGCCAGTGTCAACTCCAGGCAACAAGCAAGAAGAATAAACACATTTCACCAGGGCACTGTGGGACAGTCAGGATCCTCTGGCCCTCCAGAAGGTTTTCAGAGGACCAAACTTCAGATGTTTGGATGTAGAAGACTAAGTCTCATGCTTTGTGGAGGGGGCAAGGTGCACACCCGAATTTAAATATTGACAAGAGCTTCTGTTTTCAACTCTCATCAGAATAATCCCTGCAGTTTTACGCAGCATGTTGTTCCATCTACAGGACAAAGGTGAAGGTTGTGGAGAACTTCTTGTGGATGTGTACCTGTGATTTGAAAGTTCTCTTTGGGCATCTATTTTCTTATACCATGGGTCCTTGCTTCTGCTGAACTGCTCAGGGTTTTTGAAACTTGTCCCTCCCCCTCTCAGGAGATGAACGTTGGGCAAAGGGAGAAGACAATTAAATGGCATCCATCCCCCGTGTGTCATGCCTCTGTATACCTCTGTATATTAAACCTGGTTCCTTCCTTTTTTCTTCCCTTCTACAGGGGGTCATTCTAGAAAGAAAAGTATCATTTTTTTTTAAGAAATGCTATTATAATCTTCATCAGCAGGAATCATTAGTAAAGATTAGGAAGCAGGTTTCCCGCCCCAGTTAATAAAAACACAGCAATAGAAGTATCCAAAGGTTTTTGGAAGAGAGGTAGTGGAAAGACCTATAAAGGGCGGCTATTGACCTCCTCTACCCACCAAAAACATCAACTATTTAACCTATTTTGAGTTTCTTCACAAATTGCTAATGTAAAATGCAAGTCTAATACAATAGCTTCTAAGAAGAAAAGGGCATTTAAAAGAGCATATACTTAATACTGAAATGACTCAAGTAAAATGAAACTGGGTATTTTTTGTAAGTCATGAATCTAAGAATTTTTGTGAATAGTGCTACTTATGCAGAAAAGGGAACATATAATAGTTTGATTTATTTTTAAAAATCCAGTTTCATAAAAGTAGTAACCTTTGACCCATAAACACCAGACCCATTTGACAGATATTCCTAATTGGCAATATTAAACTTAAAAATAAAAACATATTCTATCATATTAACTTAAAAAGTAATCATATAATTAATAGGTGAAAAACAGAGAGAAAGATTGCTGAAGATTAAGATTAAGCCCTGCAGAAGCGAATGTTCTAACTAGAAATTGGTTTAATTAATAGCACATTTTACATAATGATTACAGTGTAATTGCGCTGACTAGCAGAGTGTCATTAAATATATCCATGCTCCTTTACAACACCCTAAGGCTAAAAATAATGAGTTACATTGAAAATCACTGTGCAACAGGTTCATAAATAACATTTAAGCCTATACAAGGCGAATACTTATAAATAATAAATATTTGCCTTTTGTAATTGAAGAAAAAATGACAGCCTTCTTTTTCTACTACCTTGTAGATTGCCATGTTATAATGCTGAAAAGATTTTTCCCCTTGCTTTCTCTAGAAGGTGTTGAATAATTTATTCAAATGCTAATATTCCACGTAGTCTGACTTTGAGGAACAAATATTCCTACATAAAGAATAAATGCCAAGATGCTTATTACCTCTCTTGCTTTACTTTGCACCATGTATCCCCCCAAAACTACCACCGTCTATTACACCTGTCAAATGAAGTTAGTGGCCAAATTTTCTTGCAGAGAAGAGCATTTTTCTTGATTTAAAAATTACCCCTTCTCCCAAAGTGTTCATCTTGCTCAGGGTTGTTACGGAGCCGCAGCTGCTCCGTGACTTCAGAAAGGAAGTCGGAGATGCTTGATAACTTCTTAATCTCTCACTCGTCTCCTGAGAATCAATAACACCTGATAACAATGGATGTGGTTCCTTATCCTGGGCGTTCACCCTGCCCCGGGCTTGGGGCTGCAAAAGGTCCATGTTCACAAGCCTCATCTTCACCTCCTCAGTTCCAAAATGGAGTCTGGCTCCTCCAGTGCCCGAGAGCACGCCAAAAGTAGGGCTCCCCTGCCAGGCAGCCTCCAGAGGGCCTCTGGAGTCTCTCCAGAGTTGGCCCCCCAGCCAGCGGCTTCTCTCCAAGAATGGTGGGAAAGAGGATGTCTCCAGGCTGTAAGGAAATATGATTTTATGGGGGCAGATTCTAGCCAGAAAGGTAGACAGAGGTATCCCCAGCTGTTTAGGGAAGGGCACAAGGACAAAACGCCGGCTTCTCCCAGAGTCCAGTCTCCCAGTCAGTGTGAAGCAGGTCAAGTACAGTATCTCCTGAAAACTCAAGAACCCCCGGTTCAAGCAAGCTCTTCGAGGAGGTCGCCATCCTGTTTCTCCCTTCTTGCTTAGGATGGCAGCTCCTTTGGAGGGGGTCAGTGTCACTTAGTGTTGAAGAAAGAGCTTTAGGTTGAGCCAGAATTCAGTTCCAGTACTGGGTTCACTATTTATTAGCTGTGTGACACTGGCTAAGTCACTCAACCTCTCTGAGCCTCAATTCCCTAATCTGTAAAGTGCAATGACAATAGTCCCTTGACCCTAAGATTATTGTGAGGATTAAATTTAAAAATTTCTTTAAGTTTGCAAACACTTAGCAAAGTGCCTTGCAGTTATAATAGCTGAATATGTGGTAGTTATTACTTATCTCACAGTCTCATGACTAGAAAATTTCTTCCTCATATTTAACCAAAATCCATCTCCTTCTCACTTCCGTCCATGGACTTTAATTCTAACCTGCAGATCCAGGGCAGCCAGAGGGGCCCCTTTCACAACACAAATCATATCACTCCCCTGATTAAAGCCTGTCACGATGTTTCATGGGTGTTAGAAAGCCTAAAGGCTAGAATCCTTACCCTGCATGGTCTAGCCTCTGCCTGCCTCTCCAGCCTCCTCTCACACCACTCAAGCCCCCACGTTCTGTGCTCCAGGGGTCCCAGGCCAACGCTCCCCAGCCTCTCTCCATTCCTCAGGCAGACCACGTTCGCTCTGGCCCAGGGCCTTGGTAAATGCCTCTGCCTGGGGCTCTCCTTACTTACTTTTTCTAGTTAGCTCTTCAGACCTCAGTTCCACCTCACGAAAGTCTGGACTTACACTAATTCCCCAAACTTCATGAGATCTCTACCTCTCACAGCTCCCTCTACTGTCCGTTCACAGGTTTCATCACTTGAAGTGTATTTGCGTGATTGCTTGATAATTATTGTCATACGTAAGCTGTGCATTCTATGAAGGCAGGGATCATGGGTGTTTGGGATTCATAGCGGGATTTGCACAGAGCCCCGTATATGGCCCTCAGCAAATATTTGGACTGAATAAAGAATGGAATGAACCCATTTCTACATGAGAGTCCTTCACATATTGAAGACACTACATATGCTTCTCATTTTCGTCATTTAAATGTCAGATGATTAATGATCTTAACTCCTCATGTTAAGTTTTAGGCCTCTCACCAGCAGCCCCCCGCTCACCTCCTGGAGCTGTGTATAGTGATAGTGCTATGACTGCTTCTTGTGATGGGAGACGCTCTCCCTTTCCTAGCGCACCCACAGGCCACGTTAGCTTTAAATCTGTGTGTAATGCACACACACGTTGTTCTTTTGTTTAAAAATAATGCAGGTTTATTGAAGAAAAGTTGGAAAGTACAGAATATGAAAGTGTAAAAAAATTCTTAGATACATCAGGCAATGAAAAATACTGTTAACAATTTACAGTAATTCCTATATTTTTGCATATGTGTGAATAAGTTTTTGTAGTATGTGAGGAGGGATTACACAGTGGAAATATACCTACACACACATATACGCACACGTTGCTTTTCACCAATATTAAATCATAAAAATATTGCTACATTATTACATAACCTTTACAAATATCATTCATGGTGCCGTATCAGAAGTGCTTTCTACTGCTATTGACAGGAAAGCTTGGGAGGCTTAGACAAATAGGAGGGGTCTGACCAATGAACAGATATAAAGGACCCATGGACAACAGGGTGGGGACTGACTGGGGTGGGTGGCGGGGACAGAGGAGAGCAACGGGAAAATTGGGACAACTCTAATAGAACAATAATAAATAAATAAATAAATAAAAATTCATATTCCCAGAAAAATAAAGAAGTCTGAACATATGCAGTTGCTCACATGGCTTTAAATCTCTTTTTCCTCATGATGTGATATAACTGCTGTTGCTCCTGCCATCACATTTATATGCAAGGTACAAAGCAGGCAGATGCGATGTGCTGCTTCTATCCTTCCCATTTATCAGGAAAAGCCAAAGCCTTCCCAGTGCCCTCAACAGACTTCCACTTACGAATCCTTGACCAGACTCCATGATCAATGCTATATAACAAAACATCTAGAAAAGTAAATATTTAGTTTTTTCAGCCTGTTAGGTTGAGGCAGTGAAGGGAAATTGGGTACCACTCCCACATCCTTTCAGGTTAATTCCATTCTATTTGATTCTCAGCTCTTTAAATAAAAATCATGGGAACTTTCAAAAGGACTCTTTCCTCCTCTTGCATCCTGGTTTATGAAAATCAACCAGATAAACAAACAGTGGTTCTCAATCAGACAGCTTATAGAGATGATTCTGGTTGTCACGATTATTATGGAGCTGCTATTGCCTTTGGTGCGCAGGAGCCAAGGCTGATGAACATCCTCAAATGCACAGGAAAGCTGCACAGTGGAAACCTGCCCAGCCCAAAATGCCAATTCTGTCCTTACTGACTCCCAAGCAGGGCAATCATGGGAATTACCTCATCAGAAACAAGGAAGGAAGGGAGTGGGTAGGGAGGGAAGGAGGGAGAGAGAGAGGGAGGAGGGAAAGGAACATTGTATCATTAACCATTAAACACTACTGCCCTGGCTGGGGTGGCTCAGTGGATTGAGTGCTGGCCTGCAAACCAAAGTGTTGTCAGTTCGATTCCCAGTCAGGGCACATGCCTGGGTTGTGGACCAGGTCCCCAGTTGGGAGTGCATGAGAGGCAATCACACATTGATGTTTCTCTCCCTCTCTTTCTCCCTCCCTTCCCCTCTCTCTGAAAATAAAATCTTTAAAAAACACACACACACACTACAAACACAGAAGACAGATAATAATTCTTAATGATGGATATGCATACTACTTGCTTCTCCCTGACCCACCGTTTGTGTCATGTCATACAGACAAGATTATTTAAAGTGCCCTCCTTGAAAAGTATTTAAGGAAAGGAATGGTAGTAGAGCTTCACTCTTTCTGGCTTTCAAAGGGTTCCTCCTGGGGCTTTGGGGCCTGATACTGTTTGCAATCCGTTCTTCCCCCGAGGAGGTTAGGAAAAATAGAAAAGGCCCAAGACAGGTACTGCTCCGTGTTTAATGATGATAGGCAGAGGTGGGAAAGCACTTTTTCCTCTCGGCAGAGCCTGGGCTATTAGGAGAAGGAAATTTAGTGTTTGATTTGCCCATTCTCCATTCCTCATCGAGGCTTCGGTCCCAAATTGCTAAACCTCCATTCAACAGTTAAATTAAACATAACTAACTTTGTTGATATTATTTCACAGCTGACTAACTTGATATTCGTACTCTGTGTGTGTTCAATAAGTACAGAGCTCAGACACATTTTTAAGTCTCAGCTGGTGATGAATTCTGCTGAGCTAAACTTGTGTTTCACAGGATTCTGCTCAGCTGAGACGGGGTACGCTATTGCACTGTAAAAATAAGCTTCAAGCCATAATTTTGATGGGCCCCTCACAGCAAGAAAACATCCCTCTTCTCCTCCCTCTTCTTAGTAGCAATTCCCATTTGCCACTCGCACATCCTAACCTAAAGGAATCCCATGCAGACAACAGTCCTTCACACCAATGCCTCCAAGGTGCGAAGAGCACTAAACTCAGATATGCAAGGCCTCTGAATTTGCCCCCTCTCTGCCTCTTCATGGACTGGTGACTATAAGCAGGTCACTTAATCTCTGGTAGTCAGATTCCATGGCAGATATGGGGGCAAAAACCCTGCCTTGAGACCTCAAACATCTGCCGCAAGCTCAAGTTGCCCAAAGTATTGAAAACATGCTGCACGCTGTCGGGCACTATTCACTATTATTTACGTTTTCACCCGTGATTGCAGTCCTATCCTCTAAACATGACAGGAATTGCCTAATAAATATTTGAATTAAATAATAAGTTTGTGTGTTAGGCACTATTAAGCCCTGTGTTAAATAGTATGGGTGTAAAGAAGAAATGGGGCTTTAGTTTGAGAGATAAATAAATAATTATAATGCAGGGAGATCCTTACTATATAACGGAGACCTATACAAAGCTGTTGAGCATATGACATTCCGTCCAGGTGAGCAAGAACCAATGGACAGAGGGGGCAACTTGTGAGAGAAGGGGGGAGCATTACAAATGCTGGTGAGAAGCACATATCAATCCCCCACTAAGAACATTATACACTTTCTCGTTCTAAGTGTCACAACACTTATTCCCAGTGGAATAGGTACTATCATACCTATTTTACAAGTAACAAGGCCAAGGCCTAAATAACTCATCTAAGGTGCTGAAGCTGGTAAGGGAAGAGCCTGGATGTCAAAGCCACGCCCACCACCAGGGGGCTGGGACAGCCCCTCCTCATGGTCCCCCCACTCAAATTCCACAGGTTGAGAAAAAGCTTGTCGGTCTCTCTGTACAAGAGAGGTTTAAAAATTATCCAGAAACATCTTACTTAGGTAACATTAATTATGACTTATCAAAAACTATAGAAATTATCCTTTTTTAAAGGCGGGATAAGGAAGTTATTATAAGCATACGTGGATATCTTGCCAAACGCAGAAGTAGGAAGTGCAGATCAATCTCCCAAGGGACTGGAACTAAGTACTGGAAACTCCATAAACAAGGCAGATTTTTACCCCTCTCCCTCTCTCGCTCTCTGGCTTTGTTCCACTGATTTCATTCTCTCTGTCATATTCATTATTTTCTCTCTTCAGACCAGCTGTCCTTGCTTCTCCATGAACAAGGATACCCACCCCTTGTTACACCATGGAAGACTGGCCAGCACCTCTAAATCCCAATTCCTAATTCCCAGAAGAGGGTACCTGGCCCAACTTCGGTTAACTGTGTCCTGAAGTGTGGGCTGTGCATAGTCGCTTCCTTTCAGCATGAAGAGAACAGCATGGGGAGCAGAGAAACTCTAGAAATTCTACCTCAGCCAGGTGATTGGGGTCAACACCAACAGTGATAGGTCATGTTGATAGTATGTATTCTTGATATGATGTGATGAAAATGGCACCTCACCTCTCGTCTTCCTGCCCCAAACCCACAACCTCAGTCTAATCATGAGACAAGCATCGGACAAGTTCCAGCTGAAGGACATTCTACAAAATACCTGACCAATATTCCTCAAAACTGTCAAGGTCATCAAAACTGGAAAAAGCTAAGAAACTGTGACAGTCAAGAAAAAAACTAAGGAGATATGACCACTAAATATAATGTGGTATTCTGGATGAGATCTTGAGTCAGTGGGACCACTGCCCTTGGACCTAGATGATTTTGGTTTTCTCACTCCCCTCTCCTTAGTGAGAAAGTCCTCTCCCAGGCTGCCTCCACCAATTACTAAGAGATCATCAAGGGGCCTACACCAGCTACTGAAGGATTTTTGTTCCAATAATGTTTCAGTCCTTGCCTGGCAACTCTGCATGGGACCAAGACCTCATAAGTTTTTATGCCCTTTAGGGGACCTATCCTTGCTTCTCTCAGGATAGTCTTATATAACCTTTCAAAGGACAAGAGCATCTTCTCACGATTAACCTTTGGAATGGGCACTAAAAATAATTTTCACTTTAATAGTTCAGATTTTAAGGGGAAAGACAGATGGGAGTGGCTTATTTAAGTGCTTTCTTTGCCAAAGCAGCAGAGAGGGACAGAACACACAGAAGTTTCTGGCCACCGAGCTGAGACGTCGATATTTTAACCCTTTTCCATTGTCCTTGTTCTCCCTCCTATGGTCTCCACTCAAGTCATCTTAATCTCATGAGCTGGCTACTTGCTGACGAGCTAATTCCTATAAGGAAACGCCATTAATTGTTCATTCCATTCCTTAAAAGCTGCCCTCATGTACTTCTGGTCAAGATGGAGGCATAGGTAAACACAGCCAGTCTCCTCACGCAATCACTGCAAAAATTACAACTAGACTACAAAAGAACTATCACAAAGAATTGTCACAAAACTGAGCTGTATGGAAGTTTGACAATCAAGAAATTAAAGAAGTCACATTCATCCAGACAGGTAGGAGAGGTGGAAACACAAAAATGAGGAATGGGTGGTCCCACACTAATGTGTGGTGGATAAAAATCAGAGGGATACCTTGGGAGCAATGGATCCCAGCCCTACACCAGACCACCCAGCCCAGGGTTCCAGTGGTTCCAGGTATAAGTCCCTATATCTTCTGGTTTTAAAAGCCAGTGGGGGGGTGGGACAGAGGAAGAAACTGTGGGATTCTGAGGGGTCTCCTCTTAAAGAGCTTGCAACGGACTTAGGACTTACACAGGTTCACTCCCTCTGGGCTTCAGCACGGAGACAGCAGCTGGAAAGGCACCAGTGGCATGCAGGGAGAAGTTGAAGTGTCTAGCATCAGGGTGAGTACCAGGGGACAGCTTTCTCCTGGATAAAACTCCAGAGGCCAGGCAGTCACATTGTCCCTTTTCTGAGCACTGCCCCACACAGAGCCACAGAGCATGACACAATATTGGAGATTCCATCAACCTGGTTCACTTGGGTTACCCCACCTAGGCAATTACCTAAGGCTCCGCCCCATTCAACTCACCAGTGTGGTTTTCTACAATAGGCCACACTACTATAACAGAGAGTCAAACAGATCTACTTAATACATACAAACACAGGGAGGCTGCTAAAATGAGGAGACAAAGAAACATGGCGCAAGTGAAAGAACAGAACAAAACTCAAGAAAAAGAGCTAAACAAAATGGAGATAAGCAACCTATCAGGTGCAGAGTTCAAAACACTGGTTATTAGGATGCTGAAGGAACTCACTGGGTACTTCAACAGCATAAAAAAGACCCAGGCAGCAATGACGTTTATACTAAGTGGAATAAAGAAAAATTTATAGGAAACCAGTAGTAGAGTGGATGAAGCCGAGAATCTAATCAATCATTTGGAACACAAGGAAGAAAAAAATCATTCAATCAGAACAGCAAGAAGAAAAGGGGATCCAAAAAGACAAGGATAGGCTAAGGAGCCTCTGGGACAACTTCAAACATACCGACGTTTGAATCATAGGGATGCTGAAAGAGAAGAAGAAGAGCAAGAAATTGATAACTTATTTGAAAAAATAATGAAAGAAAGCTTCCCTAATTTGGTGAAGGAAAGAGACATATAAATCTGGGAATCACAGAGATCCCTAAATGTGTTAGATCCAAAGAGGACCACATCAAGACACATCATGATTAAAATGCCAGAGGTTAAAGATAAAGAGAGAATCTTAAAAGCAGCAAAAGAAAGACAGATAGTTATCTACAAAGGATATTCCCAAAGACTGTCAGCTGATTTCTCAAACAAAACTTTACAGGCTAGAAGGGACTGGCAAGAAGTATTCAAAGTGATGAAAAGCAAGGACCTACAATCTAGATTACTCTATCCAGCAAAGCTATCATTTAGAATGGAAGGGCAGATAAAGAGCTTCCCAGACAAGGTAAAGCTAAAGGAGCTCATCATCACCAAGTCATTATTATATGAAATGTTAAAAGGACTTATTTAAGGAAAAGATCAAAACTAAGTACATTAAAATGGCAATAAATTCACACTGTAGATTCATCAACAACTGAATCTAAAAAGCAAACTAAGCAAACAAGCAGATCAGAAACAGAATCAGAGATATGGAGATCACTTGGAGGATTATCAGCTGGGAGGGGGAAGGGGAAGACTAGAGGAAAGAGTGCAGAGATTAAGAAGTACAAATTGGTAAATACAAAATAGACAGGGGAATGTTAAGAACAGCATGGGAAAAGGTGTAGCTAAAGAACTTATATGCATGATCCATGGACATGAGCTAAGGGGGAGGATTGCCAAAGTGAATGGAGCATACCAGGTGGAGGGGAGCAAAGGGGGAAAAATTGGGACAACTGTAATAGCATAATCAATAAAATATATTAAAAAATAAAAAATAAAAAACTGCCCTCAAACATCTTTTGTTTTAATAAATGACTGAATTCTGTGCTGTGGTTTGCAGTCTTAATGAACTTGGGACTTTAAAATCTTCACTGTGCTTGATTTTCAGCCCTATCACATGAAAACCACTGTGTTCCTCACAGCCACGCCAGAGTTTTCTCATAAAAAGGGACCGAGCTAAGTCCTACTGTCATTGGATGTTAACATCATTATACCATTACATGAGCTTTTGTACCCAAAACCTAAGAAGCCCTCTCCACCATGGGCACACCCGTGGGATAGGATGTTAGGTAGCCCCTCTCAGCCAAAACCCTAATTATATAATTTGGAACCTTGGGGCTGAGCAATCCTACGCTCGCCCACTGAGACATTTGCCTGCGCCCTGTGCTCTAGTTTGCACTCTTGTTGTGTAAGCACACGTGCCAGCATCCCTCTAACTACGAGCTTGTCTAAAGGTCATGATTTACTTATCTCATCTCACCCATGGTGTTAGCAGGGTGCCTGCACAGAGTGTATACAACACACTGAACAGAAGGGCAAAGAAACAGAGGCCCCCCATACACCCCGTTAGCCAAAGTCACGGCTGCAGACGTGGATGGCTCTTGATGCTTAAACAGGTATACAGAGCAGGGATTAAAACAGAATGTCCTCCCCGCATGTTCACTCTGACTGGGCAATGATGTAATTTCCAGTCTCATGTCTCTATTTTAGACCACATATGGCAGTAATATTGGCTCTTCCCAACCTCAGCCAAACCATGACTAAACAGGTTGATGAATGTCATGCATCTTATCATCATACATGCATATTTTTAAATATAATTCACTTTTGATCTGCACCCTTGTGCAGTGGCGAATGAAAACAGTTAAGATTTCTTCCACTGTCTGCCTTTAAATGTATTAAACAGCCCTGCTGTCAATAGATTATATTCTTGTACAATGATAATAGCCCCCAAAACTAAGAGGCCTTGTCAGGAATTGCAGTTGTCACAGTTTGATGGGAATGATTTTACTTGGGGTTCGTCTGCCGCACAATCATCTCATAATCTGGATATACATCACAGCATGACATGTAAATTTCCTGCTACTCTGCTTTCATTTCCAGAGGCAGCAATCAAATGAAAACCACTCAACCTCACCCAAATGTATAAATAATTTTCATTCAAACATATTAACAGTCAAAATATGAGAATTTATCACAGAGTGCTAGGCCTTTTAAGAAGCAATAAAGACTTTACTTTTTAAGCATATTTCTCCTTAGAAAAGTAATACGAATAGTAACTCGCAATTTAAAAATCGCATTTGAAAGTCCACATAGAAAGCACCTAATCTGCAAACTTAAGGAATGTAGGTGCTTTGCCATTGATTTGATGCTTGGAGGAGAAGGGATGAGGGAAATATTGTGTAACCGAATTGCATGTGGATTAATAATCACCTACATGAAAATACCAATGTCTAGAAAGGTTGATTTATGTCATCTTTACTAAACATATCTTTTGTGCTGCACAATCAATAGTAGAGTACTTTCTCTAAAATATAAACACCTGACCCAGCAGTGATTTAGGTAATATAACAAATGACACTATTTTTCCCTAATAAACATCAGGTTTTAATTGAAAGCAATTGCTTTGGGGGTCGAGGGGGGAAGAGCCCATTGAGTTGCAGCCACGACATGGCTCACTCTCCCCCACTGCATGCAGACTGAATTCCAGCCACAGTAGCTGTCAGTTACCAGGGAAGGGAGAGACACATCCACGACTGAACAAAAAAACATATTTGTCTTCCGTGCTCAGTTATGAAGTCAGATGAGAGCAGCGTGCTGGTTCGCCCCTTGGCCTGGTTCGAGGTGAGCGTGGGGATAGCTATGGGAGCCGCACTTGACAGAGAGGGCAAGGTCTGCAGAGTGCTCGGCTCTGGAATCTGGGGACTCGCCAGGCTTGCCGGGAAATCTCCCCTGGGAAGGTGCTCAGAGACAGCTTTCAGATGCGGACTTTCTGCCCGGCCAGATGGAGGTGCTAAAAGACATTATTTGACCAATAAGGTACCATGTTGATGCATTTATTAATTACAGAACAAAACCCCCAAAGAAGTGTAATACTCTGACACGTTTAATTTAATAATCAATCCACTCAGATTTCCGAAAGGTATCTTCCATGTTTTAGAGAAGACAGCACTTTGTCCCCGGGTAAAAAGTTAATTTAAAGGGTTCTATCATATCTTCGAGGGCACTTGAGAAGTCGAGGGTGGTTACAAAGTGTGGATTGGAAGGTAGAGCTGAGGATGGAGGGAAATCTACGTTTACCATTGATGCCGGCACCTAAAATTTTTGCTGCCTCACTTTAAATTTTTATACCTTTTTCCTCTCCCCTGCTCCTCCCCCACCATGTGCAAAAACTGCTAAGATGACAGTTTTTCTCATTTCCCCAGTAAGTGTGTCTGCAGAAGTAGAAGTACCATAACCCGGGGTACAGCAAGCTCAGCCATTTGAAATAAAACTTTGCAGTACTAATGTTTTTGTAACTGCTTTCATATTGTAATGATATTTTTCCAAGCACTGGTTTTATTTGATCTTAAATACCTTTTTGGGAAAGTCCAGTGAGCTGACTCTAATAAAATCATGCTATTGAAAAAAGGTTTAAGTAGAATGTTCAGAATAAATTACAAAACTGCATGCAAGAATACCAGCTAGTGCTGCAATAAAAAGCTGAAAATGAGTATTCTTGCAATATATTTTAAAGAAGTAGTATACTTTTTTTGTCCATTTTTTTTCATTGAATGTTTCATAACAGAATGCCTCCATGTCGTGAAAGGAGGGGAATGCATACCAAATGAACAAACTGCGGGAAAAAATTGCATTTAAGGGAAAAAAAAACCTTGACTTTTTGGGGGAAGTATAGAATATATTTCATTTCATTTTCAATAACTGTTGGAAGATAATAGGAAATGTAATTTCTTTCCATTTGCTGTGCCAAAATACTTAAATTACATCATACTTATCCTGTCATATTTTTCAGGACCCTTTAATGGATTTCACATCCCTTATATATGCACTAAGGAACGGAGCTGCTTTAAAAGACGAGAGATGTCCAGCAGTAGGGATCTCAGGGAACCTGTTCGATGGCCTAAGTGAAAGACAGAGGCAACTGTGTATCTGACCTTATGGTGGAGCAGGAGTGAGGTGCTCATAAGTGAGAGAAGTAAGTATATCCTCTTAATTACCCCTGAAATCTTAGGTCCAAAAAGAAGTCGTAGGCCTGCCCCTTAGCCCTGCCACCACACAGAACAATTTCACAAAAACTGGATGCTAAAAGAGCAAAGGACTGCAGACAGTAAATTTCCCACGGTGCCATGCTATCTGCTATTTGAGAGTCTACTGTGGTCTGGGTGTTGAGTCAAGCCCTGAGCTTCAGGTTCTGTAAGAAACAATATTTATGTAAATCAAATTAACTTATAACTCCAAATTCACTTCCCTCACCTCCAAGTAAAACAAAAGCAATCATTTCCATCCTATGGAGAAAAACCAGGACAAAGAAAAGGTGGCTGTAGAGTGGTGGACAAACTCCAGGAGATGATGGACATTGCTGATGGCCTACCCAGCATTTCCTCTCCATCTGTCTTTCCTCCTACAGAACCTGAGTTTGTTCAGGAATCCACTTCTTCACGCACAGCTTGGCACTTCAGGAGACTCTGACGCGTCTGGTTGTAACTGCAGATTGACTGGCCATGGGCAATCATAGTCCCTTTGCCATTGTTGAGTACGAGCCTGGCAAGGCGAGTGGGAGAGGAAGGAGATCTGCTGCGGCTCCTTTGGAGGAGAGGTTTCTTGCCAACCAAAGAAGTGCTCCCTCTTTTTTCCTCCAGGTATTTTGTTGTCTCGATACGATTCCTGAAAGTTAGCAGCCATTCTGCTACGGCGAATACCAGTGATGGTAGAAATAATGCTGTATTTGTTTCCTAGGGCTGCTGTAACAAAGTACAACAAACCAGAAGTCTTAAAATAACAAAAATGTATAGTCTCACAGTTCTGGAGGCTTGATGTCCAAAATCAAGGTGTCATCAGGGCCATGCTCTCTCTGATGGCCCTAGGGGGAGAATACTTTCTTGCTGCTTCTCGTGTCTGCCAGCAATCCTTAGTGTTCCTTCGCTTGTAGATACATCACACAAGTCACATGGCCATCTTCTCCGTGTGTCTTCACATTGTCTTCCCTCTGCGCGTGTCTGTCTTTGTGTCTAAATAACCTCTTTTTATAATACCAATCATACTGGATTAGAGAGACCACTCTAGTGATCTCATTTTAATTTGATTATCCCTGCAAATACTCTATTTACAAATAAGGTCACATTCTGAAATACTAAGAATTAGGACTTCAACATATATTTGGGGGGAGGGTGGTTGGGAGACACAATTAAACCCATAAATTCCTCCAATGTGGGCAAATACCAAGGTCAACAGACCTTGATGACACCACTGAGCTTCTGAATCAACCACCTGTGAAACCTGACTTGCCTCGGGACTTATCAATAGGAGAGAACACCTTTCTGCATTGTTCGAGTCATTTTGTATTGAGGTTTGTTACTTGTAGTTGAAACCACCTTCATTGACGCAACATATATGGGGTAAAAACAGATCTGACTCCACCATTTAATAGCTGTGTCCTCAGGAAAAATCACACTCTCTGAGAACACCTTCTGTATCTCTAAATTAAGTCAAATGTTATCTCAGAGTTGTCAAGGGTTGATGAGATAATTCACGTAAACTGCGTTACACAGAGAAGGTGTTCCATAGATTACTGTTAGGCTCTTTTTAAAACCTACCCCTGTGACTCTGGAAGAATAAAAACAATATCACATAACCTACCTTTAAAGGGACTAATGAAAACCAATAGTTACTTTTTTAATAAAGATTTTATTTATTTTTAGACAGAGGGGAAGGGAGGGAGAAAGAGAGGGAGAGAAACATCAATGTGTGGTTGCCTCTTGTGCACCCCCCTGCTGGGGACCTGGCCCGCAGCCCAGACATGTGTCCTGACTGGGGAATTGAATCATCAACCCTTTGGTTCACAACAGACACTCGATCCACTGAGCTACACCAGCCGGGGGGAAAACCAATAGTTCTTGATGCTTGTTACATTTCTAAATAGATCACTTTGTCCACGTTCTCCCCTTAGGCATAATGCACCTGTCCACACCTTCTGAGGCTTTGTTACAGTCACCATCTATGGGAGGCAATTGACCTTCATGGTTAAAAGCATGGGCTCTGCTGGAGTGAGACCATATGGATTCAAATCTTGGTTCTGCCCCTTCCTATGTGTGAGCTAGGGCAAGTTATTTAACCTCTCTGTACCTTGGTTTCTTCATCTCTAAAAAATAGGAATGATGAAGTTCAACATATACTCTTTCTTGCTTGCAATCTCCATTATCATCTGCAATCACCTTGGGATGCTACACCAATGGATTTCAAACTTCAGCATGTGTAAGAAGCACCTGTGATGCTTGTTATAAATATAGATTCCAAGCACTATCCCTCCCCAATTCAGAGATTTAGATCCAGCAGGCCCGAGATCCACTTGAAACAATCATTCCCGGTGAAATTGATGCAGATGGCCTCTTATCGCACACTGAGAAACTTTGCATTTTTTCTGCTTGGAAGTCAGGACACTTAGAAGGAATTACTCAACTTGGAGAGATACATTTCTCTTACCCTCCTTACTATCGTGAAAGCTTCTGGAAGGCAGAGGTATCGTTACCTCTCTGTGCCCCGGCATCCCCCACAACCACCACCACATGTCTAGCATAGTGCCTTGCTTGCTGGAACACAAAAGTGTTTACTAAATCAACTTAAAGTAATCTTAGATGGTAGAACAGAATCGGTCAGGGAGAGATAGGGGGATGGAGAACGAGGCAGAAGGAAAACAGGTTTACCTAACCATTTAGATACTTCAAGAGTTTCTGCTGGAACAGCGGCCTTGGGCCAGCCCCGGCGTCAGTTTTTGTTCCCGAAGCCCCATGAACAGCGTGGCCCTGGTAGCACAGTCACCAGAAAGCTCTGGAGTTCCAGGCTGGCTTCGCTTTTTAGACTCCTACCAGCCTGGGACATGGCCGCC
This sequence comes from Mormoops blainvillei, assembly GCA_004026545.1. Classification (NCBI taxonomy): domain Eukaryota; kingdom Metazoa; phylum Chordata; class Mammalia; order Chiroptera; family Mormoopidae; genus Mormoops; species Mormoops blainvillei. The sequence continues at coordinate 87,344 of PVJD01002881.1, forward strand.
CCAAGCCCAAAGTAAGCCAGGCCCAGAGGACGAAGGAGCAAAGATACCAAATGAGAAGCTTGATTTGGATTTCTTATTGTTACTGGGCCACTTAACCAACCAAGCTTAGCTCTCTTCGGGACAACTGCAACAAAGAACATTTGCGGTGTTGTTTTGTAAACTAATTAATGTTAATACATATAGCAATATGTAGCTACTATTTATTGGATGACTAAATGGGCAAGGTGCTTTTCATGAACTACATCATAAAATTCTCAAGAATCCATTCAGCTAATATTTGTTGAGCTTCTCCCACGTGCCAAGTTATCAAGAAAAGCCAGTATGATGTGCTTATCAATATATGTATAACTATATCTATATTTCATATATGACTACATAGAGAGACACTTCCTATAAAGACTGGGAGTCTAAGTATAAAGCATTGGTACAGTGTCTGACACATAGCAAGCAATTAATATAAACCACTACTCTTAATTATTATAGCATATACATACTGTTATTAATGGTGGTTCTTTCTGGAAATGTTCTGGGTGAATACTTCTTCTTTTTACTTATTGTAGATATACTACATGTTCTACAATAAGTATGCGGTGCTATTGTAATAAAAAATTAAAGTTTTTTATTTTAGAAGTTAGTAAGATAGTTCCCCTCTGAATCCACAAATGAAAACCACACTGTCTTTGACAGCACCACCTAGTGGTTTCAACAGAGTGTGGCTGAAAAAGACCCTTTTTTTGTCCCCACCCACCTCTCCTGGGCACATTCTCAGAGACACTACTTCACATCAAGACCCATAGGAGTGACTGTGACATGTTCTGAGTCACACAGTATCCGACAGAAAGTTTGACCAATGACTGACATGATTAATTTGTTCCCTTATTGATCTTTAGAACTCACTACTTTTTCATCATGGGATGATTTTATTTCATATGGGACTTCAATTTTGATACTTTTTCTCACAGAAATGCAGCCTAAGAATCCAGTGAGACCTCTAACACACACATACATGCACACAAAATAAGTCTTCTATTTTAGAGTATCCTTGTAGCTAGAGACAGAAAAATTACTTAGCAAAGATAAATTTATCTGATGTATATCTTTATCTCTCTTTATCTTCTATTTGGTTACCCAGTTGTACAATCACATAGTAAAAAAAAAGCATTTATTAAGTACCTACTAAGTGCCAAACATTATGCAAGATGCTACAATGAAAAGCTGAACAAAACATGCCCCTTGTCCTCAATGAGCTGCTATGGGAGACTGATGTTTAATACAATACACTCTGACACAGTGACTCAGGCATGCACTCATCACTCAGCAAGTATTTGTTGAGCATGTACTATGTAATAGGCACTGTTCTAGGCGCTGGGGATACAAAACTCAATGAAATAAGAAAAGTCTCTGCCTCTAGAGCTTACAATCTAATGGGGGATAGATGATAAATGACTATAAAATATAGTTGTGATAGTGTTACAAAAAATAATAAAGCGAGTTAAGGGGAATAGAGAAATACCAGGGTTGCTGCTGATAATGAAAGCCTCTCTGGTCAGGGGATGTTTGAGAAGAGACCAGAAGTGTTGAGGGAGAGAGCTATGCAGATACTGGGGGAAAGGGCGTTCTATGCAAAGGTCCCGAGGTAGGCGTGTGCTCCCCGCATTGACAGAACAGAGCAGACGTTCACGTGACTGAGTAAAATGAGCTAGGGAGGGAGCGGTAGAAGATGCACTTGGACCACATTTGGCAGGACCTTGCTGGCCAAGGTAAAGATCTTGGATTTGATTCAAGGGTTGATAGGAAGTCATTGAGCACAAGAGTGACATGCTCTGGCTTAAATTTTAAAGTATCTTTTAGTTGCTGAGTGGATATTAGACTGAAGAAGGACAAGAGTAGAAACGAGAAAACCATGCAATAATCAAGTGAACGAATGTCTGTGCGAAACAACTGAATGTATGAATAAAATGTAAAAATAGAACAAAAGAGGTAGAGTTCCATTATAGCTAGGAGTGATAAAGGAAGTCTCCTCATTGGAGGTGAGCTCTAAACAGGGATTTGCTTTTTATTTTCAGATTTGAAATTTTTTTGGCAAGGAATATTCTTCCATCAGGAGACCCATGGTATCGATGTCTCTCTTTCGCAATGTTAGCAACTTAATAAATGCCCTAATGCATTCATTCATTAATGGTTGCAAAATGGTGATATCCTCATTCTATCTTTTCATTTATATTTATTAGCTGGAATACATTTATAAAAAGAACCTTTCCTTTATCTTCTATTCCATTACCCAGTTGTATAATTCACACAGAAAAGGCAAAATAAATGCTTGAGTTTCTCTCCCTTATTTTCAGTTTTCAGAATAATGAGTTGGCGAGTAGCATCTTTTCATGATGACCACTTGTTTGCTTGCTTTTCTCTCTCTTTTTCTTTCTCCCTCTTTTTCTCCCCCTTTACTCCTCTCCCTCCCTCTCTCTCTCATTCTTTCTCTCCTACATAAGGTGGGGTGAAAGTAGATTTACAGTTGTTATTATGGAAAATAATACAATAATTAATAAATAATACAAGAATAAACTGTTCCACGTACTTATAACTATAAACCTACTTTTGCTCCACCCTGTATTTTCTTTCTTTCCTTCTTTCTTTCTCTTTCTTTCTTTCTTTCTTTCTTTCTTTCTTTCTTTCTTTCTTTCTTTCTTTCTTTATTTCTTTCTTTCTTTCTTTCTCCCTTTCTCTTTTTCTTTCTCTCATTCTCTCTTTTTTATTATCATTATGAACTTATGATTTTTAAACACATCTGGCGGGTTTCAATCAATTGCAGTTATTACCCACACGAGTGCTTACATGTTCCATCTCTGGGCAGGAGCCTCTTCAAGTTGGCTCCTGAGCCCTGTTGATGATACCCTCGTAGCTTCTAATCGCGTCCTTGCTATGTGATACCAGTTGTAACAAGCTCACCATGCACTTCCTCTTCCCCTAACTCGAAATACATGTTTCTCGAAGGAGCCCCCGTTCCTGCTTGTTGGGCCATTGGGATCTCATCACCACAGTCTTAATGCCAGGGTGAATCACTATTTCTATTCTGGTGGTTTTGTTTCTAGGCCATTTCAGTAGACTGCGTTTGAAATTTTTTAAATAAAATTAATTAGGATTTCATATTGACCATTTCAAGTTAAACTATGAGGTTTTTTAACTTCTTTTCCCTACAGTGGCAGTCTCAGTTTTCACCACCTCCAGAAATGATAGAGTTACAGCGATCCTTAATTATTAATTAGCTCTAATCCCCCAAAATACAACAGTCTCATCATCAACAACACCAACAGTACCAACGACAACATGACTTCTGTAAATAGTTTAAGATTCTTTTTGTACACCTTTTCGTCCTAAGGGTTTCTCACCCTATGAATGTATAGACAAGTTACTGACATTTAAAGTCATTTAGAATTGTTCATGTCTTGGGACTTCACTGTTTGTGGTGGGAGCAGATATTTACGAAGTAATTATAAGGCAGTAACTGTTACACAAGACGTGCAGAGAGCAAAGTGAGGTTCTCCTGCCTGAAGGCTGGGAGCTGGCCTCCCTGAGGAAGCCACGCTTACACTTGAGCTGAGACCTAACAGCTGGGTTGGAATCGGCTCGGCAGAGCATGTGGGTAAGGTGGGCAGGGAATGTTCCCAACGATGTTTCTTAAGCTGTGATTTATAAAGAGCCCTGCACATAAAAGGCCAAGTAAAAACTGTAGCTTCTTGTAGTTCTCTTCTAAATCATGTTCTCCAAAAATCAAAAGATCATTAACCAGATCAGGTCTGATCCCTTTGAGAGTGGTGTTCAAACCAAAAGTCATAGAGAAAGTAACTATTGCACAAAGTCATAGACATGCTTTCTTCGTAACTGCAAAAATACACTGCTTAGTGTAAACATCCGTTTGATTTTTCACGTTTAACTTCCATTTCTAAAAGTAAAAGCCTCAGAGCATAAGTACTTGCCCCCATGAAGAGCATTTGAACAGAAGGACTCTGAGGGTGAAGGGCGTCTCTTAAGCGATCCCAGAGAGGGTCTGACACTGCAGAAGACCCAAAACAACAATGAGAATGATCCTGTTCTGTGGGTGGCACTGTATAAGATGCTTAAAATACATGAAGTGTATTCCTCAAAACAACTCCATAGTTTGGGTGATGTTAGGCCATTTTAGATCCAAAGAATCTGAGAACAAGAGAAGGTGTAAGGCAAAGTTGAAAGTTACGCAGCTACTAAGTGGAAGAGCCAAGATTCAAATTCGGGTCTGCCTGATACCAAAACCAATACTCTACCCATAACCTTGCTGAATTTCACTTGTTTGTTCTCTAGACACATGGCTTATTTGAATATATACATGGTGGTTTATAAAATAAATTATGTTAGTCTAGACTTACATCAATAGGGAGTACTTCATCATAAGAATTAACATTTGGTTAACCCTTTACAGCTTACACTGTTATCCTTTTCTAACTCGATTGGGTCTCATTATTCCCATTTCACAGAGGAGGAAAGTGAGACTCTGTAAGACATTAAGTTGCTTGGCTACTAAGTGACAGAACTGGGGTTTAAACCCAAGGCTTCTTACTCCAAATCCAAAAAATTATAGTGCCACCTGTCAACAAAGTAACACTCTTTGTTTATGAAAACGAGTATCAAAAAATAATAATAATAAAATTGTACTTAAAATATTTTTACTTAAAAAAATCTCTAGGTGAAAAAACTGCAAACTCAATACCTTAACATTACAGCAACAAAGATACACAAAAAGAAAACATAAAACTGTTTTTAAATTATTTTCTTAATTCTTCAGTAAATCTAAAGCTGTTCTAAAAATAATGTCTACTTTAAAAGAGAAGAGAGAAGGACATGATCTCTCATTACTTAAATTATTCACTTTTTTGGATAAATAATTATGCTAAAAAGGTACAACATTTACTTGCTTTTGATAAGTCCATGGTAACTGCTTTCTCCCATATAGGGTAGCTCATTTTAGGTTTGGTGGTCAGATAGTCTTGGGTTCAGACCTTGGCTTTGCCTCTTCCTAGCTTCAATTTTCTCACTGGTAACCACCTTGAGTAAGGGTTGCCAGGGTGAAATGGCGACGCAGGCCAAGCGCTTCACCCAGTACCTCAGACATAGTAAATGCGC
>PVJD01002881.1:97500-183206 GCA_004026545.1 Mormoops blainvillei
CTTACTTCATTGCATTGGTCTGAGACATTTTTCCTTTTCGACTTTTAACTATGTGCCCTTTTTTCCTTGAATTTTGTGTTACAGCCAGCATCTAAACAATAAATGTTCAAGAACACATTAAACTTTTGAAAGACTACATTAAGGTGAGAGAGCTGTGAGGTCGTGCCTGTGTCATCAGAAGATGAGTGTTTTACCGAAATCGAAGCCAGAAGCTCTACACTCAGGTCCAGGTCCAGGCTTGGCTGCGTCTTAGCTCTGTAACCTCGGGCAAGTCACTTAACCCCTCCAGGTTCCGGTGTCCGCACCATGATAGGTACGTGCGCCTCGCAAAGCCTCTGTGAAGACGAAAGAGGAAAATGGTGTTCTCTACCACGAGTCCCCAAAATGCTGCTGCTGGCTGTGCAAGGTGTTGGGAAGCTATGTCACAGCTCTTGGTCATCGTTATCAGATGTAAGAAATTACTGGAACCATAAAAAATAAAACATATTCCTGTGTGTTATGCAAATAGCATTGCCAAGCAATATCATAACAACTAAAATATTTAAATCTTATTATATCCCAGACAGTGTACTCAGTTTTTTACATCGTTATTTAATCCAATATACAACCTTCTGAGGTAGTGCTATCACTGTTCCCATTGTATAGATAAGAAAACAGAGGTTTATAAGAGGTAAAGTAACTTCCCCTAAAATTTGTATAAGTGCCAGAATAAAGAAACAGAGGTGCATTAAGAGTTAACTTTCTGAAGAATTTGTAAGTTCCAGAAGCCACGTTAGAACTCAGGCCTATTTTACTTTTAATATATCCAGACTTGAGTCAAATCCTTGTCTCCCCACCTCCCCCCATATTTGCAAGACTTTAAAATGTGAAGTTTAAATGCTTTAGATAATACTTGGCGTGATCTCTTTCTCCGTCCCTGTGTTTGTCCCTCGTTCAATTTTAAACAATACCCAAAGCTCCATGCTAATGTTAGAGAAAGCGCTGGCATAAAATGTTTTTTTGTGTCAGATGCTTCCCTCCGCCACATAACCAGCCTCACAACATTCCAGGGTCAGCAGGGTCCCCTTAAAGACAGGAATGGAGGCACAGGCCAGGAGGAGACTTGCCCAAGACCCCACTGCTTGTTAGTGATAGAACCAGAAAGAGAGACCAGATCTCTCAATGCCCAAATCAGACGTTCCTATGCCTCCTTTCACCAGAGGGGGAAAGGATGCTGAGAGCCTTAACGTGTTTAGCTAAAGCCTGTGTATAAAAATAAATAAATGAAGGAAGGATGATAATTCAGATTTATTGAGCATGAAACGTTTCTGGGGACTTTAGGAGGGTTTTGTATATTTTAAATTATTTAGCAAAGGTATTTGGAACAAATAATATAATCCATGAATGCTTACCCATACATGCCTCGCACACACCTAGCACGCAGTAGGTACTCAATATATTTGTTCAGTGAAGTAAAAGTTCCAGGCTCTCAGAAGAAATTCTTATACTTTATTTTTTCAGGAGAAAAGAAAAGGACACCCAGGATATTCTCCAAATCTCTATGAACATCTTAAAATGTAATGTAGGTAAAAAAAAACATCTGTTTTGTATTAACTAGACTGGTACTGATTTTCTAACCTTAAAGTAACTTCAGCAGGGAAAAATGGGTATCAGAGAAGTCTGGAATGGCAAACCTTGGCAAAGATGCCGCCCATGCTTCTATCTTCCATCCCTTCGCCATGGCAGGCATTGCTAATAGATCATGGCATGATTTCCCGCTGATCCAGGACAGAGTCTCGAGTCCTCAGACACCTTGCCCCAGGCACTACCACTAATCCATCAGAATTGACACCCGTGCTGAAATCTATTTGTCATCCCTGACGGACTTAAAGGCTGTTTCTCTGTGGCCTAGGGAGGCCAGGGAGCTGGCTCCTGCTGCTTGTACACCCCTCTGGCTCTGCCCGGAGGGCAGGGCGGTCGCGCTCTATAACGCTGTTCTTTGGGACCAGGTTGAAACTTGATTGAAGAATTGCTGGCCTGGATTATAAAATCTCTGAATGGGTTACTATGTGAGCCTGCAAAATCTTTTAGATATCTTTATAAATAAACTAGATTCCTATTGGTCCAGAATTATTGGGCACAGCCCTGCCTATGAGAAGGATCGAAAGGAAATAACCTCTAGAGATCATCTCTGGTCCTGTTATTCGATTTTCTCCCCAGAGTTAATAACAGCATTCCTGAAACAAATTTATGTGTGTTCAAAGATTCAAAGAAACCTCTGGCTTAAAAATATTGTGACAGAAATTAGAAAAACAATTTTTGTCTATAATTAAGGATATCATATATCCGTTTAAAAATACTTTCTAAAATAAACATTAGTAGCATATTGGAAATCTTAACAGAGAATCTTTTTAGTAACCATAAATGATATAACCCCGATAGGATCCTATATGCTAAGCTTTTAGAAAATACCATAATACACTTCACACCTAGAGCTGATCAGCTAACTGATTAAAATTAAATCAAAATCTTTTCATTAATGCACATTCTGAAGGAAGACAGTTAAAAGACAGTAAAATCATATAATGCTTAAACCATGTCTCAATTTGATACTATGTCATGTTTAAATACAATCATTCATGATTCTTAAATTCATCAAGTTTTCCTGAGCAGGTGTACACCTGGAAAAAAGATGTTGTAATTAAAACTACTAATCAATATAAAGCAGAGCTCTAAACTAGAAGCTTGGCTGGGAATGGCAGCAAATTCACATAAGGTGTCGATCCAATAAAAGGAAAAGCATCCTAGAGGTTATTGTCCAAAAACAAGGGGCCTGAAGACTTTAACTGATCCATGTGAATTAGGACAGGATGTCACTGTTATCCCATTCATGACAAGTGCCACATGGTGAGCAGCACCAATATTCAAATCAAATGAGAAGTATGGGCTCCTGTGGTAGAACCTAACTGTATGTCAGAAAATCTTCATTGGGGTCAAAGAGAAAAAAAAGGAGTTAACAGTGAGCTGTTTTGTTTTTTAAATGCCATCCATACCCAGTAAACTCCCTAGAATGTTACTAATCCCTCTGAACCCCAAGAATGGAAAAAACTGTACTTAGATATGAATTATATCAGGCATAAATCAAAGTTTATGAGGCCAAGTAGATATCAGTCCTATTTACCATTTTTGAATGCTTACTCGGTGCCAGGTACTTTGTGCAAATTAATCTCCACAATAATTCTGTGAGGTAAATGCTCCATTTTACAGAGGAAGAAACTGAGGCACAGGGAGATTGTACAACTTGCCCGAAGTTAGTCAGTGGCAGAGTAGGGGTTCGACCTCCAAGTACATAGTCTTCATCATCCTCCTCTGCTCCTCCTATTACATTTACAGATTTTTATTTTGTTTTGTTTTGTTTTGGAAAGGAGAAGGAGGGGAACCATGATCTTTTTCCCTGCCTTTAAGCTGGGATGGAAGGAAATTTTCCATCACAGTCTTCTAAAATCAGACTGAACAATTAGATAAGCCTGGTATTACAGATTTAAAGCCAAGAGGGAGCTAAGCCATCCAGTTGTAATTTTGGAGGCCGTATAAATAGAACCTGGTTTTTAAAGAAATGGATTATATATATTTTAATGTCTGAAGTGAGGCGTGCCAGTAACACAGGTGACGAGGAGCCTTACATAATTGTTTTGAGGTTGGCGCAAAAAATGTACAGTCCTATTATAGAAAGAGATACATAAAAAACAAATGATGTTGAAAGCCTGGAAGGTCAAGTGCAAGGATCTGATTTTTCCCTTCTTATATGATTGCAGATTCATTCTCCCTGGATGCCTTTACGTTGCATTGTTGCTCTCCTGTCTAACTTGTGCCTGCTGGAAGTTTTTCTTTTGCAAAGAAAAAGAAATGCATTAACATTTGACTAAACATGGCACTGTGAAGTTTCCACAGTGAAAATTCACACACACACACGCACACACACACGCACCAGACGGATATATAGACCTCTACCATGAGAATAACCTGTTTATGTGGTTGGTTTGCATATTATTAAACTACCCATCTGATCTCTAATGGCAGCCCTGCTGACACTGTCTGACCCAGTTTGACAATGTGGATAGAAATTGTAGGGTTGGCTGTTCAATGGCTGTGACTTTTAACAGCACTGCTTTCGGGCCTCAAATCAATTCTCTCTGTTTACAGACCATTTCACAGCCCTTTACCTGCAACATCACTTGTGTCAGTCCCATAAATACTTTGGTGTATATAATGCTTGAATTAGCATAATGGTTTAGGCTCTGAGCTCTTAGCCCAAAGAAGGACACGTCAACACGTTCTCTTCACTTAAGCAATTAAGAGCCATTATGCTGCTTCAGTGGAAATATCATCAAGGTTAAAGACAATCCCAAACAGCCCTCTCACCTTTTTATTCCAAGTCTAATAAATGAGGCATAGAAATTGAAATGTTAGTAAACAGTCCTACTCGCAAGCTCTTCTCGGATCGTGCTCCATCAGACCCCATTCGCTGGACGTTTGCAACGAGTTCAGACATGTGTGTATTAAATTGCTCGCTTAGTGTAAGAAAATAGTTTGCTAATTTCATATCAAAGTTATAGTGAGCGCTAATTTGTTTTTGTCAGGTTTTTGAAATTTTAGCCTCAGGTTACACAAAAAATATTTCTATACTTCTATGGTATTATTCAATATGACAAGTTACCTTTTTAAAGGTGACAATGCTGCTGTGACTTTTAAACAAAGGGGTATTTCAAAGGTCTTTCTATTTTTTCTTTTTAGATTTTAAAAAAAATTAGTTTTCTTGAGGTATAATATGCACAGAATAAAAATCGATTTTAAGTATACGTTTTGATGAGCTTGGGCAAATGTATATGGTGGCATAATCGCCATTACAATCAAGATGTAGAATACTGCCATCACCTGGAAAAGTTCCCTCCTGCTCCATCCCTGGGAACCAATCCCCTGCTTGTGATCAACTAGTCCTGCCCTTTCTAGAATTTCATATAAATAGAATTAGACTATCTGGTCTTTTGTGTTTGACTTCCCCTATTTCTTTATATCTTTTCCTCTACACATTAGCAGTGAGAAGGCAATGTGGGAAACATCACTTGCTTGGAACTCTGGCTCCAGCACTTCTAGATCCATGAATGACCTTGAGCAGTTATTTAAATTCTCTGGCTTTCTCTTCTTCAGAATGAAGATAATACCCCCAAGGAGCCAATAGGAGTGTAAATAATCTATGCATATACTTAGGTACGGCATCTAGAAAGTGCTCAATAAATATTGGTTCCTTATTGTTCACGCTCTCCAGCTGTTTAACAGTTGCTCAGTACGGCTCTCGCTAGGATGACCGAATCCCGTGACTGCAGAAGAGCCCCAGGGAAATTCTTCAGGTTTTGAAAACATTCTATATCTTGAATGTAACAGTAGTTACACAATTGTATACATTTGTCAAAACATCCAGCTGTACGCTTAAAATTGAATTTTATCACATGTACCTTTTTAGTATAATAAAGCTGACTTTTTAAAATCTAAAAATAATGAAAAAACATGGAAAGGCCTTGGAAATATCTCTTGGCTAAAAGTCACTTGTGATGAGAAATAACCTCAACTCTGCACTTCCTCATCCGAGTTCACTGCTCAGGTCAAACGCTGGAGCGCTCAAAGCTTTTCCCAAGAACAGTACATTTGATGTTGTCAGCTAAAGCCCCGCAAGCAGCAAATGTCTTCACAAACCACTGTCTTTGTGTTGACTTTTTAAGCTTAAGAAAGCAGTTGTGCAATAAGAGAGTAAAAATAGTGTGAGAGAAAGACTGTGTGTACGTGTGTGTAAGACAGAAAATGCAGTTAAGTGACATTGTGTTGACTATCTTAAACATAACAGCTTCAAAATGTCGTAAACATCTTACTGGGGGAAAATTTGAATTCAAAATCAGTTCACTGAAGTGTTGCTTCCTTTGGGGCATCTTCCCCAACTCCCACTGATGCTCTCCTCCTTGTTAGTTAGGTGTCCCTTCTCTGCGTCCTGACATTACTCTGTCCCTACCTCTGTCACATCGGTTATCATACCATGTGTTTTTTTTTTTTAATTTTAGAGAGAGAGGAAGAGAGAGAGAGAAACACCAATGTGAGAGGGAGAAAAAACTATTGGTTGCCTCTTGTAAGGGCCTAACCGGGGCCCGAACCTGCAACCTAGGCATACGCCCTGACTGGGAATCGAACTGGCGACCTTTCGCATTGGGGATGACATCCAACCATCTGAGCCACACCGACCATGGCCACACCACATTTCAATTGCTAGTTTATGTATCTATCATCTCGCAAGACTGTGCAATCCTTGAAGATAAATACTATATATATTTTTTGTTTGTTTGTGTGTTTGTCTGTTTCTTTATATTCCCAGCACCCTGACCAGTCCTTAGGAAGGGCTCAATAAATATTTGATGAATAAATGAAATTTTAATCACATTATCTCCATTCATAACATTACAAAAACATTTACCCCAGGCTTCCTTTTAATAGCGATTTTGGTCCAAAGTATATGAAGATCTGAAATAATAGGAGAGCCACTAAAAGGCATGAAAAAAATGGAGGACATAAGAAATACAGAGGGAGAAGAGGGAATAATTAAGAGAAGTGTCTTTTAGTCCTTCACTCCCAGAATCCCTGGTTTGGGCAAACAGTACACCATGGGAGTTCTAAGCACAGATTCTAGAACCAAGGGACATGAGTTAGATTTCAGCCCTGCCAAACTCCATGACCTTGGACTAGTGCTAACCCTTCCTGAGCTTCATTAAGTTGTCCTGTGCATTTGCTTCTCATCAGTAAAATAGAGGACATAAAAACTACATCTCCTTCATAGGTTTTCAATGAAATTAAATGAGATGACGTGTGTATAGCACTCAGCACATGCCTGGCACACTGTAAACACTCACAAAACATTAATTTTCTAGCACGTTTCAAGAGTGCAGGCTGTGGAGTCAAGCAGATTAGATTTGAATTTAGCCCATTTCAGTTCAGCCACCCAGTGTCTGTGTGAACCTCGACAGATTCCTTCTAACCTCAGGTTCCCCAAGTGAAAAATGAGGATGATAACAGTACCCCCTTAATAAGGTTATTTTGAGGATTAAAAGGGATAAAGAGCTTAGCATCATGACTGGTACATAGTAAGTGCTCAGTAAAGGTTGGTGATTATCCTCCCTAGCCTCATAGGATCTAGCTCTACTGTTACCATATAAGCCATGCTCTTCAGCAAGAGCCTTTACTTTAGTCAAGTAGGTGCCCCTCTCATCTCTGTGCACCAAGCTCATCTGTCATTAGTTTGTTTATGCTCTAGCTGCCACAGCGCGATGGCTGGGGCGGGGATGCACGTAGTGGGAAGGAAGAACAAAGGTTTTGAGGTCAAATGACCTGGGATTAAATATGGCTTTGCCAATCTCCTAATTGTGTACAAGTCACCTCTCCTTCCTGAATCTGTTTTCACCTGTAAAATGGAAATGACAATCCTCACCTCACTGGCTGTTGTGACAATTAAATGAGATCAGATGCAGCACAGTGCCTAATGTATAACAGGTATTCTGCTGAATAAATTTCAGTTCCCAGTCCCCTGTATTCTCCCAGTCAGGCTCACTTTCCCTCTCTCTGTTACCTATCCTGACATCTTCTACCCTCCAAGACACACCTAAAACCCCACCTCGTTCTGGAAGGTGTGTCACACTGACCCACCATGGCCTCATAAATGTATTTCACTCTGTTCATATTTGGCTGTTTGGTAAATTAGTCTTGTCTCTCCAAATGGACCAATTAATCTTAACCTTTTCTGAGTCATGGGCCCCTCTGATAACCAGATGGTTCTTTGACTCTTCTCAAAGATATTCCCATATACATGAAAATTTGTAAATAATTTCAAGACGCTAACATGCCCTGAAATGTCTGAAAATGATGACCTCCCTGTAGGCAGTGAGTGTGTGATGTGCTTTGTACCCTCTGGGGCTGAGGATGCGGGCTAGGTGACAGGCTGAGTGGGACCTTCTGCTTCCGAAGGCCAGTGTGGGCGGCGCCTCCACAGGAAGGGGTGGGATGCTGAGCAGGACAGAGGGTAAGAAACTCTTCGGCAGCAACTCAGTCTTTAATTTTTCCAAAGCAAAGCTTCATTCTTATACCTCAGGATAAGACACAAATATTGGGGCAATAAATAGAAATATGAACAGATTATGAAAAAATTCCATTCCTGCACCATAGATGTGTTCAGACCACAGAAGCCAAAAGAACCCCTCCTTCCTCTGCTCTTCATACCCAGATCATAAGTTTTCCCTGGGTTTGCAGCCTCTCATTCTGCCCTGGTTACTTGGTTTGATAACTGTTGTTTTTTTACCTAACGGTCTTTGGGTTTGTGATAAACAGTTCACTTTTGTCTCTATTCATGCAAATTCTTTGATTTTGATTCTCCTTTCGGTCACTCCTGAGAAGTGCCACATATGGATGACAGCAAAGGAGCCCTGACCTGAGTCATGGCTCTGAGTAACTGGCTGTGGGCCCTGGGTAAGTCCCCTGTCTTTGTGGTCTCAGTTTCCTTCTTCAGACAGCGTGGTGATCTCGCCCAGCCCGAACCCATCATGATTCTGAGACATTGTAAAGATTCATGGTTAGAAATGAAGGATTTTCTCAAAGCTTCACTTTCATACACAATAAATGTAAAAAGAATGGCTCGGAGGGACTGGTTTTCATGGTTCAATTACTAGATTAAATGAGAGTTGCCATATTTAACATATAAAGTTTTCTAAACCATTCTACAAAACATACTTAACACTAGACAACAGTGGATATAAGCTTTATTTCTTGGATGGCTCAAAAACCCTATGGATCATGTATCCATTGTTCAAAGCTTACAAAAAATGCAATTTCTCATGCTTTCAGGTTGTGGCGATTTGGAAAAATGGGAGTAGTCAGCCTAGCCAAAGTGAAATATACATCCTTAGATCATCTATTGTACCTCTTCCGGCAGCACGTGTGTAACATTGCTAATAAAGAAAGTAGATGACATAATAAAGGCCTTCCTTGCTATGATGAGTGTTCTTCTGGAAGAAAATGGTCATTAAAACATCTTAACATTCAGATATTCTAGTAACGATATCGGCCTGAAACAAAAACTAGAAGCATGTGAATAGCCAGTTTCTAATTTTATTCTGCCTGCTCGAACTATGCAAGGGGAAAAAAGGTGACAAATAGCCAGGGAGATTTTCTTGACATCATGCTTAACTGAAATTTCAAAATAAATCAGTTGGGCTCATTTTTAAAGACCTACAACTAAATTATCATTGGGTCGTTTTGTTCTGCTCCCAACTGGGTTTCTGAGGGACTCGTGGTGAGATACAACGAGATCTAAAAATGGGCCACAGTACGCAAACATTGCAGTTTGGCTTGATTTAGTCTAACTCTCATGTAATAACTTTCTTTGAAGTGCGGGTTGAGGAGCAGGCTAGAAGCCCGACGCCACGAGCTCATCTTGTTCTTGTTACAACTCAGATGCCCTGCAGTCCCTGTGCTATATATCAGAGTCCCTGGCTGACCAAGAGTGGGGCCCTCGTTGCCTGCACAGCAGAGCGACTGAGAGACAAACAAAACAGTTGTGTTTGCTTGGGAAATCCATTCAATAAAAGGACACAGGTGGTCTTTGAGGAGGTCTCTGGGGCTGAGGAAGCCTGCCACTGCTCTCAAGGTAAGGAAAGAAGTTAACAAATCATCCACTTGGTGGAAGGATGGATAGTTTCCCTTTTGCAGGGAGAGGCAGGGCTTGTTTTTGGATGGATGGCTGGCAGTCTCATCTTTTCCATCTTTGGGACTGCTATGGCGGATCCCCTGACCCAAGGAAATCTCAGTGAGAGTTCCTTGTCCTCTCTGGTCTGATTTTTCATCAGCAAAATAAGGGTGCTTCTGGCCCTGTGACAGTCTCGTAGCCCTCAAGGGACTAACATTCTTCCTTCCATTGGTCACGTCTTTTCCAGCTGCCCGAGTTAGGCCCTTAGAGCCGAATCGGACCACCGATGATTCTAGTAAATAATAACACCTGCACAGTTTCTTAGAACATGTGAAATGATTTTGCATGTAGTATTTCATTGGACCCTTGAAACAAACCCTTGGAGAAGGAAAGGATATTGTTCTCTACATTTTATAGAGGGGGGAAGCTATGCTAAGGGAGGTTAAGTCTTAGCTGCCAAGGTGAAAAGAAAGGGTTCTGTAGACTGGGGCCAGATCCGAACACAGAAACCTTCAAACGCACGTTTTTTAGGTAGAGGAAGCACACTATTTCAATGAGAGAGGTGTGATAAGTATTGCAGATGGGAGCAATGAGAATTCTGGAAATCTGCCTCTCAGTTCAGGAATATTATAGCCCCAACATAGATGCTGCTTGTGTGAAGAGGCAATACTCCGAAAAGAGCATAGTTTGGGACTGATTTTTGCTTCCAGGACAAAGACACCCGGCCTGACGCTAGGAGACAAAGAATTGCCCTTCGGCTCCTCATGCAGTACTCCAAAAGGAGAGAACAGGGGAGGAGTTCATCTTAGGTAGCTGGGACACCCGGCGGAGGGCCGGTGGGATGCGATGATTTGGGGTGTGATACTCTGGAAATTGAGTCCCAACTATATGCCAAGACCACAACAGTGCTTATGTGACTTACAACTTCTGTGTCTTTTCTCCTAGCCTTGGGGGAATCCTGTGAAGAGTTAGGGAGCCCATAAAAAATCTAAAAGTAGGCTAAAGTAAATAGGGTCTGTAACATGGAGCAGGGTGCTAAAACACACACACATGGTAAGGCCTTCCACTGTGACATATAACTTCAAAGCTTCTTCAGGGTGGAGGGCTTCCCCACCTGAGTACAGAAGAGGAATGGATGGATGACTAGAAGCAGAATGAATAACAATGTCAGCAACAATGTGGAAGTGAGCAGTAGGCGGAGGAGTGACAAACCCCAAAGATCCTCCTGAGTCGGCCCCTGTTGCCAAGAGTGCTGGCAGGACAGTGGCAGCAATGGCAGAGGCTAAGGGGTAAAGTGTGGGGTCACATAAACTGCTGCAGTAAAACAGTTAGTTCAAGTTCCTGAGCTGCTCTGAAATTAGGTGAAGGTCACAACAAGAAAGGAGTATAAACAGGTGGTGGTGAAGAGTGGATGACCTTGAGGTAAACCTCAAGGAAAGCTTATCAGATTTGCAGATGACACGAAGCTAAAGGCACGGTTCATATGATGGTTTTCAGTCTCAGGTCAGTAAACTTTCACCACAGGTAAACTCTGGGTCGACAAACTCAAGGTGAAATATTACATGAAGGTACATAGAAAAGTCTTGCATATAGATTCTCAAAATCAGTTGAACTGCAGAAGGTTGAGAGGATCAGAATAAAATATGACAAGACAAGAAATATTTAGGTTGGGGGTTTTGGTGACCAGAAACAGCAGGGGCCAATGATCTGCCTGCTAAAAAAACCACACACACACAAAAAAAACAAAACAGGGCAAACAAACAAACAAAAACCAACTAAGAACTTCAGGCTACATTAATGAAAATACATTGGGCAAACCCACCGGGCTTTTGTGGCCAGGCCATGTGTACAGTATTGCGATAGACTGTTGGTGTTCTATAGGAAAAGAAACGTTGCTGTTGCATGCTTGTCCACAAGAGCAAGGCCGAGATGACAAGGGGCCAGAAGCCAAGTCCCACAGGAGCAGCTGGAACTGAGAAAACGCTGGGGGATCCAAAAGTCATCTTAATTCCTGAGTAAGAATTCTTTTTGAAATAGAATCACACTTGTGTGTGTTTATGGGTCATCACCAGAACCAAAGAACAGAAGGTCCATTTTGGCTCAGGGTAGGGTAGATCTTTCTAACAGAGCTGGTCAAAAATTTAGAAGGAGCTGCTTTAAGGAGCAGGAAAATCCTCACCACTGGAAGTGGATTTCGAGTTGAAGATGTATAATCTTCTGTGTGGGATACTCCAGAAATGCTTCCTATTCTAGGTAGAAGTTTGAACTAAATGACCCCTGAGACTCACTCCAACTCTTAGAGCCCAGAATAGGGTTCTTTGCCTTGGAAACCAAGCATTTAGTTCTGGAGGTGAAACCCCAAAGATACCCTGCTCTACCATAGGCCGGTGGAGTGTAGAGTCCTGCCATAGCTTCGGTGCTCAGAATGCCCCTTTTCAGCAAATGATGAGGCTCCAACTTATTTAGACTCTGGGAATGGGAAATGTACTTTTATGAAGCAACGAGATGTTTGTTGTCCTCATGCCCCCTAGAAGCAATCAATCAAATTAGTTTTGCCTAACTCTCAAGAATGTCTCAAAAGCCCTTTCTTCTTCCCCATCTCCAGTAACCTTACCTTAGTTCAGACCATGGTCGTCCTACCTTGAGACTTTTTCAGTAGTCCCCTTACCTCCACTCTTCTCTTCCAAGCCCTCTATAGAGCAGGCAGAGTCGTTTTTGGAGCCACACTGCTGTTTTGAATAGCTCCCCACTGACCGCATGGGATGGTACCAACTCTTAATGCAGCATGGGAAGCCTTGCAGCCTCATGTTCTGTGACTTCCCACATATGCGACCGCCCCCTAAACGCGCGCACACACGCACGCGCGCGTGCGCACTGTGCTTCAGTAATACCAAACTATTTGCAGTTTTTTGCACACACTATGCTGTTACACATCTTCGTGTCTTTGAATATGTTGTTTCCTCTTTCTAAAAGGCCTTCACCCTCTCCAGTCCTCACCTTACTTACCAGAATAACTCCTATTTGTACTTTTTCATACACAAAATATTTGCTCGGGCTTAACCTTTCATGAAGACTTTTTTAACCTCCTCCTCAAGTGATGTCATCTCCCGAGGCTAACCATTCCTCCCCATTTGCTACCTCTTACCTTTGTATATGGTTCTACTGCAACATTTATCATGCTGTGTTGAAACGCAACTGCTTACATGGCTGCCTTCTCCACTGTGCTTGGGCTCCTCAAAGACTGAACCAAATAATATCCATCTATAAATCCCTCCCACTTAGCACAGTGCTTAGCACATAGTAGATCTCTGCATTTATTAAACTGACCTGACAAAGGTATCTTCACAAACATGCCCATCATTTGCTATGATGAACTTTGTCTTACAGTATGCATGAACGCCAAGTTCTACAGTGCAAAACAAAGTTAAATTTTTTAAATTGCCCAATAATTTTAAGTTAAATGAAAAGGACCCAGAGCTAAGAACAAAGGCTTAGAATGGAGGAAGGGGAAATATTAACCTATAAATTTCTACCGCCCTTGTCGCTTTTGTCCTGAGAAACTTTATCAGGGAGCTGGTCCCACAGAACAGTGAATTTCTTCTCTTGACACTCTGAGAGGGGGAGTCTCAGTTCAGAAACTGAACTATGTACTTGTTTTATTCAACATTTAATGAGAGTGTACAAAGCATGGTGCTAAGTGCTGTGGTAATCCAAAAGGGATATTTTAAGGCTAAAGTGAAATAATAAAAGAGCTTTACTATATAGAGTTACAGGGTTATTAATGTGCATAAGGAGACTCTTTGCTTAGAGCTATCCTCCACTATGCACAATGCCAAGTTTATAATTGGAATTAAAATATAGTTTACATTCATTGGACTCTCATTGTGTGCTAGGAACCACTCTAAGCACTTCATTCACTCATTGTACAAATATTTATTGAGGTCTAATATGTTACAGGCACTGATGTAGGTGCTAGAAATCTAATAGTAAAGAAATGCACAAACCCCTGCTATCTGCGAGTTTACAGTTTTTAGGGGAAGATAACAACAAACAAACAAAATGTGCAGAATGCCAGATGATGCTAAGTGCAGTGAAGAAATGTAAAACAGAGAATGGAAATAGGAAGAACTGGGTTCAGAGAAAACATCAATGAAAAGGTGATGTGTAAGCAATACCTGAAAGACACAAGGTGGCAGGCCATGAGAATATCTTGGAGAAGGGAGTTCCACGCAGAGGGCAAAGACCTAAGCCATGAAGTATGAGTACAAAGGCCTAAGGCAGCAACTTGCCTGGCATGCTTAAGGAACAAGGATCCCAGGGTGGCTGAAGAAAAATGAGTGATGGGCAGAGTTGGAGAAGATGAGGTCAGCAGTGTAACCAGGGACCTGAATATGAAGGGCCTTGCAACCTGTTGTAAATACTTTGTTTTCTGCACTGAGTGATGTGTGAAACCATTTTAGCGTTTTGATATAATTGTTAAAAGATCACTCTTCTTTGCTGCATTGAGAATAGACTGTAGCAGGGCAAGGACTGAGCTAGAGAAGCTATTGCAATAATCCAAGTGAGAAATGACAGAGGCTTACAACAGGGTGGTAGCAGTGGAGAGTTGAGGAGAGCTTGGTTTCTAGATACATACTTAGACTGAGATGTCAGAATTTATTGATGGAATTGATACAAGGCATGAGAAAGAGAGAGAAAGGTGACGTCAAGGTCTTTAGCCTGAGCAACTGGATAGAACTGCCATGTATTGAGACAGAAGACTGCGGGGAAGACAGCTTTTTTGGGGGAGTAAAAGTGGAGAGGAGAGATCAGGGCTTCAATTTTGTGTTAAATCTGAGATATCCTACCGAAGATGTAAAGCAGTTAGTTAAAGGGAGAGATTCAAACCAGAGTTATAAATTTGGGAGTAGCCACCATATAGATGATATTTTAAGTCATGAACCTGCAGAAAATCTTAAAGAAGTATAAACACAGAAGAGAAGAAAAAAGACAGAGGACTGAGCTCTAGTGCACTCCAATGTTTATAGATTGGAGACATGAAAACTTTAGGAAAAGCTGTGAAGGAGGAGAAAACCCAGGACATCAAAGTATCTTGCAAGCCAAGTGAGGAGTGTTTCAAGGAAGAGAAAGTGATAAACTGTGTTGAATAGCACTGATGGGCCAAATACAAAGAAAACTAAGAATGATCATTGCATTTAATAACATGGACACGAGAGAAGCAGGTAGACACAAACAGTGTTGATTTATTTACGACTCCCAACAATTCTGTATGAAAGGAATTATTATTATTCCCGAGTTGGGAACTGAAGCAGGAAGGTTAAATAACTGGCATGAGGTCACACGGCCAGAGAAGAGTAAGGTTGGTGACTGAATGCAGGTAGCGTAGTTCTGGAGCACACCTTGCCTGGGGAAATAGGAAAAACGTGAGAGAGACATTTCATGGGAAGGTGACAAAATGGTAAAGGTTCTAGAATGTTACTTTTAACCTATAGCACTGAAGCTCTATTTCTGATCCTGTTCCTTGACTTAATCTGCTCTAGGGCTTTTTGTTCCAACTCAGAAAAAAGGCATTGATTGGCTTTAAAAGTCCACCTTTATGGAGACTTTCTGGATGCTTATTTCATAACCATGACTAGCCTGATTAGTTGAATCGATTAGGTCTCAGTGATTGACCAAACATGAACCAGTCAGGTTTACCAGAACAAGCGACTTCATTTTTTTTTTCCTGGACAAATATGTTGTATGCAGATTCAGTATAGCAGTTCATCTGCTCGAAAAATAATGATAGTATGTGTTCTATTGCCAAGTAGTACCTCTTTTCTGTTCAAAGGACATGTCGGTTTCTTTTTAGTGTTGAGGAGATGGAGAGTTTACTGTGCCCACGTCTTCCTAAGATGCTGGCATCCTCAACAGCTCAGATTTGTACACGAATACAACTATACTTTGGAGAGTAAAGAACTACTCTTATAAAACTGAGAGAGATCATATTGTGGAACCAATCAAATGGTGAACAAACCCGAATAAATCATTAGCAAGGATCAGGGATATCTTTGAATAAATCTGGGGAAAGTTTAACTGAGTGTTTTATATTATTTTTAAAAAATCAATTCTATCTTTGAGGGAGCATGGCCTAGTTGGTAACCTACAAGGCTTCGGGCAGCTGATGCAAGTTGATAAAAAACCTCCAGATATCATTCACTATTTAAACTTCCAAGGCCTCACCCAGAATATTCATTCTTCAGGTGTTCACGCCCTGGCTGCTGCCCTGTTTATATGGTCTAGTGGCCAAAATCAGTTCCGCTCACATGGATATATTATACATAAATTTTTGGAGATAATGAAAAATTTATAATAAACTTTATATTCTATATAATTGTGGGTGGTCACTTTTAACTTTCTTTCTACCTGTTGACTCACTAAGTTGAATACAGTGTTTTGATCAGTAGGCAATCTTTGCCAATCTTGGTTACATCTGAAATTATGCTAATCAATACTCAAAAATCCCCATGCAAATATATAATTAGAAAATGTCAGTAGCTCTCTTTTTTCATCTCCCTTAAATGCCAAATTTCCCACAATTCCCACAGTTAACTGGTTATTTGCTTTTAATGTAATCAGAGTACAAGACTCCTTCCAATCCATGGACCACTCTACTTTTAGTACTATTCGACTCTTCCTTCCTTCCAGGTTCTATCCAAAGCTTGTCCCAGTGTTGCCGTCTAAGATAAGTGATGACTGGCAGCAGATAAAAGTGGGAACGCAGGCATTAGAGATGCTAGGTAGACACACAATAACAGAAGTTTTAATGGAAGATTCTTTCAGGGTGTTGCTCCTTACAATACCATAGCCAAGTCAGGTTCTATCCGGGTCACACCCACATTCTCCTCTTGCCCTACACAGATGTGCCATGGTGGCGTTTTGCCCTGCCAAAAATTCTTCTCAGGTAATTCTCCTCAGTGCCTCACCAGGCGAAGCCTCTGGATTGTCAGGAATAAAAACAAATACAAATAAACAAATACTATTATTGCAGAATTTATGTATATTGTTTTTCCTTATTTTTTTCTTTAACTAGCATGTGTGGGGATAGAAGACAAAAAGCAAATATGTGGTCCTGTGTAGTAACAGCTTAACTTTTCCAGATGGGTCTAAGGCTGGTTCTCACAAACTGGAAAGGAAAATCTGCCCAACAAAAGGAAAGTTCTAATCAGAAGATAATGAACATAATTAATATAAGACTAAATTACCCCCTGAATAGGATCTTTTTTGAGATAGAAAGGTTTAGAACAGCTTATAGAACATTTCAAAATGATGTCTTAGAAGCATTTTGCCCCTTTTAAAATTACACATAGGCCTTGAAGAGATAAGCAAACAGGCTGAGTGGTCTGTCCACAGCTGGCAGGAAATACGAGGCCTTTAGCCACATCTGCCACCACAGAGACTGGTTTCTCCAAAAACCTCCCCAACAGTACATGGATGGAAACGCAGATTTTTTTTTTTTTTTTTTTTTTTTTTTGTTCAGCAGAGAAGCTTATACATAATCCTGTTACTGTCCTAGGCACCTATTAAATATGATTGAAACAACGCCCATTGGAAGTCTTAAAACCTTAACCACCAGTTTTACTTCTAAAATAAAGTAAACTGCCAAAAGTTCTGATAAAATCGACAATTTATATTTTTAAGTAGTACAACTGGAATTTTCCTATAGCTGTAGACAAAGGAATTCTTACTCAGATAAGTAGAAGAGCACCAATAAATTTAAGGTAGCTTATGCAAGTTAGGCACTAATGAATGTCATCTTCTGTTTTGTCATGAAAAAAGATCTTTCTGCTGCTAAAGGAGACTGATTTAGATTATGAATAGCTGTAGTGATTTGCAAAAATGGCTCCAGAGAGATAGAATGAGACTCCATATACTCATGGCACTTGAGGTTTCTGCCCTTTTTGTTGAAAATTAATTTGTCCTGTGGGTTATTGGATTCTAGCTCAGCCAATGTATATTGCTCAGTCATCACAAATTTACTTAAAATTTAGTGTAGCTGAAGTTCATTCAACAAGACAAAAGTCTACAGTTGAAAGCTTCTAAAAATCTTTTTAAAAAACTGGCTAACAGTATAATTGAAAGTGCTGGTGTCTAAGTAGATTCACATAATGTTTTGCAGATATCAATATATACTACATTACTATGTTAGAAATAGATTTTTCACTTGTTTCCCAAGAAAAAGCAGATTGGGAGGATTTATCATCCCTTGTAAAAGGACATTTTGGTTGAAGTCTCCATATTCAAAAAATATATATAAAGCCCTACATTCAGATTAGATTCTGTAATACATATCATATATTCCATTCATTCGTGTATTTTATTAATTTCGAAACAAATATTTTTAAAAGCAAATAGATTATATAACTCCTAAAACTTCCAAATCCCAAATATACTATACTAGGTAGAAATTTAAGTACACAAATTCCATCTCCCTGTTTCAGCAACTCTTACCCGCAGGCAAGTCACTTCCTACCTAGGAAGCTGGACCATGGAGGCTGGGAGGGTCAGAGCCGAGAGTCGCACTCCAGACCCAGCATCAGGATACAAATCACTTGCTTTTGACAAAAGGAACACTAGTTCGGTGGCCATGCTCCTTTACCCAACAATAAAGAGAGAAAAAGAAAAGGGAGTATTCTTCAAAAGGGGCTATTGTGAGAAGATACAAAGGAGAGATTTTAAAAAAAAGAATGAGTGAATGAACAGCTAATTGTGAGAAACAGAGCAGTTTTTAGTAGATCCTTAAAGTGATTTTCCTTAATATAATCTACAGTTTTCATTTAAATATGTATATTGAATACATTAAACATAATTAACTATGTGTGTTTGAAAGTCTTCTTTCCCTTTGAAAATCTAGATGGATCTGAAAACTTATTTAAGAGCTAAAATCACACCAGAGAACCTCATCTGTGATGAGGGCCACTGGGATAGCTCTTAATTAAACTGATACACAGGAGGCAACAAACATTATTTATTCATTTCATTTATAGTTGAAAGATTACTAGATAATAAGGCTGTTTTCTACTAAAATGTTGTATTACAAAGTAATTAAGAGATAAAACTAAATGGTAAAAACATTAGGATATGTCATCCCGTTAAACAAATACATTTGGAGTGACCTAAACCATCATTTTGGACTTTTTTGATGGGGGCTTTTCTTTTATTCCTTGCTCTTCAGATTATAACAGAAGCACACAGCAGATAAAGTTCAGACTGAAGTGATCAGCTCTTTGCTTGAGCTACAATTGCACAAAATGAGATACAGAGTGCTAACCAAATCATGACACAATGGACTGGAAATTTTAGATTAATAAACCTCTTCCAGTGGAGAACTAAATAACTTTTACAGTTTTATCTATGGTTATTTGTTTCTCTGAAGATTTATGGTCCTAGCAACAGATATGCATCTTATCTTTCACTTTCCAGATTAAAGAGAGATGATTTTAAACAGGTTTTTGACTGGCATAATCTGGAATTGCAGATGATCTCAATTTAAAAAAAAAAATGCCAAAAGTGAACTTGCAAGTCAAAGGAAAATGACTTTGCGCATGTCAGGTGCACAGGGGAAAAATTCCGCATACAGCTAAACAAGGCCGATCGCCTATTACCGACGCCGACCCCCGCGCCCTGCTCGGAGTCAGCCGGGTGCAATCCGTGCATGTTTAACCAGGAATTAAAACTCTTCATGCTGCTTTAATTGATTGATGCTAAAAGTTTAGAAAATAAAACCTAACCAGCTATTACAAAGCGCCTTTAACCAAGCCTTCTCCTTTGAAAGCAGGATCCTCAATTGAAACTGGCAGACCACATTTTTAGGTTTCAAGCAGCTCTGTCATTCTACAAGGAATGTGTCTGCCACTTCACACGATAGCTTGAGCTGAAAGACATGTACTTTGAATCAGAGAATCAATAGAACACTTAATGGACAATTAGGAGAACAGCTGTAGGACTGTCAGAGACCCATCTGTACACAGCTCAAACAGCAAGCCTGGACAGGGCCCGGAAAACAAAGTACACTGCTCCAGGGCACTGGCCCCAGTACAAAACCTCCCTTTCATTTCTCATTTAATGTTAATATAGTGTTCTTTTTCATTACAAATTTTAACACGTGTAGAAAATTATGGAAATTGCTTAAGCCATTTGTCAACTTATATCATGTGAATTGATCAATAAATTTCACTACTTTGTTGTTAATGTAGATAAATTTTGGCATTTAATTAAGCTGCAGTGAAAACGTGGCCACTTTTAATTTCAGCAGATGCTGTCGTTTCATTTGTAATACATAACTACAGGGGTAAATACAACCCAATCACGAATTATCACTAAATATTTATAGACAATGTAGCAATTCAGAAAATAGACACAAAAGATTTTTACAATGAAACAATTACTGTCTGCAAAATCTGAAATAGGTGGTGATGAACTCTAATAGGAGCTGTGAACAGAATCTTAATATTTTAGATCCACAGAAGAATTACATATGTATATTTTTCTCACATGATCCTGCCTCCATAGGTTGCGTCTCTTTTAGGCAGAAATAATTTCAAATTCTTTTCACAGAATTGTTTCAAATGTTCAAAGCTAGTTTCCTAAGTTTGTAAAAGCATGTTAAAATTTATAAAGCACTCCATTCATTTATATTTCTTTTTACCAAATTGATTTGGATATAATTGGGAGGCTTCTCTTAATAGACATGAGCAAAATCTCATCATCCTTATTTTACAGACATGAGTTGGGTTTGGGCTATAAGGTTGGTCAAGAGGACACTGGGATGGGGAAAGGAGACAGAATGCCAGACAATGGAAAAAGCAGAATGAACTTTTTAGGCTTCCTCCATATGGCCTGAGGGGCCCCAAGATGAAATCCTGCTCCTGACAGCCAGAAGCCCTATAGCCTTAACCCTCCCCCCGCAGTCTGACATGATAAACTGCTGTATCTCATTTGAGAAGGAATAGGCTGCCTCTTGGTGATTCTGCTGGTACCTTCAGGGAAAAGGGATTTGAAATCACATTGCTGTCTTTACAGTACAATCCAGTCTATAGCGCCCATTCCCACCATTGTCTGAACATGTTGGTAAGAGGGTTTTGCGGGCTGTGCCATCACCACATTTTCAGTAGAAAAGCAGCCCCGAGTGCTTGTCTGTAGTGCCTTTGTGAGTATCTAAAAAATAAAGTTTAGGGAAACCAAAACTGACCCCTCATTCCTATTTTTACAATGTCTCCATGTGATATTGACCATCCCCACTGAGGCAGTTTGGCATTTTCTGTTGGCCTGGCAGAAGGGTACATGGTCAGAGAAGATGATTCTCTCAAGTCAGACTCTATTAGAGAAATGAGAATTAAGCAGCCAATGGGAAAATGGATTGGGTCTTCTTGCTGAACCAAATTACACATCTAAATTTTCAGCCAAAATTTTCTCTAGCTCACCCTCACATGTTTATATGTCTCTTTATTCCAAAATTTAAATTCCTGGGACTTGAGGTCTTATTGTTATACACCTAAAAAATGTAGAAGAGGCTAAAAAAACCATCTACCCCAGCCAGTTCTAATACAGGTAATCAGAAATCTTTTTATAATCTCTTAAATCTAGGGTTTCACAAAGTCATAATCTTACTATTTTCCTGACTCATGTATGTCTGTGAATCTATATATTTTTTTCATTACCATTTATCTCCTTATACCCTACCCCCGCTGCAATAGCCACACTGTTGTCCGTGTCCATGAGTCCTTTTTCCTTTTTGCTCAATCCCTCCACCCTCTAACCTCCCTCCACCATAGCTGTCATCTGCTCTCTATCTATGAGTCTGTCTCTATTTTGCTTGTTAGTTCAGTTTGTTCATTAGATTCCACATATGAGTGAATTCATATGGTATTTGTCTTTCTCTGACTGGCTTATTTCACTTAACATAATGTTCTCCAAGTCCATCCATGCTGTCACAAAGGGTAAAATTTTCTTCTTCTTTACAGCCGAGTAGTATTCCATTGTATAAATGTCCCATAGTTATTTTATCCACTCATCTACTGATGGACACGTGAGCTGCTTCCATATCTTGGTGATTGTAAATAACACCGCAATGAACATAGATGTGCTTATGTTCTTTCAAAATAGTGTTTCGGGTTTCTTCAGATAAATTCCCAGAAGCGTCTGTGAATTTCTTTGTCATTGGTGAAAACTGAGGAAAAATGTAGGTTATTGCATAGGCTAAGGAAATGCTGGCATTTGTTGAATATTTGGTGTGAACATTGAAGTGGCAAGAAGGTGAATATACAAGATCGAAAGAAACAAAAACTGAGACTCCAAAAGTTCGAGGCTGTAGTGTATTAAAGATGGTCACAATTTCTTTTTGCCTTTTCTCCCACCAGTAGGGTCTATCTATGAATCCGGGCTGGTCTTACGAATAATTTTGTCCTGCAGAATTTAGTGGAAGAGGCTGTGCAAGATCCCAGCCCCAGCCTTGAGAAGGCCTTAAGCGACGCTGCTGTGCTCTCTTAGGAGTCAGCTGCCGTGCTGTAAAAGAATTCTGAGTTAGACTACATGACGGGAGTGCCCTGGGAGAGTGGCCTTGGAAGATAAGAGACCATCGTGGCTGTCCCAGCCTCGGGCACACGCCCAGCTGAGAGTGCAGCTTCACCAAGTGGAGCACAAGAGCCGTGTAGCTGAGCTCAGCCAACCCACTGAATCACCAGGAACAACAAATCCTTATTAGTTTAAGTCAGTCATGACACTGTCAGGTAATATATTACATGACAATAGAAAGCAGAAACAGAGATTTTATCATAAAAATCTCCATTTTTTTTTCTCATAGCCTATCCTTCTTTTGAAGTTATGCCAACTGGCAATCAAAACCTACTTCCTATGCCACTTGCAGAAGTGACCCAACAACAATAAAACAAAAGGTCAAGATATGAAGTGGGGGAGGAGGGGTAGAATTATTTTTAAAAGGGAGCTCAGACTTATTACCGCTGCACTCAGTTTTCTATTTTCTGTCTTTAGTTTCAGGGATGGTTCCAAGTCTACATAAATGCTCAAATTACACACCAAAGAAAAGGCAGTTTCTATAACAGGAACTCCATCCCTTTCCAGGATTCTAGTCTTAAAAGTCAACTGAATGACCCAACCTACTTAAATCTGAATAGATTTTAACAGACATCAGTAGATGTTCTGCTATTTACGTTCAAGTTGCCAAACATTAACCGTTCAAATTAAAGTTTCTTTCAACTAAAATATGCAGCTGTGTAACTCAAGGAAGTAATTTTATCTTTTTGGGCCTCGGTTTCTTCATCTGTAAAAAGAAGACAATGGCCTGCATAATCTTTAAGGTCCCTTAAAATGTTGCCACCTTTCAAAGATATATGTCAATATGTCATTTTTCAAGTGATGCCGGCTCACTCTTAATCCCTAATTGTGATCACATTAGTGCCAACTAAAAGCCCTTCTCTGTTGCCGAAGGCAGGAATGAATATATCCTTAATCTAATATTCTACCCCTGAATAATTGAGGTGATTGTGTAATTAACTTTCTCTCAGAAAGTATAATCCTAATTTTTTTACTCCATCATTTTATAAGAACAATGAAGTATGGCAATTTGTCTTTACCATGCAGGTCTCTAAATGGACACCCATTCTTCATAAAGTTCATAAGAAGTTAGTACATACTTAGCTTGTGGCAAAGATCTGAGAGGGGTAACAGCTTTGGCATGGAAGGTAATAGCTTCCGAACTCACTGGTTCATATGGTGTGTGTGACATTGTAAATGCTGACACTGAAAACTCTTGCATTTCAGGGGGTCTTCAGGATACCTTGATAACTCCTGGGTTAAGTAAGATATAGGATATTAATGTGTCACAGAAGTCTAATTGAAAACAAACAAGCAAAATTAGAATTTGGGCTATCTAGTTCATTGTATTATTATAGTAAAATATGATAAATATTTGGTATGATTAATATGGCAAAGTTAGTTTTCACTTATAATATCTAGGCAAGGAACAATAGGGTTCATTAATTCCATAGACAATTCCAAAATTAAGTAGTTTCAACCATTTATGGAATCAAATAGGTCTGCAGTAGAACACCAGCTGGGCAGCCCTTGGCGATGTGACTAATCCCTCTCAGTCTCAAGTTTCTTCCCTATATAGCACATATTTTTGTTTATGGCATAAAAATGAGATAATGCATATAAAGTGCCTAGGAGAGTAAACACTCAGTAAATAGAAGTTACGATTAAATGCGAGCTCCATGAGAGCAAGAATCTTGCCTGTCTTGTTCACCGATCTCAAGTGCAAAGAGAGACAAGCTGTGGAAGCGAAAGATCATTACTCTGGCCAGCAGGTTCCAACGCTTCCCATGGCCGTTACATTGTTTACCAAGTAGAAATCACTTGGTTTGGGCTTCATGGTCTTTAACCTCCTCTGTCCATCACTAACAAAGAATGAACCATTTAAAAAACAAAAACCAGAGGGATAAACCCTACACACATTACTGATCCCTGGTAAATTGAGTCATGAGCACAAACTAAAGAAACCATGCCTCACATGGGGAACAGCAGATCCCTGGTCACAATATAGGTACTTTGGGAAGTTGTGCTCACTTCCTTTACGAAGGTCACTTACTTTGGTGAGCTGCTGCTTTGGTGCAAGTTTTCTCACTTGCACCAAACAAGTGAATTGGGTTACTTAGAATTCCTGTGGAGTAGTTGCAATTCGGTCGGGTAGAGGAACGAAACGGAAAGAGGTTCTAGAGAATTTACCTCAGGCCCATCAATGACCCAATCAAAATTCGAACTCACATTGCTTAATTTCCCTAGTCATTATTCAATTACTGACCACACTTATTTGCTTCCTATATTGAGAGAGAATTTGGTTAGCGTACAAAGCAGCCATAGAAAACAAGGAACATGTATAATGTGTGCTCTCAATCCTCCTTCAGAGAATTCAGGCTGAATTTGCAACATACCAGAATAAATCTTAAGAAGATCAATGGTATGCCCAGGGGTCCTGCTGCCCTGCTGGAGGATCAATTCTGGTTTGCTTTCATATGAACATTCTTTTAGTGTGGCAAACATTGGTTGAGATGGTTCCATCCCCAAATTGTACCAAATCTATGCTTCATCAATCATCTCCCGTGAAAGAGTTAGTTCATCAGGTCTCTATATCGGGCAAACACAAAACCATGCAAAAAGATTCACACCAAAACAAAACTACCATAGTCTGAGCCTTCTATAATTACAGGGAGTTACTGGTAATATAGTTATTGGTAAAACTAAAGCCAATGAAGATGCAAGTATAAAACTTAAAAGCAGAAAAGAGAGTTGGGGAAATCTGCCTGACCAAACCATAAATAAGAAACCTGGCATTACATGTTCTAGGTCCCTGGTAACTCATGACATATGACATGAACTCATAGCAAAACCACCCTGATACTTCCATATTTGTCCTCTCCCACTCCTGTGACAAGGAAGATAGTGGGCAATAGGAAATGGGAGGAGATAGTTTATAAGAAGCATTACCACAGACACAACTTCGGCTAAAACTTGGGTGTTTTCTTTGTACGCAGGGTTGGATATACTAGGTTATATAAAAGTTCTCAAATGAGTCTAAATTTTCACCTTCATATCAACTGGCTTGCAGTTTTTGATGAGATTTTAAGCTTCTAAGAACTAGTCTAGTTAACTATAAACAATGATAATAATTTTGGTATTTCTTTTCTTTATATACTAATATTAAGAAAGTATCCTTCCTGGCTGGTGTAGCTCAGTGGACTGAGCGTCAGCCTGTGAACCAAAAGGTCGCCGGTTCGATTCCCCAGTCAGGGCACATGCCTGGGTTGCTCGAGAGGCAATTACACACTGATGTTTCTCTCCCTCTCTTTCTCCCTCCCTTCCCCTCTCTCTAAAAATAAATAAATAAAATCTTTTTTTTAAATATATATATAAAAAGAAATTATCCTTCATGCTGTGTAAGTTAGGCAAACCACAGTCAAGATCTACATGTGTCTTGAGGAGATGACTTGAATCAGAAATGTGGGTTTGGTTCAATTTCCAGAGTCTGCCAAATCACTTCAGTGGATCACAGCAAGCCCAATCTTAGTTCTTCTTGAAAAGCTGATGTGTACTTGTGCATAAAATGTATATTAGAAACATATTAATACAATTCTATCTCAACAGATTTAATTCTTAAATGCTACATATACTTGTTTAATCTCCCATTTTAAATGTAGAAAAGGTTAGATTATAACATCAGGTTAGCTCTCTTTGAAGCAGGTAATAATTAAGTTGATTCACTGTTGCAATTACTGTCAAATCCCCCTTAATTACCAGAGATTTTATTGCAGCTTCATTATACGTCTGCTGTAATGCATTGTGGCCCTAAGGAGAAGTGTTGCAGGAAATTCTGCATAGCATGGATAATTCTAACCTGCAGTTACAGCTTCCAGCAAAAGCTGCTGCACTAAATTTATCTTTTTTTGACATTTCTCCGTTACTCAAGCAGTTAAACAAGGTAACATTACTAAAATACCAACCTAACTTTAAAAGTTAGAATTGATTTCTCCATAGATATTAAAAACAAAAAAAAAAAGATGAAGAGATAAATTAGCCTTCAGTAATTCTTGAAGATTAAATTATATTTATGAATGAATTTAGATTATAGCATTCAAATAGATGTGTGTCTAAATTACAAATATATCTCATATTTCTTCTCCTTGTGGATATTTCATATACAATAAGCAAGACAAAAATTATTACTGAGTCCCTAAAATAAAATCTTGACGAGGATAATCAATTAACCAATAATTTTTCAACTACTTTCTGGGAAAAGTAACATTTTAAAAAGGTCATTTTTTAAAAGTTTTTGTATCACTGATTATTTTTATTGGAAAAATCTTGACAAATCGGAGTCTATAAATTGAGTCAAGTTTAAAACAGATCACTGAATAACATCTCTCACAGATCCCTTTTTGAGCAAGGAATTCACTCCATAGAATATATTAGATTCAGGAGGGGCTGCAGTGTCAATGACACTATTGGCAGCTGTGTTAACAGTTAAGGGCCTGGCTTTGTACAGCAATACAGTTATTAAATTTCTCCAGAGACCATGACTCATTAATCAAATATTCATACATCTCTGTAAATACACACTGAACAGAGAATACCCTCAGAGCTGAGCATCCCAGTACAAGTGCTCTTTCATGTAGCACTGACAAAATCCTGAGAACATGCGGTCATGTTTTGCATTTCTAATGCACTATGTACTCTTTAATACTCCATTTCCTAAAAACAGAACACAAATGATCTTACTGATTGCAAGTGTTAGAAGGTTACAATTAAAATTATTCCACTATTGCTTCATACCATCTTTTTTTAAAATGAGGACAGTGAATCAATTCTTCTGTTCTTTGTTTACCATCAAACAAGTAATTTTTTCCCAGGCGGATGAATAAACCCAGGGCCATGCTCCTATTAATACAAGAATTTGTATTAGCATGAAAACAACAAATCACTACTTACACTAGGGAGGCCAAATAACTTCACATATTAGCAGACATGAACTTGCTATATTTTTCAAAGTCCTCAGTCTGTTTTATAGCGCTGGGAGTTTCCCCCTATTGTACAGCAACAAAAGGTCTCTCTCATTTGCGGTCTCTGGAAAATTGGGGTCTGAAGGCCAGGCAAAGAAGAGAAGACTCAAAGTGTCACCTCATAAAGCCACTAAGGTCAGACTCTTCGCCTCAGTTTGGGTAGGATGTACTATGCAAAGGGAAGAGCGGAAAGGAGCGTCTTAAGGGTCCCATCTACCTAGAAGTTTCTGAAACTACGGGAACCTGATTCTCAATGCCAATAAAATAGAGGTAAATCTGTGTCATCACCTCTCCAGTCTACCACCCAACCTACCTGTGTCTTAAGCCTGTTTTTCCAAAATTCTTGTCACACTGAGTCAAAGACATCTCTTCCACACTTTCCTGGCTTTCATCCCCATGCAGCTCCGCCCTCCTCCACTCTAGGTGCTGTTTTTGCTAGCACCTTTAGAACCATCAGTATGATGCAGGGAAAACTAGAACAGGCTTTGGAATCGGGAGAGGCTTAGATCCCAGATCTGCAAATTATCAACTGTGCTAACTCCACAAGCTACCTTACTGCAACTGACCCTCCGCTTCTTCATCTGTAAAGTAGAGACAATAAAAATACCTATTTTCCCAAGATTTCGGTGAAGATTAAACTCAATAAGTATTTATTAAGTACTTAGTAAGTGCCCAATAAATAGCAGTTGTTGTCATTGGTATCATCGTTGCAATCATTAATCCTCTATCTGTTCACATCAACTCAAACTTTTACTTTCCCTGAAAATACTAATGCCTTCCTAATCTCAACCAGCAAAGAAACTCCTTCCATTTAAACACCTCTGATTCAGAGAGGTAGCTCGCATGCTCACTTCCGCATGCTGGCACTATCATTTTACACCCTCTCCTACCGAAGTTCATACCATCTACTTCCAACGTTCAAAATGCTGGGACTCCTAACTTCAGCCTGAACTTCTGCCTTACCGATCATTCTCACAATCTTCAATCATTCTATTTCTCCAGCTACCTCACTTTAAGTCTTTCGGTGGTCTGGGAAAGTCTGTGGATCCATTCTCAGTAAAACATTTTTAAATGTAAGTGAAATGCATATGGTTACAAAGGGAGCAATTTTTTTTTGCAATATATAGTTAATATATTTGCTTCTTTATGAGTATATTAATAACTGCTAGCGAGTTCCACCCATAACTTCAAAGCAATGTAAATATTTTAAGATAACTACATTAACTATGATATAATCATCAAGACATGGAAGCAGCCCAAGTGTCCATCAGTAGAGAAGTGGATAAAACAACTATGGGGCATTTACACAATGGAATTCTACTTAGCCATAAAAAAAGAAACAGCATGGGTGAACCTGGAGAACATTATGCTAAGTGAAACAAGCCAGTCGGAGAAAGAAAAAGACCATATGATTTCACTCATATGTGGAATCTAGTGAACAAACTGAACTAACATGCAAAATAGTGACAGACTCATAGAGAGCAGGCAGATAGCTCAGGGTGGGGCATGGTTAGGGGACGGAGGGATTGAGCAAAAAAGGAAAAAGGACTCATGGATGTGGACAACACTGTGGTGATTATGATGCGGAGGTAGATATAAGGGGGGTAAATGGTAGTGGAAAAAATACAATAAAAATTCTTAAATAAAAATAAATAAAGTATTTATGAATTCTCATAATGACAAAATCCTAGGTACTGTTGATAGTACTATAGTTGTTGCATATATTCTTTGAGGTAGGAAATACTATATTTCAGTTGATGTTAGTAAAATAAAGATGTGATTTTTTTTGCCATTCAAGTTCATGGACCTTTGAATTCTATTCATGGGTTCATCAGGTTAAGAAACTTCTATGTTAAATGACTTCCTCAGTCCCATCTAAATTCACACAGACTTTACAGAATTATATCTAGGTAAATCAGACTGTAAGGGGCTTGAGAAATCATCTGCCAATTTTAAATCTTCATATTTTAAAATGTTAGAACTAAACCCAAGTTCTTCTGACTTCAATACTCTTTGTTTTTTCCTTCATAGCATCATTCCTCCTGTGTCTCTCTTCCAGGCATCTACCTATGTAAGTATAAATTTCAGCCTGACACTCAGACCCTCAGTAGTAAATGACATATATTTCATCCTTATCACTCATGCTTCTATTCACTCTAATGCAGAAGGTTCATCATCACCCCCTTACTAAATCCCAGCCGGGCTCCGTAGTCAATACAACAACCAAAAGCAGGCACATGCATTTCACATACACCCTGTGGGGAAGCCCTCCACCTCTACTTTCACTTAGAAAACATGAGCATGGATCCTGTCTCTGGGTCTTTCCGCTGTTTCCTTATTAGCCCAAACACTTACTTCCTCCCTGCCTATACATAAATCACACCACACTTGTAGGATTCACCTCAAAAGCCAACCCTCCATGAAGACTGCTCTCTCATAACCTGATGGGAACTCTCTTTTGAAATCATATATAATTTTATTCTGTAGGACTTCTGGTATGTCTTCTCTTCCCCTCCCAAGCATGACAGGTTGTGTATTTTCCCCTTAAGTAAATTGCTATGCTCCCTGATAACACTGACAGTTTTTATCTCAAAAGTATTTTCTAGAGCTTTACAGACATTCAATATTGGAATGGAACTCAGAGTTTGGGGGCTCTGGTTTTTTTCTTTTCTAAATCTTATTCTCCAATGTTAGTTCCAAAAAAATAAAAAAGCAAACACACCCTTAAAGCATTTTTAAATTTTAAAGACAGTGATGAATTAAATCTTGACAATAGCTTTAAAGGCTAACACTTACCAAGTACTCAGGATGTTTTCTAAGTGTTTTTGCATGTTTCCTTACTTAATCTTCACATTACAATAGTTACTATTAATTGCATTTTTTAGTATATTTTATTAACTATGTTATTACAGTTGTCCCAGTATTTTCCCCTTTGCCCCCCTCTGCCCAATACCCCCCTTCCCTCTAGTAATGCCCTCCTGTTTAGTTCATGTCCATGGGTCTTGCATATAAGTTCTTTGGGTTCTCCATTTCCTATACTGTTCTTAACATCCCTATCTATTTTCTACCTACCAATTATGCTTCTCTTTCCCTGTGCCTTTTCCTCCATTCTCCCCCTTCCCTCTCCCAGCTGATAACCCTCCAAATGATCTCTGTACTTATGATTCTGTTCCTGCTCTGGTTGTTTGCTTAGGTTTTGTTTGTTTTTTAAAGATTCAGTTGTTGATAGCTGTGAATCTGTTGCCTTTTTAATGTTCATAGTTTTGATCTTCTTTGTTTTCTTCAATAAGTCCCTTTAACATTTCATGTAATAATGGCTTATTGATGATGAACTCCTTTTGCTTTACCTTTCCTGGGAAGCACTTTATCTGTATTTTATAGATGAGGTAAAGTAACTTATGCAAGGCCATGTAGCTAGTACGTGCTAAAATCACTATTCGAACAAAGCCAGTCTAAGTCTACAGCTTAGCCAGTTCATGAATGCCATCGCCACTGTGTAACACTGGAACTTGACAGAGAAATACTTATTTTGCCCTAAATATAAGGACAAAATGTTTTCCAAACTGTATGTAAAGTCTTACTCTTGAAGTATTTGTGTTAGCTGATGCTGTGGTATAATATAATATACTATAATTTGATATGTTGTTGTAGACTATGACTTGCTATAAGACCTATGTTTTGCAGTTTTATTCCTTTCCAAAGATGTCTCTTTGGTGTTTGGGGCCAATTTTATATCATAGAAAAATTCAATAACACTTTACATTTTAAAAATAAAGATTAATTGGCCCCAAATCAAGGCCAGCAGTTTGCTGAAGCTGTTGGTTTTCAAATAGGAGCCTAAAGAAATTGTCTGTTGCCCATTTCAGAACTTAGGAAACTCGTTAGAAGGAAACATCTGAAAAAATTTAAAATTAAAGACAAAAAAACAAAGAAAAATTTTGCAGAAATTGACAAGCTGCTTCTAAAATTCATATGGAAACATAAGGGATTCAGAGTTGCCAAAATTATCTTGAAAAAGAACAAAGTTCAGTGGATGACTCACACTTCCCAATTTCAAAATTTACTACAAATCTATAGTAATCAAGATAGTGCAGTACGGGCATAAGAAAGACGTACAAATGAAATAGAACTGAGAGTCCAGAAATAAAGCCTTATATTTATGGCCAATTGATTTTTGACAAGAAGGCCAAGACCATCAAATGGGAAAAGAACAGTCTTTTTAACAAATGATGCTGGGACAACTGGATATATACATGCAAAAGATGAAATTTGGACACCTATCTGAGACTATATACAAAAATCAAATCAAAGTGGATTTCAAAAAAACCTAAAAGTAAGAGCTAAAGCTATAAAACTCTTAGAAAAAAGTATAGGTATAAAGCTTGGCGATCTTGGATCAAACAATCGCTTCTTAAATATAATGCCCAAAGCACAAGCAACCAAAGAAAAAATAGAAGGTAGATAAACTGGACTTTATCAATATAAAACCATTTGTGTTTCAAAAAATACCATCAAGAAAACAAATGACAAACTACAGAATGGGAAAAAATGTTTGTAAAACATATATCTGATAAAGGACTTGTGTCCTGAATATGCAAAGAACCCTCAAAACTCACTAAGACAGACAACCCAATTTAAAATGAGAGAATTTGAATAACATATTTCTCTAAAGAAGGTTATATATATAGCCAACAAGCACATGAAAAGATGCTCAACATCTTTCATCACTAGGAAAATTCAAATCAAAACCACAATCGGGTACCACTTTACACACGCTAGATGGCTCAAATGAAAAAACAATAACAAGAGTTGGTCAGGAAGCATAAAACTGTAACCCTCATACATTGCTGGTAGGACAGTAACATGATGCAGCCACTACGGGAAACAGTGTGGCAGTTCCTTACATAGCTAAACATAGGGCTACCATTTGCCCAGCAACTCCACTCCTGGGCATATACACAGGAGAAATGAAAACAAATGTTTACTACATAATTAATCATAATAGCCAAAAAGTGGAAACAACCCAAACATCTATCCACTGATGAATAAACAATACGTGGTATGTTCATCTAATAGAATATTGCTCAGCCACAGAAAGAATAAAGTACAAACCTTGAAAACATTATGCTAAGTGAAAAGAATCAGACACAAAAGGCAACATAGCATATGACTCGATTTACATGACATACCTGGAATACCTGGAAAATCCATGCAAACAGAAAGTACATTAGTTAATAGGTACAGGGTCTCTTTTTTTGAAGTAATGAAAATGCTCTGGAATTTGATAGTAGTGATCACTACACAGCCCTGAAAATATTGAAAACCACTGAACTGTACATTTTATTTTTTAATAAATTTTTAATTGATCTTTAGAAATAAACATCAATTTGTTGTTCCACTTAGTTATGCATTCATTGGTTGATTCTTGTATGTGCCCCGATGCAGGAACAAACCTGCAACCTAAGCATATTGGGATGATGCTCTGACTAACTGAGCTACCCAGCCAGGGCTGAACTGCACACTTTAAAAGGATGAATAACCACTCGGTAGTGCTGTTACTTAAAACAAACAAACAACATCAACAACAAAAAACAACACAAGATACCACTTCATGCAGACTAGGATGGCTAAAATCAAAAAGACCTTAGACTTCCCTATGTAATCTGATTCTCCTAAATCACCTTAAATATTATAAAGTTGGGACTTTTGAACATCAGCTGCCGAACACTTTCGAGCTCTGAGCTGATGCTGCCTGCCAGCCAATATCACAATCTTTGTATAGCAGGTTACACACTATTGGATTTTACACTTCATTGCTCCTTGTTTTGTAAACATGACATGAAATGGAAAAATGGAAGTGCTAAAACTCGTGATAAGAAATGTATGTTTCATAAATTTAATATAATTAGTATAAAGATAGAAACAATCATTAGCCTCAAAGAAATGCTCACTAGACTTTCAGTCAATCAACTGTATATTTGACTACAAAAGAATAAAAATAAAGACACCTATGAAATGCTGGAACTATATCATCCAAGATCATGTCAAGCCTACATGATTAAAAATAATTTTACAATTTAAAAAATATTCTATAATATTTTATAATCTCTGGGCCATTGTTTGAAAACATATATTGTTCAGTTCCTTCATTCAACTTTCTAAGTGTTTACAGGAATATAGTACATACAAAAACATGAACCTCCCTAGGCAGAGACACAGGCTGGTAGCCACAGAGCTGGCCAAGCACAGTGAGTCAGGGTTTGGGATGTGTAAGACACAGGAAAAGCTACTAAGTCAGTCAGAGACTTAAGACAATGTAAATACACAAATCGAACTATACAAGACTGAGAGGCGGTCTTCTCCATTAAGTAAAATAGTCAAATTTAAAAAATCAGAATCAAAATTCAACCTATTAAACATGCTTAAATATTGTGAACATGAACATAAAATAGAAAGAACTATAGAGAAGTGAAAATAACACATTGAGGTAGCCGAAATGTGGTGTGGATTTTTTTCTGTGCTATCTATGTAAAATATTTTGGAATTTATATACTATATACATATATATCCCCATTAAAACTCTTTGATTACTTACTAAAATGCTGACCATAGACTCTCCTGACTTTTTCCATTATGTGATCATCTAAGTTCCAGGATTCATATTGTCTCCTTAATCTCAAATCCAATTACCCACCTTAGATTCATAAACTATAATTTAATACAAGTGAATTAATCAGAACAATGCTAGGTAAATAGCATTGTATGTAAATATTAGCCACACAGATGCCACATCACACAGCTTCAGGGAGTGACATTCACATAACATACCCTAAAAACTGTGCTCCCTGACTCTGTGCAACATGGCAGTCCCACATCTACTTTCTAGTATCGGTCAGCATTTAGTTTCTTCCAATGCCTACATCAAATTTCAAATCATCCCAGCCTGGGATTAAGAAGTACAAACTGGTTGTTACAGAATAGTCATCGGGATATAAAGTACAGCATAGGGAATATAGTCAGTAACATTTTAATAACTATGTATGGTGTCAGATGGATACAAGATTTATCTGCATGATCATTTACTAAGTTACATAATGTCTAATCACTGAGGTATACACCTGAAACTAATATTATAATGCATGTAAATTGTAATTAAAAAATAAAAATGATTTTTAAATAAATAAATAAATAAACCATCCCAGCCTACAAGGCTTTTTAACTCATATATTTTTATCTGCGTCAGCTTACTAGGGTGAATTTCCCTAAACACACTCAAACTTATTGTCAATAATTCTCTCATCCTTTTGTTATCAGACATGTATTGAATTTCTAACTTTCCTTTGTTTATCCTTCCTGCTTATAAAATAATTCATGAGTTCCTAATTCTTATTAATTTGCATTATCTTAGTATAAAATATAACATGTTATAATTATCAGCTTAATTTTCAATAATTTAAATGAAAAATTATTGCCTACAGAATTCTTTTATGATTCACTCTTAGCTGGCATCAGTATCTGGACTGCTGACCTAAAATAGGAAAAGGTTGAGTTTCTAAATTCTGGAGAATTGGTTAGAGGGTAGCACAGTAATTTTCTACCTAATAACAAACATATATTCCCCACTTTTAACATATTTTTCTTATTATGAGAGAATAAGTAAGATTTTATAACTGTAGCTGCAAATGTTTTGGGCCATTGCTTGCCACCAACGTCAAGAAGGACTGTAAAAAAGAAAGAAAAATGCTAATACAAAAATGTGTCTGCAATACTGACTCTAAATACAATATTTTTCAAAGTTTATAGGCAAGAAAAAAGTCTTTATATACCCATGAAAACCACACAAAAATGCTTAAGATTTCTAAACTGATTTAAGATTCAAACTATAAAATGATATAAAATTTATATATTAGAATCAATAGGATGTTTCCAATTTTTCCTGGCCTGATGTTTCACGTTTTCAATTCAGTATCTCAAGATATTTGGTCTAAAAGCGCAATTGAGTCGAGCACTATTGAATTGTGGTTGATTGACAATACTGAGGCTGTAATAAATATTACCTGATAAATATTCTCCTAAAATTTTTTAAAAGACATTTGCTCTTCTTTTTATAGAAAATAATAATCCCTTATTCTTTCCAAGAAATTGCCTCTATCAATATATTCTAGACATCTTGCTTCTATTTTACAACTATTTTAAATTCTGTTTCCTCCTTATGTCTGTTTCAATAGAAATCCATATTGTTATTTAATATTTTTAAATGTTTTTTTATTATCTGTTCTTCCTCTTGTTTCTTCCTGTTTTTGGAGAATCCTCTATAATGTTTTTATGGCTGTATAGTCAAAAAGACTTAGATATACAATGTAATCTACAAAGGTGATCTCTGATAAACTATGAAAATGAAACTTGTTCCTAGTAGCAAAGAAATTAGCAGATAAAAGGGAAAAAAATGGATTAGTATGCTTTGACCAAAAATAAGAGTGCTTTCTGGTATTAAATAATAGAAGTAACTATAGGTCTCTGAAAAAGTAGAGATTTCTGACCTAAAATTGAATATATTATACAAATAAGTCATTTTTGCTGTTTTGCTGCTTTAATTCTTCTAAAAACAAGATAGAATTAGCATACATAACATAAAATGCTTTTAGATATGTTTGCCCTTGGATAATGTTAAATCCTAAGGTTAGCAGAATACAAAAAGGACTTAAATTTTAATCCACTAAAGTTATCTTCTCACTAATACAGATTTAATGGAGTTAGTTTAATGTAAAAACAGAAAAAAATCGATACCTCAGGGAAATTCTTTCGGATATACTTATACTATAAAGGATCTTTTCATTCATTCATTCATTTGGTAAATGATGAGTCTCTGGTTTGCCTGCTGGTGGTTAATACATTGACAAAAGGGGATTCAAAGTGTCAAGTCTTAGGAAGAAGAGAGAAAAGAAACCTTCACCATCAAAAGTCACATCGAGCATTTTAAAAATTCATTTCTGAAATGTTAATGGCAAAATCTAGTATCTTAATATTGATGTCCGAAAGGAGGATCCACCTATCATAATTCCAGCAGAACACCCATCTAAGAAGTTTTCCTCTTTTATTTTTGTCCATTCCAGGCTGAAGAAGATTATCCATAAGCTTTATTGGTTGAGTTTACTGGCTGTCAGAATTTGAAATGAAATGTGTTCAAAATAAAGTCTGACCCCAGAATATACAGTACTTCTATTCTAATTATAATATGTAGTTTTGTCGCTGCTTTTCCAGTAAAAGATTATCACAGCTT
Organism: Mormoops blainvillei; assembly: GCA_004026545.1. Classification (NCBI taxonomy): domain Eukaryota; kingdom Metazoa; phylum Chordata; class Mammalia; order Chiroptera; family Mormoopidae; genus Mormoops; species Mormoops blainvillei. The sequence goes on from PVJD01002881.1 coordinate 134,141, forward strand.
TCTGTGTGGTCCTCAGCTGAAGCTGAATTAACAGATAAGATAAATCCATCAGCCTAGCTCTCAATTTTCATGAATGCATGCATTCATTCATACATATTATTAAATATATTTAATAACAAATTCTAATTCTAAACATTAATTCTGTCATGGGGATGACTGTATGGTAAGATGTGTTTTGTCCAGACAATACTCTGAGTATTTTCAACATAATTCAGTGGAAAGGAAGTTTCTGCCTCCTCTCACATCTACTGTGTCCAGGTATAGTTTTCTCTCATTCCAATATCCTACTTAAACATGATCCCTAAATACGCTGTGAGCAGAAGGTTCTAACAATAAGCTTTTACAGAGCTCTTAGAAGAAAACACTTACAATGAATTCTGATTCACTGGAAGCTATGGGTGCTCTTAATCCATGTGCTCGGAGAATCCTGTGAATTCTGCAGGTATGCAGGAAAGACAAATTGCAAAAATTTAGATAAAATCGGGCACACCACTGGCTTCTTGTTCCTGTACTGCTTTGACTTTCTAGAAAAATTAGTACTGGACTTATTTTGTCCAAATCTTATCTAGAGAAAATAAAAAATTTAGATTTCAGGCTATATATTTCAATTCAATAAACTATCCTCACTGGGAAATGCCAAACGTAATTTGTCTCATCAGGCACAATAAAGCAACCTACCCACCCTCTGTTTCCATTTTGCATGCAACTCTAAACTTAACAAATAGGCTTTCTGATGGAAGAGATCAATGACTTTAAATGTTTCACAATTTCATGTCTATATAAATCACCTTTTCACATTAAACATGGAAGCTCCATAAAGTAAGTTAATATTTTCCTATCAGAGCAACAATATTTTTGCCTTCATTATAAATAAAGAGAATTCATTGGAAACAATGGGTTTTTCAAATGAGAGGATTAAAATAATTCCATTTTGTTGTTTGTTGATTTGTTTATGATAGCTACTCTGACTGGTGTGAAGTGGTATCTCATTGTCCATATGGTTGGTTTATTTTATATATATATACTTTATATATATACACACACACACATATATATATACTTTATATATATATATATATATACACACACACACATACACAATTGATTATGCTATTACATTTGTCCCATTTTTTCTCCTCTTTATTCCCCTCTGCCCTGTACCCCACCTCCTACCAGCATTCCCCCCTTAATTCATATCTATGGGTCGTACATATAAGTTCTTTGGCTTCTCCCTTTCCTATACTATTCTTAACCTCCCCCTGTCTATTTTGTGCCTACCATTTATGCTTCTTATTCACTGTACCTTTTTCCCATTCTCCACCCTTACCCTCCCCGCTGAAACCCTCCATGTGATCTCCATTTCTGTGATTCTGTTCCTGTCCTAGTAGTTTGCTTAGTTTGTTTTTGTTTTTGCTTAGGTTCAGTTGTTGATAGTTGGGAGTTTGTTGTCATTTTACTATTCATAGTTTTGATCATCTTCTTTTTCTTATATAAGTCCCTTTAACATTTCATGTAATAAGGGCTTAGTGATGATGACCTCCTTTAACTTTACTTTAGAAGAGAAGCACTTTACCTGCCCTTCCATTCTAAATGATAGCTTTGTCAGAGAGAGTTATCTTGGATGTAGGCCCTTATCTTTCATGACTTTGAGTACTTCTTTCCAGCCCCTTCTTGTCTGTAGGTTTCTTTGGAGATATCAGCTGATAGTCTTATGGGAACTCCTTTGAAGGTAGCTCTCTCCTTTTCTCTTGCTGCTTTTAAGATCCTCTCCTTATCTTTAACCTTGGGTAATATAATTATGATGTACCTCTGTATGTCCTCCTTGGAGAAATATCTGTTCAGGTCCTTTGCCCATTTTTTTAATTGGATTGTTCGTATTCCTAGTGTGGAGTCGTGTGAGTTCTTTATATATTTTGGAGCTCAAACCCTTGTCCTAGGTATCATGGGCAAATATATTTTCCCATATGGTTGGTTCCCTTTTCATTTGCCAGTGTTTTCTTTAACCATACAGAAGCTTCTTATTTTGATGGAGTCCCATTTGTTTATTCTTTCTTTTATGACTCTTGTTCTAGGGGACTATCGTGAAAACATTGTTGCATGGAGTATCTGATATTTTCCTGCCTATGTTCTCTGCAAGGCTGTTCAGAAAAGGGGACCCTAGTATACTGTTGGTGGAAATGCAGACTGGTGCAGTCACTGAGGAAAACAGTATGTAAGTTCCTCAAAAAACCATAAACGGAACTGTCTTTTGACATAACAATTCCACTGCTGGGATTATACCCTAGAAATCCTGTGACACCAGTTCAAAAGCACCTATGCACCCCAATGTTCACAGCAGTGCAATTTACAATAGCCAAGTGTTGGAAACAGCCTCAATGCCCATCAGTAAATGAGTGGATCAAAAATAAAAACTGTGGTACATTTACACAATGGAATACTATGCAGCAGAAAGAGAAAAAGAACTCCTACCCTATGTGACAGCATGGACAGAGCTGGAGAGCATTATGCTACGTGAAATAAGCTAGGAGGTGAAAGATAAATACCATATAATCTCAGCTATAAGCAGAACCTAAACAACAAAAGAAACAAGCGAGCAAAATATAACCAGAGACATGGAAATAAAGAACAAACTGATAGTAACCGGGTGAGGCAGGGGGATAACGGGAGCAAGAAGAGGAAAGATTGTCAAGGAACATGTATAAAGGACCCATGGACAAAGCCAACTCGGGGAGGGGGCGGAGAAATGGACATAGGGCGGCGGACAGTGATGGGGGAAAATGGGGGTAACTGTAATTGAACAACAATAAAAAAATAAATCAATAAAATAATTCCATTAAAATGAAAACAAAGGTATTTTATGTTCTCACATCTTTATTAAAGTATTTATTTTATAATCTTGGCGCAATAGTAACTCTCATACTCTTATATCACAACTTTATCTTTAAGTAACAGAAAACACACTTAAGGCAGATTTACCTTGTAGATGATCTCAGCTTCTAAACACCCCTACACTGATTTATACAAATAACAAAAATCACATAGAGGAGCATCGGCTGGTATCTTGCTTAGTGCTTATCTCTAGACTTTGAAACTACATAGTAGTTCCCAACAGAATTCCCCCAAAATTTAATTTTTAAGATAAGAAACAAATGCCATCGCTATCTTAAAATTGTCTTTATCTGGTCTGACTGGAGGCCATTATTGTTAGTAACATAAACTTGAAATTTGTGGGAAAAACCAATACTTTATATTCACTCCTCAGAGAAAGCTCAACAGCAAGAAAAATGAGAAGCTATTATAAAATCATATTGCTAAATATTACCTAAATTTACAAGTCTGCATATATATATAACTGTAGGTGTATAACAGCTAACAATTACTATTTAATATATCAAGATACATCCCAAAGTATCTCTTGGTTGTATTAATATCAGGCAGCACAGAAGAGTCATTCTCTGGTCTTCTGGTCATTAGTATAAACTGAAGCTTTTGAAACTATTTAGTAATCCCAATTTTGGGGTCTACATCACAAAACCTTCTGGAGACTAGTGGCTTCAGGTGGAAGAATTCAAAGACTGCAAGGCTTGCCATTAAGGTAGTATAATTAGAAGATCCTAGTGAAATAGGACTGCAGCCAGAATCACTTGTTATTTATTAGAAATCAAGGTTCATTAAATCATTTCTCTTTCAGAAAAATATCTTAAAACTTGTATATTTTCAAATGTTCTTTTTTTAAAGAACATATAAAATTAAGACATTTGTGAGAATAAACCAGTTTAATGTATACATGTTTCTCTTCATTTTCCCCCTTCAGGTTCTTCTCATCAAGCACAAATGTGCTTATCTTTTAAAGCAAGACAAACTCTTCTGTGCTAAATCTTTTTAATCTTTTCTTTTCATCCTCTGAGAAAAGGTCTTCTTTATTGGTTGTAGTAGATGTAAAATCATAGTCTCTGGAATGACCATTTACAAAAGTAAATAAGGGGTATTTCTCTTTAGAAGAAATTTTCAGCATCTGTAACAGAAAGTACAGAAGAATCCTTTATCCAATAGTACGCAGTAGGACCACATGACAATATCTAATGTTTTAGCCCTGAACCTCTCATTAGCTTCTCTCATTTATTCAGAGCTATTGCTTTAATGTTCTGGCTAAAAGACAAAATTGATCAGCATTGTATAGTTTATTTATAGCTAAATATCTGCTTCTCCATTAGGACTGGCCATCAAAAATGAAGTACCAACCGCCAACCCCCTCCAAAGTTAAGTCTTCTGGTCACATTAGTTTGAAGGCTTACTGTAAAGAGTTAATGTTTACACCCTGTTTGTAGTAGTAGACAATATAACAAAATGGTATAACTGACAATAGTAAAATATTATAAAAGATTGCTTGGTACCAGGAAAAAAGGGCTTAACAGGGTAGGAAGATCCACTCTAATCTCAGTTCTACAACTTACCTTGATATAATCCTCAACAAATCACTCTACCTGAGTATCATCTATAAAACAGGACAACAAACAGCCACTCTCCTTACCTCAGAGAACTTTTAATATGACCAAAAGCAATAATAAAAAGTTATTTTTAAAAATTGAGTTTGGCCTTTCTAAGGATCACTATATTTGAAAAAATATTTCTGCAAAAACCTAGTCAACATAAAATATAGTAATCTTGTACATATATAGTAGTAGTCCACGCTTTACATATTACCCTCTACAGTCACATTAGATAATTCAGAAGTGAAAAAAGCAACATGTGGAATTTTGTGGGGACACTGGCAACCTTTACACCTCTGTCAATCTGGTATTCATTGACAAGCCAACAATCCATTCTAAAGTATTTTAAATCTGTTAAAAAAATTTAAGCAGCCCTGGCTGGCGTGGCTCAGTGGACTGAGCGCCAGGCTGTGAAGCAAAGGGTCACTGGTTTGATTCCCAGTCAGGGCACATGCCTGTGTTGCAGGCTGGGTCCCCAGTGAGGGGTGTGTGAGAGGCAACCACACACTGAAGTTTCTCTCCCTCTTTCTCCCTCCCTTCCCCTCTCTCCAAAAGTAAATAAATAGAAAAACCTTTAAAATAAATTTAAGCAATTTTCGTTTAAAAATACATTTAAAATTTTGAATGAAAGATGTTTTGATAAAACCCAGTGTTTCCATAGGTAACCAGAAACTATAAGGAGTTTGAAAAGTTTATGAGATTACAAAGAATGCTGGAAATAATACCAAGAAAACTTACACATGAGAGGGCAACAGTAGATTTACAGTTGTTTGTATGAAAAATAATACAATAATTAATAAATAATATAAGAATAAAGTGTTTTGTGTACTCACAACTGTAAACCTACTTTGCCCACCCTGTCCATCATTCACCATGATCAATTAAATACAATTTGTTCTTAAAAGATAATTTCTGAGGTATAAACCAAATTTTATCAAATGTCAATATTCAATTAAAGGATAATCAAATTCTTATATATTACATTTACAGATTCTCTTCAAACATGGCTAAACTAAATATGTATCCCTGGCATACAATGTTAAATTATAAATATTTCGATGAGAGAATTAATATAAAATACATTTTAATTGAAAAATGAACCATTTGAAAACAATGAAGTACTTAAAAAACTAGATATGATAAAAATCAGATCCTATAATTCATACTGTGTTCCTAATTTACATATTGCTCAAATTTATTTACATTCTACCAAAAAAAAAAAAAAAAGGAAAAGAAGGGCAGAAATGTGCAAATTGAAAAATAAACGAGGGCATCTGATCAGTCAGTGTCACTTACAGCCAACGGCTGGACTACAGTCCGAAACTATTGTGATTTTATATTCATTTAATGTCACTTATAAAAATCCAGTATCTAACGAGCAGTTATCATCATGTCATTTTCAAATCAACACAGCAGAGCTAACATTATCATCTCTTCATCTTTTCTTTCAGGATTATGAAAGAAGTCATTTAGGTTTATTAGTTGCTCATCAACTAAGATTCAAATCTGTACCCCAGGGCAAAATGCCAGAAAGGAACCCTTTAGCCTTTAATTATAAAATTCACTAACTTTTTGCAAATTCACTTGCAAGGTTAGGCCTTCTAATGCATATTTTATTGATTTAGGCTTTGAGAATTATGATTTTTCTAACTTTTCTGTGCTCAAAAAATTTTTAAAGATTACCAAATGATATATATTTATGGTTCACTCATTTGAGTTGAAAACTTATGTTCACACAAAAACTTGCACATTGATGTTTATAGCAGCTTTATTCATAATTGTCAACAAACAACAAAAATGTCCTTCAGGAGATGAACGGATAAATAAACTGTGGTACATCCAAACCATGGATTATTACTTAGTACTAAAAAAGAAATGAGCTATCAAGCCATAAAGACATGGAGGAACCTTAAATGCACACTACTAAGTGAAAGAAGCATATCTGAAAAGACTACCTAATATATGATTCCAATGGTAAGACATTCTGGAAAAGACAAAACTATGGAGACAGTAAAAAGAGTGACTGCCAGGGATTAGTAGGGAGGGAGAGATAAATAAGTGGTGACGAAGAAGTTTTAGGGCTGGGAAGACTATTCTGTATGATACTATAATGGTAGATACATGTCCTTATACATTTCTCAAAACCCATGGAATATACAATACCAAGAGTGAGTCCTAATGTAAGGTATCAACTTTGGGCGATAATGATGTGTCAGTGTAGGTTCATCAATGTTCTGTTGAGGATATTGACAGCAGAAGGGTGTACATGAAAACTTTCTGTATTTTCCACTCAATTTTGCTATGAACCTAAAACTGCTGTAAAAATAAAGTCTATTAAAAATACATATATTGAAGGGCAATTGACTTGAGCAATAAGGTAAGTGATAACATATGAGCATATAAACATGATATGGAAGGAGAAAATAATTTTAGGACCAATAAAAATGGGAAAATTGAGACCCAAAGAATTTAAATTAATTTCCCAACAACAGCAGCAACAACCAAAAGAGATAAACTGATAACAAATTATTGGAGTATTAGACCTTGGTGACTTATCAACATGTCTTTCAAATGTTTTTCATAGCTCTAAGCACCATATTAAGAATGTTTTCTCAGACCTCTCTTTTTATAAAAAAAAAAAAGCTATTGATTTGAAAATTTTATTCTGAAAATTTATATCAAAAGGGAAAACTTCAGCTTTCTTTTTCAAATTACAAGAAAGGACACATTGTCAAAACCTTAAAAGTCCCTCCACAGTAGATAATAGAAAAATCTATATTAAAAAAATCCCAATTAGGTTATCTATATGACATGGGGTATTATAAACTGAAATATCATTAAAAAAGATAACAAAAGTTATTTAGTTACAACTTTTTTGTGTAGTATCTCAGATGATAATACCCCATGCCATATAGATAGCCTAGTTTGGAACTTTTTTCACATAGAATTCTATATATGGGGAAACATTTATTATGTAATGTTAAAAGAAAAAAACATGGTATTAAGCTATATAAAAATCAATTTCAATTATGTTAAAATAATTTTAAATACTTATTTTCAATAAACTAGAAGCACATACAACAAAATAGTATGTGATCTCTGAATGAAAGAATTAGTGGTGAGTTTTTTATGCTTCTATTTTCCAAACTTTCTAATATGTGTTTCTTGTACAGTAAGAGAAGAAAACCATTTTTTAAAAATATAACTGAATTTACTCTCTCACAGTTGCTTTTCAAAAGGGGGTTCAGTGGTTTGTTCAATGAGAACTTTAGAACAGACAGGTACGCTGTTCTATTTTAACAATATAGCCAAATATACAGAAAACAGTTATTTTAACTAAAAGGAAAATCATAGATTTCTTTTCAGATGGTCAAATATTTTATCACATTTTTTCATATGTACTAAGTCGATAGGTTTCAGAATATACAAAACAAAAAAAGCTGGAGGACAGACATTAAGCAATTTCTTCCATCATAATGCCAGTAGTTATAAGTAAGAACAGAAACAGATCAGGAGATGGCCACTTGTCCCCAGGCCAAAACCTACTCCACTAGTCTCTGCCAGGACACATGCAAAATTATACCCCATACAGAGCAGTCTTTACCTATGTGGTCTACATTCACCACAATGGAGCTATTCTTAATGTAGGGATTGGGTTCTAAAGTCAGCCCACAATACAAAAATCAAATATAGTCAGCATCAATATAGTCAAAAATTACCTTCAAAAAGCCTTTAAATTGTTTAACGGCTGTTATGTATAATTTTGTGTATACAACCCTGTTCAGTACCATGTCTAAATGTACAATACAGTACAGTATATAGTAATGTACAGTATATAATAAAGAGTACACATGGAAAAGTATATACCTGTTTTATTACAAATTCATGTAGGTGAGTTGAAGTGAAGTGCACATGCGATGTAAACTCCACTCTATCTCCTTACTAATCTTAAATTGCTGTAACCCAACTTTTACCCCTCACTGTTCTGAAAACTCTTATAGTCCTCAAATAAAAAAGGCCTTTTATTAGTTCCTAGTTGCTTGATACTTCTACAGTAATCAACACATCTGAGCATTTCTTTCTTTACTTCCCTTGATTTCTGTAATATTTTGCTTTACCGTTTCTCCTATTTTCTCAACTATTTCTTCTCTATCTTCTTCATTGACTCCACTTATTCCTGCATTCCAAAATGTAGATATTAATCAGTTATTGATCCTTTATATATTCTATCCTCTCTCTTAAAAAATATTAGCTACTCTTAGTTTCAACCATTTCACCATTAGCCTTTGTTAACATCCATGTGTTACAGATGAGGAAACTGAAACATTGAGGAGGTTAAGTGACTTTGTAAATTCACACAGCTAGTAAATGACAGAGCCAGGATTTAAGCTTAAGCAGTCTGGTTCTACTATAACCACTACAGTAAGTGGAGGCATGTTGCAATATCAATTCTAACTGATCACACCAAAATAAAATTATCATTTCTTCCTTCCAAAATTAGCTCCCTTCCAGTTTTGCCTATTTCTGTCATTGGTAACATAATGGATATTGATTAGGAATGGTTTTTGTTACAAGTGACAAACAAAACCAAAATTTTAAAAAATAATGGCTTTTAGTAAAAGGAATTGTTTTTATCACATAACAAAAAGTTTGACATTGCTACTTTAGTTAATATCAAACAGTCTCTAGAATTCTCTTAGGCTTTCCCTCATGATCACAGAGGGCTGCTAAAATGCCAGGTGTTGCGTGTGCATTCAATGCAGGGGTGGGTGGGTATAAGGGGAGTGACGGCACTGCATTGCCTCTATATCTACTATTTATTTCATCAGAAGAGCAAAAGCTTTCCCAGAAATGTCCCGCACACGGCCACTTATACTTCACTAGGCAAACTGTGTCTACATTCAAGGTAGACCAAGAAAACTGAGTACTTGGATGGGAACAGAGTTACCCCAAATAAAATCAGGATTCTCTTAGCAAAAAAGAGAGGTGGATATTAAACAGATAACTAATGGTGCTTGCACACCATTCAGAAAGAACCACGATAAAAATAAAAGAGGGTAATGTGGTAAGGAAGGGCTGAAAGATTTCTGTAGGTAGTATGGTCAGAAAAGGCCAAGCTGAAACCTGAATGACAATGAGTCGGACATAAAAGTTTTAGAAGAGCACTCCAGGCAAAAAAGAAACTACGCCAGTACAAAGGCCTAGGATGCCAGCACACTCAGCACGTTGAAAGAAGGCCTGAATAACTCAGCGGTAGAAAGAAAAGAGTGGTATACAAAAGCCAGATGACACAGGCCCTTGCCTGCCACCTTCACTAGTGATCTAAGTTTCATTGTTCCCTTAAACATTCTACCTCATAAACTTCTACCATAAACATCCCTTAACATTCGACACTAGTATTTCTGCTCATGATGTTTCTATCATCTTGCTGTCCTCCATCCTTGCTTTCTGGTTGTTGGAACTCTATCCATCCTTAAAGCTTCGGCCCAAGTTCCATTGGTAAGTATCTTGATTCACGCTGAGTACTCTCTTCTGCAAAATCCTATAGATTTGTCTACTATAGGGTAAGGATTATGAACACGGACCACAGAACTTAAAACAATTCCAGTTAAAACCTGGATGATACTTATAAATTGTGTGATCCTGGACAAGTTACTCCAGACTGTCTCATTTTTCTTAGTTGGAATCTGTTAGTATTATAAGATCTAATTAGAGGAAATGGTGGGTGAGGACTGCATTTTTAAACAAAAAGGTCAGATTAGGCCTCATTAAGAAGCAGACATGTAAGCCAAGGCTTAAAGGAGGTGAAGTCATCAGCCACACAGATATCTGAGAGAAAAGGATTTCATTCTCGTGCAAGTAAAGGCTCTGAGACAGAAGCCTGCCTATTAGGCTGGAGGATCTGCAAAGAGGCCAACATGGGAAAAGCACAATGAAAAAGAGACAAAAAGGGGACAAGAGTTTGAGGTAACGGGGAAGGGCATGGAGACACTGACCACCTAGGGCCTTGGACAATATGTAAGAACTTTTTTACTTTTAAGTAAACTGGCAAGTCAATGCAGGTTTTTAAGGAAAAGAGTAGATGATCTAACTTATGCTTTAAAAGGACTATCTGGGCTGCTGATTTGAGAATAAGTGGGACTGAGGGGCTTGGAAACGAATTAGGAGGTCACTATAGTAACAACAGTGGCCCAGACCGGGGAGGTGGTTTGGTTCCTGGAAGTCAAATGAAGATGTCTGGAAGACCAGCGGGTGTTCAGCTATCTCAAATGCTAGTGTTAGGATGAGTAAGATGAAGACTAAGATATGACCAACAGACTTAGCAATGTGCGGCCAAGTGGCCCTGAAAAGGAGTTTTGGCAGAATGGTAGGGGTAAGAGCACTCAAATGTTTGTTGGCTAAATGAATGATCACATTAGTGAACTTAATTTTTTCTCCTAGACACCTAGATGTAAAACAGACTTGTCTTTGAACTAACTCCCCTTTTCACTTGCTCCAAAGTCCAAGTGGCTGCTTGGTCTTACTCATTCTACTTGCACGCACTTCCTCAAAATCGTCCCTTTCTCTCCAAACAGCTCTGTGCTCATCTAGGTATTTGAAGAAGGCATTACTAATCAATGAAGCAAGATTGGACCTTTTAAATAAATGATGCTGGAACAATGTTGAAAAAAAAAATGGATACTTTTACCTTAAGACATATACAAGTTCTAAATATGAAACTATAAAACTTTTGGAAGAAATATAGAAGAATGTAGGTCATTGGTTGTTAAAGATTTCTTTGATACAAAATTTAAAACCCATAAAGAAAAAGATTTACTAATATGACTAAAATTAAAGACACTATTAACAAATGAAAATATCTTCATTAACAAATGAAGATATATATAGGAGAATATATCTGTAACACATAAAGTCAACAAGGGGTAGTGTCCAGAAACATAAATTTGATTTGATTTTCTTCAAATCAAATAGCCCTAAAGAAAAATAAAGAAAATGGACAAGAAATTCACAAAAAAGGAACCAAATGGTCCAATAAACCTTGATAAGATGTGTAGTCTCACTAGCAAACAGGGAAATACAAATTAAAAATACGAAGAGATACTATTCATATCCATACGATTGGTTAAAACTTTAAAAGTCTGACCATATCCAGTGTTGGATGTGAAACATTATAAATTCACATATACTGCTTGGTATGATCATTTTGGAGAACATTTGACAGTTCTAGCAAACCTAAAAATATATACACCCTAAGACCCAGCAATTCCACTCTAACACACCTAGTGTATGTACTATAATCCTAACTAAAGTGTTCCACATGCACAGATGTGTACAAGAATGTTCTTATACACACTATTTGTAATTAGAAAATAAAATCACCTAAATGTCCATCAATGAAAGAAAGTTTAAGTAAAAAGGAGTATATTGTAGAATGTACTACTGACTATTCAGCAGTTTAAATGAATAGCCTAGACTAACATGTATAGAAACAGATAATCTCTAAGTCACTATTAAATGAAAATGCTAGTTGCAGTACAGTATGTATATTTTTATATAAACATATTATTAATGAAAAGTTACATAACATTCCAAACAATATATGTCATTTATGGTTACATAAAGTATGGTATCATATACGAACTTAGGATAGCTGTTACTATGGGAAAGAAAGGGTGGGGATAAGATTGGGGATGGGTAGCACATTTCAATTATGCATGTAATTTTTTTTCTTAAGCTCAATGGTAGCACATGGGTATTATTATGTTATTCTCTGCATTTTTGTATGCTTGAAATTAATGAAATCAACATATTGCAAACTACAAACTTCTTCAGCAAGGCATTTGAGACTCAAATATTCCAACTTCCTTTTCCAGCCTCATCTGTCACTATTTCCTGGGCCAGTGTCTCCCAAGCCTTGAACATTTATATACCTTTTTCATTATTTTTGCTATGTATCCCACCTCTATGATAATTAACATTTTCCTTTCCATCAGTTTAAACTTAAATAGCCTTGTCAAAATCAATAATAAATAGGAAACCACATGGTTGATATTCTGGTTATAATTTTCTAATATGAATATAAATAAATATGTAAGTATTAAAATATTTATCCTAGTATCAAAATATTTGTTCCAGTGCTACCTAAAATCATCTACTATCACACTTTTGGTTGCACTATCTTACACTAGTGGTTCTTGGGTTCCCTGTGCCAGACTGCTTGAGAGGATTGTTGGAAATGGAGACTCCCAGGCCCCAGCCCTAGAGATTCAGGTGGCCAGAAGACAGTCCTGCCCTGTCTGTATCCTTGGCACCTACCAAGCTGGACTATTTCACATTCTCTTGACAAGCTCTACATTTTCCTTTTCCAATACCTTTCCTCTTATTTTCTCTGTTTGAAGTATCCTTCCTTCTCCCTAAGCCAACAGAAATTAAGCTTAAACTTTATCACCATCACAATGAAGAATCTTGACTTGAACAAAACATCGCACTCAATTCAACACCCTGCCTTCCCCTATCAATTTATTTCCTTTTCTGTGCGGATGCTTACCACGTTCAGTGTAATGTATGCCTACTCCCCCTCCTCACTATCAATGCTACTTGAGGGCAGAAGTCTTATACCTTGTTCACAAGTAGAGATTACGTCTTGGTCATTTTATACTTTCAATATAATAGTTATTCAGATACTTGCTGAACTGAGTGCTGGGAAACATAAAATTAATAATTTTCATAATCTTTTAAAAATCATGTAGTTAAAAATCTCACAGCATTACAAATTAAACATTATAATCAAGACCACCTAGTATCATTTCCAAAATCAGAAAACTCAAAGCACAGCCTATCTAGAAAAAATAATTTTAAGTTTTTATTTTTAAAGTGAAAAAAATAACTATTTAACTAAAAATGCCAAATTCCATTTTTAAGAAGCAAAGGGAAACTGCTTCACTTACAACCTTCCAAGTAAAAGTAAATAAATAAGCTATTCATTGACAAAGTTAGTTTTTGATACTGCTACAAAAAGCTGTTAAGAACAACACTATTGTTAAAGCAAAGGTAACTGACTCTAGCAAAATTCTCAGTACTTCCAAATGATATTTCAATATAGTTTCTCCTTGCCTCAATATTGTGTATTACTCTGCTGCATCAAGAGCAATGATTTCTAAGTACTTTTGTAGTATAAAAACCTTTATAACTTTCAGTATAAAAACCACAAAAATCATCTGTTTTTAAAGGAGAAAATACCAACATACAAGTCATTTGTGATTCTTTTCAAGTTGGTAATAATAATTTGGTTTGTTTCTATTCTAGGAGTTCTAAACTGACTTATTTTAAGCTATATAGAAAATAAATTAATAGAAAAGAAAAGTGGAACTTTTTAATGGTGTATGTTCATCAGTATCGATCTGTATTACAATATTATCTGGATTTGTATATTGTAGCACAGATACAACTCTTTATAAAGACAAAGAATTGTCAAACTAAAATATACAAATATTATTAATTTTAAGTAATAAAAGAGGTGAAAATGTAGAATACGTATTTTGTTATGTTCAATTGGCCATCCAGGTTGAAAACAGAATGAAAAGATGACAACTGTGAGAAATGAAGAATAAGGAAAGGTTCTCACATATCTCATTTTCTCCCCTCTTCATTCATTTTTCTGTCATGATTTTGTTAAATTTCCTCTTTTACATGGCAGGTCAAGTAAAGTAAACCTAGCTTATATGGAACCTTTAATGCTTTTATTTTATTTTTACATTATAAAAATAAAATTTCAACCCACTGTCTATTTTCCTTTAAAAAAATTAACTGTAAGTAAAGCAATAATAAGGTACTATTATATTTGAGCTCAAGTTAAGAAATCCCAAAAATGATTCTAGTATTGGTTTTACTTACCCGTAATATGATAACCTATAGCTACTGATACTAATGAAAACCCTATTCAGTTATGCCTACTTCCCCAAAAAGTAATCATTTTATTTTCTAAAGTACTAAATATAGACAATACTTGAGGATCTATTAATATTTAGCAGTGCTGAGCTCAAGGAAAAGAAAAACGCAGAAGTTTAAAGGTAATGAGAAGGAGTTAAATAAACCTATTTCAAAGATCGTGTAAGTCGAATAGATCAGATTAGACAAGCTTATTGGAAGGTAACAACACAGCTCATTTGATAAAGCAGTTCTGAGAACTCCAAAAATACCATTTCTCTTTTTAAAAAAATCAAAGAAGCACTTGGACTAACAAGAAATAATGCACAATTTGGCTTGATCAAATACTTCATTAATTTTTTTCTACCCCCTAAGGTATTGTCCTTTTAAAATCCTCTTCAAATAAAATATAACCTAATTGCCTGCACATATAACCTAATCCATTTGCAAATGGATTTGTATTTCAACAGTGCCACCTAGTGGTTTGATCAATATTCTCGACTGCTCACTAGCTAGCGGGTTTCATCAGTATCAAAGGCTAGGAATACCCAAATAGTTTTATTTTCTGGTTCAATATTTCTAATAACATTAACGTTCAAGGGGCAATTTTACAAAAGTATCATAATTAACAGATTTTCGTATTTTCACAGTCTATCTCAAATAAAAATTAGGTCATTCACAAACATTATTATAATATTTTAAATAAAAGTACCTTAGTGATTTCTTCAGAAGCTCTTTTGAAGTCCTGAACGTTTCGACAGTAAAATCCTATTGTACAGCTAGGATCCATCTTCCGAAATGACATCTTTTTGGGAGAAGGGCAGTGGAATGTCTGTAATTTTAAAAGTTCTTTAGGATTAATTTACTTTTATTTGATGGACAACATATATACAAGAATATTACTACCGTGTTTTGCTGTGTATACTGCGCTCCCGTGTATAAACCACACCCACGTTTTTGGACAAAACTTTCAGGGGAAAAAATCTTTCATTTTAAATTTTTAATTCAATTTTTTATTTATTCAAATTTAGAAACAGAACCAATTATCGTATTCCAGAGTATTATTTTGCATACGGATATCATTACTGCTTTCTAGAGTTACATTTTTAATGCATAAGTGTAAATAAAAGAATTAAAAACATTTATGTAGATATGGAATTAGTACTACCCATGTATAACACGCATCCTTATTTTTCCCTCAAAAGTTTGGGCAAAAAGTATGCATTATACACAGTAAAATACGGTAATTTAAAATTTGCTGTCTAGTTTTTCTCAGAACTTAAACATGCTTTTCAAATGGCGTTTTAAGTCTATTTGATGCAGATAGTCCTTCCTACTCTCCAAAGCTCTAAAATATGACAGCCAGCACTGTGTACATTCAATTCACCAAATTTCTACCTTACGTGGCAATAGTGCCATATTTCAGAAGAAGGTGTGTCAAAAGGGTGTGCATTTCTAACACTTGCAGAAGGAAATAAAAAAGTGCCACTGAAAAGAACAGAAGTAAAGCCAATAACAAGGTTTAGAATCAAGTTAGCCATTTCTATGAAAGTGCAATTAAGACTGTTTTGTTGGAGTTTTAATGTTTATAGACCTTTCAATAAGGATATTAAGACCTCTTAACAAATACATAGACTTATATATGTGTTCCACAGTGGCGGGCACACAATGCAATATACAGATGATATATCATAGAATTGTATACTTGAAACCTATATAATCTTATTAATCAATATCACCCCAATAAATTTGATTTTAAAAAATGTTCCATAGTAATATGAAAAGAGGTCAACTTAAGAGTTTTAGCAATTGACACATTTAGTACATAACTGCATATTCTTCCAACCCACTATTCTACTTGACTTTAATTAAGTTCTTTATTGCCATTCAGGACACAGGTAAAAACTGTTTTGTTATGGCCTTGCCTCCTCCTTACCAATCCTTCTGTCCCTTTAGCACACTTTTCTCAAGTTGTCACAGTGTCACAGATATAAATGGGCAGGGGAGGCTGCTCTAGCCTCTCTGCCCTGCTAATGGGATGTGGCTATTAGTAGAGTCTGGACCTTTAGAGAATACAAAAGTAGGAAAGGGGTAAACATAAAGCTAGTCATTCCAGTCTTCTTTTTCTTCATTGCCACATTCTGGTACTCGGTTTTAAAGATTAAAAAAAGGACAAACTGCTTAAATGCTCTTATCCTTAAAAATCACTGATGCTACTAAGTCTTTTTTATATGTATCGAAAAAGATGTTTATGGACAAAAGGAGGACCATAAAAATATAGATTCATATTTGTTTATATGTACATAAATAAATTTTGTAAGAATATACAAAAATTAACAAGCTTAAGGGAGAGGAAGAAAACTGGGCAGATGGGAGACAGGTATGGGAAATTCTTTGTTGCATATTTTACATATTTGAATTACAGAACAAGCTCATTTAAGAAACAATCTATGTTGAATTTGAACTCATAAAATTAAAATTTCCCTATATTCAATGCCTAAAACTAAGGGATTTTACCTTGAAACCATCTATCAAAATGTGGGAAAATACAGGTTTTCGTATTTGCTATATTCTTGGTGAATCAATCAAAATCACTCTTCTCTCCCACTTCATCCTTGTGATCCAATTAGTACCCCATACTGTCATCAGAGGATATGCAAAATGCATACATTCGAGCTTTTTTTCCCTTATGGATAGTTCGATCATAATAAAGATTCAAATACAACATCATGCAGGTAGATACAGATGAAACAAATGTGTTTTCAAAACTATGAGTTTTACAAAACGCTTAGCTAACACTTACTTTATACAGTGAGATACAACCTAGCTAACCTGGACTCTCAAGGGTGGCAGTCAACACAAGCATTGTCTTAGTTGGACTTTTTCTAATATTGTTTCATGTGTTTTATTTATAAGGAGGTATTAAAAACAGATCTGGAAAGGCATAGAAGACCTAAGTAAGTCTGTTAGTTACAATATACAGGAGTATATTGGTATATGAGGCACAGAAAGTTCTAGGTCATATTTACAAAAAGCTATTCTACATATAATGTATCTAAAAACAGTCATTTGCCTAATTCCTTCCAAAGCCAGTAAGCAAGGTTTATTTGGCTTTTGCTACTTGGAGACAAGGAAGGACCAAAGTTTGTACAAAGTCCAAAAAATGTTTTTAACTCACGTACATCCTACGTAATACTAAAGCACTGATTAAAGTTTTTATGCTAGAATGAGTAAGACTAAACCAGAATAGGTTCGGTGCTATTTCTCAGTATCACTTCAATCATTATAGACAGTTACACTAAATTGTTATTCATGGTTATTTCGATACCTGCAAAAAACTATAATTATTCACAAAAATACTGATATAAAGCTGTGATCACTGAAAACTGAAATTGCTATAAGGTGTTACTACCTGATAACAAGGACTCATATGACAGAGAGGCATTTTATATCACTTAAACTTAAAACTGTATTCTTTTGTTCACCCAGAAGATTCTGAAGTCAAATCACATTAATTTATAATTCAGAATCATTTCTGTTTACTGCAGAACAAGTTAGATTTTTAAATATTTTCCCAAGTGGATTTACAAGGCTATATTTACTTTGTGGTAATTCTTTGAACTATGCATTTATTCCTTTACTGATTTTTAAAATTCTGACCACTGGTAAGAGTAGCACATAATTTTAGGGAGTGTTCATTAGATACAATTCTGTGACAATTAAATATGTTTCTGAAAAAGCTGGCCACGGTGAGTCAATTCTCGTTTATTTAATTTTTTCAATACATTATTTATTTGTTGCCTCGACAAATAGTTATTGGGCACCTACTAAATGCCAGGCATTGCTCTAGGCTTATTATTTGGAATAGTGGATTCTATTACCTAAACATGCAAACAATAATGAAAATGTCACAAGAATTAAAATTTAATACAAATATATATAATCAAAGCATTTGGAGCTAAAGGTAAGAAAGAGTTCAAAAAAGGACTCTAATTATTAAAGTGCTTAGGACACACCCTGGCCAGTGTGGCTCAGCTGGCTGGACTGTCATTCTGTAAACCAAAAGGGCATAGGTTCAATTCCCTGTCAGGGCACACACCTAAATTGTGGGTTCAGTTCCCCGTCGGAGCACGTACAAGAGGCAAAAGGATGGATGCGTCTGCTTTGCATCAATGTTTCTCACCCCGCCTTCTCCACTCTCTAAAATCAGTAAGCATGTCCTCAGTGCAGATAAAAATAATAATAATAATAGCCCTAGCTAGTGTGGCTCAGTGGATTGATCTCCGGTCTGCAAACCGAAAGGTCACCGGTTCGATTTCTGGTCAGTGCATGTGCCTGGGTTGCAGACCAGATCCCTAGCTGAGGGCATGCAAGAGGCAACCAGTTGATGTTGCTCTCTCACACTGATGTTTCTCTCTGTCTTTCTCCCTCCCTTCCCCTTTCTCTAAAAATAAATAAATAAAATCTTTTAAAATAAAAAAAATAATTATAAAATACTTTTTTTATTATTGCATAGTACAGTGCCTTGTTTATAGAAAGAGCTCAGTAAATGATTGTAAAACGGAAGCAATAGCTTAACTTCTAAAAATCTGAAACCAAATCAGACCAACTCTAGAACTACAGGAATTCCACACCGTAAGAACAATGAAATATATATAATCTGCTACATCCCTCCTTCAATTTCATATACTATGATATCATACTACTTTCTTTAACTTTCATAATCAGAATTCAGGACACTCCCTTAAATTATTTATAGCAATGATTTACTTAGAATTAAATAAAAGATCTAAGATTTTAATTTCTCCATGTATTGACTAAAAGAAGTATTTATCAAAAGAAGTTGTTTTCAAAAATAATTTTAATAATTGAGGTATAAAGGTGGTTTAGAACATGCATATAATTTAGTACATCAATCAACTGCAAAGTTTCACAGCATATAAACACACAACCAACAGAGCAAGGATGGTTAGTAACACAGCATATTTAAAATAACCTCCTCTGTTAAACTGAAAATATGATTAAAAGCAAAAAATCAATTTCTGTACAGCCTATTTCTGTACAAAGATAGATAACTTGCTATAATTTTTATATTATACTCTCACAGGAAAATAAATGATGCTATTCAATAAAAAATCTAAGATAAATCCCTGAATTGAGAAAAATGAAAAATTGTCCAAAAGAATTACCCAGACAGGTTAGAAGCTCTTGGTGTCCCAATGTATAAGAAATTAATGCTTCTGTGTATTTAATTTAAGAAGGTACCTAATTTCACCAAATTTTACTTTACAAAGTCTCTTAAATCAATTCTTCTTTTCCATGCTCACTATCATTCTACTTTAAGCTTTTATTAACTCACTTGTGAAGTGTTGCAACAATCTCACAATAATGAGCTGCAACCTTTCCAATATTAATTGTGTAGACACACCCAGGATATTCATTCACCTGGCAGCTTTGCAGTCTCTCAAAATATCAGATGCCTCATCTCTCTCTCTACTGGCTGAAATAATAAACAGCAATAATCTTTTAATTTGCCTATTTTAGATAATATTAGAACACTATGAACAAATTTCCATCTGAATCTCAAGTAACTACTTTTTAAGGAGTCATTTTGCAACATACACACTAGAAATGTAACTTAGACATAGGAATCAGTGCCACAGGAACACATGCAGCAGAAGGAATTACAATGTTGGTTCACATAGCATACTTCTCTAGTGCCTCCCCCAGTATCAGTCAACTAGAAATATTTACGAAGGTTTACATGCAAGATGAAGGTTTACTATGACAGAAGAAAGTAGTAAGCAAGCCTGATCTTTGCCCTTAAGATGCTTGTACTTTAGTTGAAGTAACAGTTTATAAAGGGTGCTAGAATGTTTATATTTTTCTAAACTATGTGTTCATCTTGCAGTTGATCGGTTTTTATACCGATCCTTAAATGCTTTTAGGTATTACTATTAGCTAGCAAGCTGTTACTAAAACGAAGTACTAAACCACAATTCTAACTTGTCAAGCCCCAGGGAATTAGTGAACCATGCCACTCAAGTGATTAAAATTATTTTAGAAGTCCGGAAAAGCATCAACTGGGAAAACAAGATCCAAAACAATGAAAGAGTTACATGCCTCACTGACTCTCAAATTTTCTGAATTAAATACTAGATCACAAAATGACCGACATAACAGAAAAGAAGTTGTTATGAAATCAATGGTAAAACAAAAATTCGAAACCCAACTAAGCTCTTGAAAACGTCTTAACTAGAGGCTAAGATTTAATTATTAGGCTTGCAGTAAAATAATTTAGCAGCAAAATAATTTAGCAGATAGTCTCCTTAAGTCACCTTGTCAGTCTAACCCTACTCCATCATCTTCTTTTTTCCCTCTTTCTTTCCTTCTTTTCCTTCCTTCCCTCTCTGCCTCCCTCCCTCCCTCCCTCCCTGTTTCTCTCTCTTTCTTTTAAACATCCTAACATTTTTATTTTTCAGTACTGTTTAGCTGTATATCTACAAAATTACTTGGAGGCTTGCTCGATTACATTGGTGGGGCTAGGGTATCTAATGTGTTAAGAGGAAAAGATAAATGGGAAAGAAAGTATATCATAAATTAAAATCCAGCAAGAAATTTTTTAACCTTTGATCATAGTGTGGGTTATGGTTTTATAAATCAGTAAAATATTGATTAACCTGTAATTGTAATACCATAAAAGTTTAGCTGCCTTGCACATCTCTCAATAATTAGTGTTTGCTTCATATGGTAAAAAAAAAAAAAAAAAAAGGAAAGAAAGAAAAACAGCTCTTAATCCATAGTACCTCAAGAGGGAAATCCTTTATGCTGACATCTACAAAAGATTGGCAGTAATGAGGATCCATGTAAATCAAACTGTCATCTACAAGGACAAAACAGAAGACAAGTAATTCAAAAAACACCTTATTATTACACTGCTTACAATCCAATTTCTATGTAGAACAGCTGAAAAAAATCTGGGAGTAACAGCTTGCCAGACTGATATTCATTGACTAAAACATAGGTTTGCACAGGACAGATTAACTTTTGCATAATCAAATATGCTTGTATAAGCAGAATTTTTATAAAGTGATGAGATTGTCATTTAATTTTTGGTGATAAAATTACTTTTACAAACACACAATTATACTCTACAGTTTGTACATGAAAAATGTATTGCACTACTTTAATCTGACAGGGAGAGCATACTGCTTGTCATTTTATCATCAACTAGCACCACTAAATCCAGTAAAAAGTAAATATGTAAATAGCAACTGCCAGAATGTGAAAGCAATGTCTTCTGAAGTTTAGTGAAACCAATAAATTATGCCTTGTTTATGCAATAACAGAAATTAAACATACATTTTACAGAATCCAATTATGTTGTGGACCAAATGACAAATGAGTGGCTATGGTAGGACTGATGAATTTATAAGGTACTCATTTTGCTCTGTTAATCATCCTGCTTCCAGATGATGCCATATTAACTTACTGACTTAAAAACACTCACACACACACACAATGAAGAAATATACTTTACTAAATCACTAACCTTGAAATCCAGCAAAGTAATATGACTGTTTCGGTTTGCCACCAATAATTCCCACACAATATTCAAGGCTTAAAATGCCCTGCCAAAAGAAACTAATTCAGATTTAAAGCAAAGAGACAAATGGCAATTATTCAAAACAACCAAATTTGTATTACCAATATTAGTAGTTCCCAAGTTTTTTACCACATTTTATTTTTACTACATTTGTCCCCATGTTCTGAAATCCTTCTACCAAACTATCTTTGCTTTTCTTTAAATCACTCAACATTAACATGACCAAATCAAATATTCTGACCAGCATGCCACTCAACATTAAACAACTACTGGGTGCCAAACATAGAGACAATGTTACCATGTAAAGATAATAAAATTTCCTGCCGAAGCCAAAAACACCAGGCCTTTCAGTTGCTAGTGCAGCCTTATTGGGATCAATGTAGTATTTTCATCAGACTTTTTGAAATGCCAGAAATATTTCTTAGACTGTTTTCATTGAACCTTGAGTTTTAGAATCACAAACTAAAAGCCATTTTCTAATCAATGGCATTTACTTGACAGGTTTTTTTATGCTACTTCATTTGGAATAATTATAAAGACTAATGAAACATTTTAATCCAAGGAAAATAATAATTACTATTGTATTTAAAGTTGATTTATTTTACTAATCATAAAACATCCGAGATACCACAATAAATTATTTAGTATGCCCCTCAGCATCTGTTCTAAGCCGAACTCAATTTAAGCTCAAAAGAACTCGGTACCTTTAAAAACAGTCCAGTGGGGACAATTAAAAATATGTCCAGTGGAATCAACTAATGTCTTGTCAATAGTTCCCACATTAATTTTAGCATATATTATGTTAGCAAACACTAATAGTGATAAAGTATGTTATTAAAAAAAAAACCCAAAGTATTAAACAATAGTTAAACTTTCCTTCTCATAAATGAGAGGACATTTTGAAATCTAGAAGATACAAAAATAAAAATATACAAAACAATGCTTTTTTCCTTTAATAATTCACCAAACTAGTGTTTTTTCAAGCTTATTTTCTTAAAAATAATGTGTTCATTGTAATAAAAATACACATAGTAAAAATTTCTGAGTTCATCATAATTAACACTTAGAGGGAAATCTCCTTGACATCTATCTATATTACGTATATTCACATGTAGGTTTACGAATGTGATTTTATATATGTGGCATCACACAATGTGTACTGTTGTGACTTTGTCACTTATCATGTTATAAATATTATTTCCTATCAATAATGTAGACCTACATTATATAGACCAACATTATATTTAATGAAAAATATTCTACTTCATGAAGGTAATAAAATGTGCTTTAAAACCCCAATTATGACTATTTAATTTGTTTTCAGGTTCTCACTATTATAAATAACCCTTTCAGGCTTGTGAAAATATAGAGGATTTTTTTAGAAAGGAGAACTGCAACTGAAAAAGTAAAATGGAAAGGGTATATTTTATAGCTAACTAAAAAATAAGTTAAAATGAAATTACATTAAAAAAAACCCACTAACAATAATAGTTATTATCATTAATGAGTCTACTGCTTTCCCCCAAACAAAAATCCTTAACACAATTAGAGAGTGTCTTACTTTAACGTGAGGTTTTCTGATGGGCTGAAACACAATGCTTATCAACCACAAGGGAGTGAAAGTTCTAAGTTTCTCATAGTTGAGAAAAAAAAAGGGAAAAATATATAGCAAGAATCATTACTAATTCTCTTAAGAAGAATGAGTCCAAATAACGGAAGAAAGACATTGGTTCTTGACATCTATATTTCCTTTACAACAGACTAGAGCAGATTTAGCAATAAACACTTAGAAGCAGATTAGGAGCTAGAATGCCATTACATATAAGAGGCTTATTTTTGGAAACTTGAAACACTTTTCAGTTCCTAAAAAAACTTCTTCACAGTTAGCTACTGGTGAGAATTTATTGAGCTATATCCATGAAGCAATAAATAAGACTGAAGTAATCAGTCAAAAAAGGAAAGTCCTAATTTGTCTTGCTGAAGAAAGAGAACATACTGGATTTTCCTCATTCCCTGTCCCTTAAAAATAAATAAATAAATAAATAAACTTCCCAAGGTAAGGGCTGTTAAAGTACCACACCAAATTTCTTTCTCCTCACAAAATGGTAGAGGAGAAGATACCCTCTCTCAAGTACTGTGCAATGAACTTGATTAATAAATTTGAAAAATACAACTGAATTGGGAATTTTAGACAGCATAATATACAATGGTTTGGCAGGAAAGAATACTACTGCAGCTAAAGAAAGAAGAGAAAGCAGAGGGAGCGCAGGAAAGGGAGGGAGCAGAGGCAGAGATAAAGGTAGGGGCAGAGGAGGAAGAGAAAGAAGAAGTGGAAGAGGAAGGTTTTTTCCCCTTTAGGGCTGCTATCAGACACACTGTTTTTTCACCTCTAAAGTGAATGCCTCTTTACATGCTCTCGTTTTGGCTTGAACCAACCACCCCCTCTGACCAAGCATAACACTTAGCAATATAATCTATTTCACTCAGCCATTTCAGCCATTTTTACCTGATAATTGAAAAATTTAAATGTTTCAATAGTCACTGCTCTCTCATTTTAGTGGACTATAATATAAATTAATTTAGTAAAAGCTCAAAATAATGTTACATTTTTAAAAGTCCATATTTTGCCCTGGCTGGTATGGCTCAGTGGATTGAGCACAGGCCTGGAAATCAAAGGGTTACAGGTTCAGTTCCCAGTCAGGGCACATGCCTGGGTTGTGGCCCAGGTCCCCAGTGGGGGGCACATGAGAGGCAAGTACACATTGATGTTTCTCTCTCTCTCTTTCTCCCTCCCTCCCCTTCTCTCTAAAAATAAATAAATAAATAAACAAATCTTTTTTTTGAGTCTATATTTTGATGAAAAATATGAAAAACAACCAAAGTTCTAGTCTCTTTACCAATTTGCTATCGGAACTTGAACATATCACTTAACTTCTGTCTTTTCCATTTATAAAGACAATCTAGTACGCAGGTATTGTGAGGGCAAAGTGAGATAAACATGTATTGAAAATATTACACAAACATGAAGGTTAAGATATTTGCTGAGCAGCTCCTCTGTGCTAATCATGGTTTGTTTCACCACAATTCAGGCTCCAGTGAATTATTTATTCCAGAGCATTAGGCAGCCTTCTAACTGATACTATCAATACCACCAAATAGCAAAGCCCTCAACCAGAGATGACATGCCTTGAAGTCATTTGCAGCCCACTCCATAGGCAAGAGGTCTTCGCTAAAGGAGTCAGTTCCAACACTGGCTCAGTTTCTAATCTTTTCATGGTGGTAGAAAAAGAAGAGTGAATCCAGTTCAGTTGGTTAGAACCTACTGAGACATGACAAGATGCCCAAAGTCTCAAAATCCCCAATGGATTCTCCAGATGAAATGGTTCATAACTTTGTACATTCTACCAATAACTCCACTGAAGAACCCACATGTTAGAAATCAAAACCCCATTTTTATGTAAAGGATTCATATGTTATGAATATATTATATTATTGGTAGTATGAGTAAGAAGTGTGCCTACAAAATTTTAGTAACTATTAGGAAAAGCTAATACACTAGCTAGAAGACTTCTATATACTACAGATTGAAAAGAACTGCTCTAGATTTTTAGAATCAGTCCAATTTAGCCTGAGGAGATATTTTCCACCATATACACAGGAACCACAATATGAGATTAATGCCTCATGTGGGGAAAAGAATTGTTACTGAATCATAAAACACAAATCTAGACTTTATTTCAAGATTACTGTATCCCATAACATTCCATTCAAAAAGGAATTTCCATCTCTGTACTTGATAAAATACGAAATTTTATTAAAACTATGAAAATAACATAGGTACTATAATATTAACCAAAAACTAAGTATGTCAAAAGTTAAAGTTTTATGGCAACTGAATAGCTTGGTGCCCAAAATAAGGTAATATAATTAGGTTCTTCAGGAAAAAAAAAGAATTATGTGTTCTGAAACAGAACAGATTTTTAACTGGTTAATATGAAGAAAACAAAGCTGGAACCTCTCCCCATACTATCTTCATCATTTCTCTCTATACAAATAATCATCCCAACTTCTTACTGACTTTATGGTGACACAGAAACCTAACAGATAATGCAGCCATAACAGAAAAGTCAGTTTGTTTTGATAATCATTCGATATAGTTTAATGTGGGATTTTTTGAATAAACAAAGATACATTCTTTTAAAAATCACAAATGCCCTGGCTGGTGCGGCTCAGTGGACTGAATGTCGGCCTGTGAAAGGGTGGCTGGTTCAATTCCCAGTCAGGGCACATGCCTGGGTTATGGGCCAGGTCCCCAGTTGGGGGCGGCACAGGAGGCAACCACACACTGATGTTTCTCTCCCTCTCTCCCTCTTCCCCCTCCCTCCCTTCTCCTTGCTCTGAAACTAAATAAATAAAATCTTTAAAAAAAAAAAAAAGGTGTTAAAGCTGCCTGTAAAAAAAATAAATAAATAAAAATCACAAGTAACAATGATGGGAACCGTAGACATATTATAGATTATGATATTTGCTGCATCTCTGTCTCCTTGATTAGCCACAAAGATGAAAAAGCTTTTCATTTTGTCATAGAAGACTGCACTCTTCAAATCATATCTGATACTATGATATTGATATTTAAAATCTCTAATGTTAAACTTTATAACCTACAACTATGCTCTACTACTATAAAATCATTACTACCCATTTAATAGAAAAAGATTGCAAATCTTCTGTATTTTTAATATGAGCTATAACTGCCTTAAAAAAATTGAACTCTCATCCCCTACCTTTATAAACTCTAAGTAGTCGGTATTGGTTCTTTCTCCACCAAGTCTGACAGGTACTAGAATAATAACAGCTTTGTCATCTGTATTATCAGAGGCCATGGAAGCACGCTGTTTATCAATTACATCTGAACTGTAAACTGAAAAAAAATAATGAATATGTATTAATGTTTTCAGAAACATTTTTACCCTAATTTCCTCCACATTGGGCAGTCATCTGATCTCTGACATTATTATCAAGGTCTCAACCAGTTAAACATACCTACCTCATTTATGCATTCAATAGATACTTATTGAGTAACTACTATGTGGCACTGAGGCCTCAGCAGTGAGCAAAATGGAGAAAAATCCCTGCCCTCAGAGAGCAAATACTCTAACACAGAGAAATGGGCTATAAATAAATAAAATATGTCAGATGGTGATGGGTGTTTCAAAGAAAAACAAAGGGAGAAAGAAGGATAGGAAATGCTGGTGGTGGGAACAATTTAACATCAGATGGTAGGTAAGGTCTTACGCATTTAAGTCAAGACTTAAAGTAAGAAACCAAGTAATGCAGACACCTGGAAGAACACTCCAAGTAAAGATCACCAAGTGCAAATGTCTTAGGGCAGAAGCATATTCCAGGAACAAGAGGCCAGTGCCTCTGAAGGGAAGTGAGCAAGGGTTACAGAAGCAGGAATGAGGTCAGGAGATAAAGTTACAGGTTGGGAGAGAAAGGAGGCAGATTTTATGAACTCTTAAAGGTCATTGTAAAGACTTCAGTTTTTGCTTTAAGTGAGATGGGAAGACAATGAAGAGGTTTTTTTGTTTTTTTTTTAGGAAAAGAATGTTCTGATCTGACTTACACTTGACCAGTCTAGTTCATATCTTGCTAACAGACTGTAGGGGCAAGGGTTGAAGCACAGAGAACAGCTAGAAAGCCACTGCAGTAATTCAGCAAGAGGTGATGATGGCTTGAACAAGGCAGTAATTATGAAGACAGGGAACGGTCACAGGATGGTCATACGGAGGTGGTGAAAAGTGATCAGTCTGAAGATAAAGAACTCCCTCATACATTAAATGTAAGGAGTGAGAGGCAAAACAAAAAAAGGGGGAATCATAGGTGATATGAAGGGTTTTGATAAAACCAAACAGATTAAGAGAGTTGCCATTTACGAAGACACAGAAGCCTGTAGAAGGGAAAAATATAAGAGGGAGAATTGGGAACTCAGTTCTGGACATGCTAAGTTTGAGATATCTACAAGACATGCAAGTAGAATGGATGACTAGGCAGTTATGGGCATAAAAGCCTGGACTGAGGAGGGGACCGGAATGGACCTATGAATTTGGGAACTGACTGCATAGAGATGGTATTGTAAAGCCATGACACTGGGTGAATGCAAATCCATTTACACAGAAAAAGAGATGAAGTCTAAAGGCTGAGCACAATACACCAACAATTTTAGAGATCAGGGGGACAAGGAAAAACTAGCCAAGGAGAGGAGTGGACAAGGAGATAGAGGGAAACTGAAGAGTAGTGTTCTAGAAACTAACTAAACAAAATGTTACAAAGAAAAGAAGGAAGTGGTGGGCTGTGTCAGCTGCTACTGACAGACTGCCCTGAGGTGAAGACTGAGAAGAGATCACTGGATTTAGCAAGATTAAGTTATTGATAAGGGCAATTTTAGTGGAATGATGGGTGGGAGATCCTAAGTGGAATAATGCAAGAGAAAATGAGAGAATTAGGTGGAAGGAAGTACACTCTAAACTTTATTTTGTTTTGCTCAACATAAA
This sequence comes from Mormoops blainvillei, assembly GCA_004026545.1. Taxonomy (NCBI): domain Eukaryota; kingdom Metazoa; phylum Chordata; class Mammalia; order Chiroptera; family Mormoopidae; genus Mormoops; species Mormoops blainvillei. Next base: position 162,718 of record PVJD01002881.1, read on the forward strand.
TTAGTTTTCTTCAAAACTTTCTTTACACCCACGCTCCCCGTCTGTTTAACCAAAATCTTCTGCTCTTCCAGTTAAATGATTAACAAATTCTGTCTCTTGTGCCCTCAGATTCTCTGTACACAAGCTTCCCCATTTTCCACAGTCTGTCTAAACCAGCAATTTTCAACCTTTCTCATCTCACGGCAAACACAAACTAATTACTAAAATTCTGCAGCCCACCAAAAAATATATCTTTTGCCAATCTGACAAAAAATAAGTATAATTTTGATTTATTCATACCAGAGGGCTATTGTTATGTTGGCTGTTGTCATTTTTTATTTGACAGTCTAAGGGAAAAGAGGTCAGTGCCCCTGACTAAATAGTCAGGTATTGCATGTTTTAAAAATTCTTGTGGCACACTGGTTGAAAATCACTAGTCTAAACCAAAGCTACAAAAATACCACAATAGTTCTTTCTGTTTGTTTCAATTCTATCATCTCACTTTCTCCAAACTATTCAGTAATGGCTTCTGACTAGAGACCTTCAAATTCTGTCACTTTTCTAGGGCAGTATACACAGGCTCATCTTTTATCTTTGACTTTTCTGAACTAATACACATTCCAATCAAATAAAGTTTCCCTCCAGAGAGGTCTACTTCCTCCAGAAGCAAATATTGCCACAAATAAGACAAAGTAATAATATTTCTATTGGCATACACAACAATTTCTCCCTCATCAAATGCCTCTTGCCTCTTATTCTTCATCTTCATTCAACACACATTTACTGAAGTGTCCTGTGCTGGGGGGTGGGTATAGTAGCAAATAAGATCCAGATTTCAGTGTCTGGACCAATGGTTTTGGTGTTTTTCCTCTATGAAATAGTCCAACTCCATAGTTGGTTCACTAAAGCAGTGATTCTCCACCAAATGACTGTGATGCCTTTCTCCTACCCCTAACAATCATTGATCTAAGGGGAGGGACAGATAATCATAAGGTGATATTACAACTGGTTTCAAGAGCAACATTTAATAGAGGTATTTCCAAAATGTTACAAAGCACAGAAAAATAAACTAATTCTTCCAAATGGGAAAAGGGAAAGGCTTTACCGAAGGTGTAAACTTTCACGGTGTTCTCAAACAAGAGGCATTTGAATAAGGGACATTCTAAGCAGAGGCATTACATGCAAAGGCATGAAAAAGCCAAAATAACAGTATGTCCCAGGAATGGCCTGAAGGTTGATAGTGCTTTGCTATATCAACACGGAAGACAGTGTTGGGAGATGATGCTTGAAATGCAGGTTGGGACAAATTATAAAGGATTTCCTGTGCTTTATATACTAAAATAATGAGACTAGAGTTAATGGACAGTCATAGGTTTTTAAATTAAGCAACATGATCAATTTCTGTAGATCAGATAGATCAAAAAGAGAAGAAGTAGACAGGGAAATCAAGTTAGAGTCCAAGTTACAGGTAAGAGTCTGATTTAAATCAATGAGAGCAGAGAAAAGAGAACAGATTTCAGAGGCATTTTTTAAAGTACACTTGGTAAGCTTTGGTTGACTGGCTAGATAAAAGCAGTGAGCACAGTCAAGAATAAGAAAGTGTATGCATGTGGACATGATACTATTAGTGACGAAAAAGTAGAAAGAAAGGAGTAGGGTAGAGAGAAATAGTAACTTTAGTTTCAAACATGCTGAATTTGAAGTGTTTGTAAAACATCTAGGAGATATTTGAAGGGTGAAGAAAATACAAGTTAATCTCATATTAGCACAAGCAACACTGAAAATGTAGTTTCAAAAGTCCTAGTGTGGAGAGCAGAATCCTAATTAACGCCTTGGAAAGTCATGCAATTACAAAGGAAGAGAATGCAGAATAAGAAAGGAAATGAACAGAAAATGGAACCTTTAAAAATACTAATGAAGGTAGGGGGAAAAATTATTGATAGAATTTCTGGCTTCACCTAATTCCTAACCCTGTAATTTATCAAAACATACTACACTAATATAATTTCTTCCTTTAGGATTCTTAAACATCAGTGTTAAAGATTTTAAGAACTACTTCATTAAACAAACCACTTATTTAATGAGGAACTCTGTGTTGTTTAATTAACAATATGTAACATTTAAAGACCAAGGTTGATTGTGAACAATAAAAGCACAAAAGCCAAATTCATAGATTTATTTAATGGTTAATTGTTTAAGCACATCCCTTAACCTAATTAGCACTCTTTATACATCAAATTTTATTGCAAGACTTCCTACTTGAAAAACAAATACAATATCTGCAAAAATCAAGTCATCTGAAAATTTACAATTTTCATTTTCATATAGCTATCAGCCTTTCTTAAAAAACCAATTAACCTTAACAAAAGACCAAATGAAATGCATCTGTATTTGACTGCCATTCTTTCCACACTATAAACACTAGTTAGTTATCAAGGTAACCTTTACAAAATAAAGCATTTTGTAAATACCTTTATGTTAAATATGACTGAAGTATATTTAACTTTCCCAAAACATTACCATATTTTATCCTGTTAATAGTGTTTCTATAAAGAACAAATTTAACAGCATGAGATGGCTTATTTAAAGGTCCTTTTATTTTATTAAAAAATTAAAGTCTATTTTATCCCCAACAAAGCTTCACGTTACTATAGATACTGGCCATTATACAGAATACCCAAAACAATAAAACAAGGCAAAATTCTGGACAATAGCTGCATCATTATCAGATGATGTACTGAAGCACTACTGCAAAACACATCCAAGTGAAGAATTTCCCATCCTTAAAATATATCCACCAATGAGACGGTACCTAGCATACATGCAGCCCAAATACATACTTATGTTAAATTTTCCCATCTAGCATTTTTTTAAAGATTTTATTTATTTTATTTTTAGACAAAGGGAAAAGGAAGGAGAAAAGAGAGGGAGAGAAACATCAATGTGTTGTTGTCTCTCACACACCCTCTACTAGGGACCTGGCCCGCAACCCAGGCATGTACCCTAACTGGGGAATTGAACCGGTGACCCTTTGGTTCTCAAGCCAACGCTCAGTCCACTGAGCTACACCAGCCAGGGCTCACTTAGCTTTTTAAAATAGTCATTTTAGCCTTGGCTGGTGTGGCTCAGTGGATTGAGTGCCAACCTACAAACCAAAAGATCACCAGTTCGATTCCTGGTCAGGACACATGCCTAGGGTGTGGGCCAGGTTCCCAGCTGAAGGTGTGCGAGAAGCAACCAATCGATGATGTTTCTCTCCCTCTCTTAATCCCTCTCTGCCATTCTCTCTAAAAATAAATAAATAAAATATTTTATAAAATAGTCATTTTAAATGCTGGAATTTTATTTAAGAGCTTATTTTAATATTGAAGCTAAGAATTCATAGTATATGAAGAAATATTTAATAAGTGCCTACTATGTGTAGGGTGTTATATAGGAACAAAAATATAAAATGGTCCCTACCTTCATAATCATTTAGAGTATAATTGGAACAAGCTAAACACATATGAAAAAGTCTGACCAAATAAATATATGAAAATTAACCCTATAGATTCCTTACCTGTACAATCTTGTGCAACATAAATAGTTATTCCTTGTAAATCAGGGTGTCTTGCTTCTTCAACTGCTTTCCTAAGAAACAGCAAGCATCATCCTTTAAAATCCTAACAGTTATTTCCAGTTGGTAACTAAAGATTTAACTTAGAGGAAAGAAAGCTATCATTTTCTGACATTCCCATTTAACCTATAGTATCTGCTTTCAAAACTATCACCTAAATAGTATCAAAAATCAGGTCATTTTTTCAAAGTTGAATATTACACTAAATTACTCAAAGAACATTAAAACATAAATTACAAAGTATGTAAAAAAAAAATATTGGGTATAAAGCTGTAAACCCTGCCCCCCACCCCAAATTTCTCTCAACCACTTGCCTGGCAATATTAAACATTTGCTAACTAATGATATTACAATACACTTCAAGGTTTGCTTCACATTAACTTAATCACTGACCAGGAGTGAATTACTTTTTGACTGTCCTCTAAAACACTTAAGAAAGTCTGTTTCTTTTCTTTAAACAATATTATGCCGTTTTTTTCCTTCGTTCAAAAACCTGTCTTAGAATTCTAAAAGCAAAATTGTGAACTAAAAAATGTTTCTCAGTATAATGTTCTCAAATGATATGAAAAAATCACAAGACCTTGTAAAAGGAAATTACACAACTGTAGAAATAAATATTTTTATTTAACTCTATCTTTATACTTTTTAACTTACCATGCTTTATTAGTCATGTTCATATGTGTTAGTACAGAAGAAGCATCAGCAATCTATGGCCCACAGGCCAAGTATGACCTGTGGCCCGCTGTTTTGATATGAATAGCTTTTACAGTTTAAAGGCTTGCTTTTAAAAAGAAAGCAAGAAAGGAATGAAAAAGGAAAAAATGGGCAATAGAGCCCTTATAAGACCTTTTACAGAAAAAGTGTCCTGATCCCTGGGGTACAGAACAAAATCTTAAAGAGTAGAAACTATGCCTTTATGATATCCTTCTATAAATGTCATACGAGCTGAACTTGATATTATTACTAATATATTTAATAACATTATGCAAATACTTTTCAATTGCAAACATCTGGACTATAAAATATAAAAGCAATTTAATATAGTATGTAAAACATTTGGCAATAATTTCAAACTTATATATGATTCTAAATAGAATAAATTTACTGCAACATACTATCTTTGAGTGACATATTAATGATTCAGTTTATAATAATAATGGGACATACAACAAATAAGACAATTTTTTTTTAAAAGTAGTATCCACATAAATGGCACACAAAAAGATGAAATTTGACTCCAACTTTTTTCTAACTATTCTGAATGTCACAGACTCTTTACTTTTACTATAATTATAATATTAATAGTCCCTTAATTTACAATTCACAAGAATTTGATGTGTGCAAAGAAATGCTCAAAACATCAATTTTAGTTCTTGACATTTCATTACGCTATTAGTACATTACGGCTCCCAGGGTATACTATTAAAAAAAAAACCTGTAATATTACACATGTTCCAAAGTTGAAAGAGTTGTTAGTTTTTAGAACAATTCAATAAGATAGTCTAGTGAAATGCCGGTTAGAAAGAGGTCTTAAGACATCTATATCTGCGAGCAAAGTAAGAAAGCTGGGTCAGTAAATTATATGAAACTAGAATTACAAAATGTTGCAAATAAATCTCCATTATGAATATTCTCATGGAGTTAAGCTTTAAAAGTTCCAGTTACACATATACACTGCATAAATAAGTATCTCTGAGCCTGAGGACCTCTGCCATAGGAGGAAAGGTGGTAAAACATCTCACCTTAAAAGGTGAGCAACCACGGCTGGTCCGTACCAATCTCCAGCTTTCTTCCCGGACTTCTTTCCATATTCTATTAGCTGATGTAAGCCAAAGAGAGCCGAGGGGGAATCTCCAAACCAAGAGACGATCTTCCTGTGACAAATTTCATTTCGTGTTTCGGTGTCAGAGTACCTCCCAATGGTTTCCTTCAGAGAAATTGTTGGGGTTTTGAGTTCTCGTTCCCCCGACAGCGATGCTTCAAATGATGCAGTAAATTTTTTTACAGTGTGGGAAGTCCATGATTCTGAGTCTGAATTTTCAATGTTCAAAGCATCAGGCCAGGTCCAAGCTACAGTAGTTCCAAAGCAAGGTGTTCAAATCTTTTAAATAGTTAAACTTCAACAATTCTACTAAAATAAGTATGTAACTTTTAAATTTATATGGGTTACTAAAATAAAATACTAAACACAGAAAGAGGCAAATTTATAGAGATGGAAAGTAGATTAATAATTGCATATTGAAGAGGAGTGTCCTGGGGGTAAATACTAATGGGTATGAGGTTTCTTTGGGGGATTGTGAAAAATGTCCTAAAATTAGATTATGGTGATGGTTTCAGAACTCTGTAAATATACTAAAATACACTGAATTGTTCACTAATGGGTGAGTTTATGATATATAGATTATACCTCAATAAAGCTACTTTAAAAAGCAAATAAAGATATAAGCAGAGAAAATATGTCAATATATCGATAATGTTTACTTTTGAGTGGTAATATTATTCTCTGGACTCTTCTATAGTTTCTATGATTTCTAAAATAGGAACATATTACATAAAAACATTAAAAATCACCAAAATAAAAGACCAAAAAACAAAGAGAGAGAAAAATAGCAAACCCAGGTACACACAGGCAACTCTGGAATATGCTTTTTCTTCTTTTCTTTGACAGTGCTAAGCTGGGATATAGACTTTTGTATTCCATTACCAATACTACTTATCAGACACCCAACCTTGACCACCCAAAGGCACAATAAACATATTCACTAACACTCACAGTGTTAATGAGAGAGTAACTTCAGAAAGCAGATTTTGGGAGTTCAGCCAGGATGCAGGTATAGGTAGATACACTTCACTTCCATGCATAACCAAAAGATGATAACAACCAATTGAAAACAAAACCAGAGCTGTCAGAAGATCAAACTGCATGGATGTATGACAGCCAAGGAGTTAAGGAAGAAATACTCATCCAGATAGGTAGGAGGGGTGGAGATGGGCAGCTGGGGTGGAGAGAACGGTTGACAAGGTGGTGGCTGGGGACCAGGCACTCCCACATTTGTGTGCAGATAAGTTGGAACAACTGTGGAGTGAGACAAGCCACACAGTCCAGGGTTCCAGCCCAGGGAAACTAAAGCCTCAAAACTTCCGGCTGTAAAAGCCTGTGGGGGTTGCAGCTGCAGGAGAAACTACCAGCCTCACAGCAAAGTTTGTGTCCCATGGGGTCCTAGAATGTACACAAACCCACCCACCTGGGAATCAGCATCTGAACGGGCACAATCCACTTGTGGGAAGCAAGGGAAGTGATGGAAAGTGGGGCAAGAGCCCAGCAAGCCAGCAAGCGGCATTGTTCCCTCTCTGACCCTTCCCCCTCATACAGTGCCACAAGGCATTAGAGTGAGTTGTCCCAACCTGGTGAATACCTAAGGCTCTGCCTCTTACAAACTAATAGGTGTGCTGAGACAAAGAAATGTGGCCCAAATGAAAGAACAGATCGAAATCCCAGAAAAAGAACTAAGCAATGAGGAGAGAGCCAACCTATCAGATGCAGAGTTCAAAACACTGGTAATCAGGATGTTCACAGAAATGGTTGAGTATGGTCGCAAAATAAAGGAAGAAATGCAGGCTATACAAAGTGAAATAAAGGAAAATATACAGGGAACCAACAGTGAAGGGAAGGAAACCAGGACTCGAGTCAATGATTTGGAACAAAAGGAAGAAATAAACATTCAACCAGAATAGGATGAAGAAACAAGAATTCAAAAAAATTGAGGAGAGGCTGAGGAACCTCTGGGACAACTTTAAACGTTCCAACATCTGAACCATAGGGATGCCAGAAGGAGAAGAGGAAGAGTAGAAATTGCAAACTTATTTGAAAAAATAATGAAGGAAAATTCCCCAATCTGGCAAAGGAAATAGACATGCAAGTCCAGGATGCTCAGAGACTCCTAAAGAAGTTGGACCCAAGGAAGCACACAGCAAGGCACATCATACTTACATTACCCAAGATTAAAGATAAGGAGAGAACCTTAAAAGCAGCAAGAGAAAAGGAGACAGTTACCTACAGGAGTTCCCATTAGACTATCACCTGATTTCTCAAAAGAAACCTCACAGACAAGAAGGAGCTGGAAAGAGGTATTCAAAGTCATGAAAGACAAGGGCCTACATCCAAGATGACTCTATCCAGCAAAGTTATCATTTAGAATGGAAGGGCAGATAAAGTGCTTCCCAGATAAAGGAAAGTTAAAGGAGCTCATCATCACCAAGACCTTATTATATGAAATGTTAAAGGGACTTATCTAAGAAAAAGAAGATCAAAAAGTATAAACAGTAAAATGACAACAATCTCAAAACTAACATGAACCTGAACCTGAAAAACAAAAGCAAAAACTAGGCAAACAACTAGAAAAGGAACAGAATCACAGGTATGGAGGTTACATGGATGGTTATCAGTGGGAAGAGGGAGGAAGAGAATGGGGGAAAAAGGTACGGGGAATAAGAAGCGCAACTGGTAAGAAGAAAATAGATAGGGGGAGGTTAAGAATAGTGTAGGAAATGAAGAAGCGAAAGAACTTATATGTACAACCATGGACATGAACTAAGGTGGGGATGATGCTGTTGGGAGGTGGGGTGCAGGGTGGAGAGGGATAAAAGGGGAGGAAAATGGGACAATGGTAATAGCATAATCAATAAAATACTTTTTAAAAAAAGATGGGAGATTTTGTTTTGATTATATGTTAAAATAGAAGTCTGACCATGGAAATTTAAAAATATTTTTCATAATGTTTTTTCTCATACAATTCTTTTGGAATAACATAATCATTGTTTAAGGCATAATATCAATTCTCTAGTAAATGAAAAGTTATAATAAACAAAGTCATTAAACATCAAAGATCTCAAAAAAGTCAACTATTGCCACAACTTCTGTGTTTTAAATAACAAGACAGTCCCCAAATATACATGTAATTTTAAGTTAACAAAATGAGTCAGATTCAGAGACCTAGTCAAGACAATGGAATAACCATATTTCGCCATATATAATGCATACTTTTTTTGCCCAAATTTTTGAAGGAAAAATAAGGATGTGCATTATACATGGGTATAATGATTACATAAAATGGGTATAATAATGGGTATAATAATCCTGTGTATAATGCACACAAAACATGGGCGTTCATTACACATGGTAAAATATGGTATATTCCAATTCTTGCCTCTAAATGCACAAGACTACAAATTGATCATTCCAGAAAGAGTTTAAAAATTCTTTTTCCTTGCATTATCCACGCCACTCTTAAATAAACATTTTCTGTATGATCTCATCAATAATCCCTGTAGAAAGGCTACTAAATATCTGCCACACATTCAGAATCACACACACACAAAATAACAGTACTTGGTAAATTGATAGCCTAAAGATAGCCTAAAATGGTAAATTTAAATCCTCCTACAAATGTACACATTATAAAAAAATAGACTAATTGATATGGTAAGGAAAGTGACACACCAGAAAAAAATGATATATGTAAGCTAGGTATTACTGACATTTTTGAGAGTCTAAAAGACTAAGTATGATGATCTTATTAAGTACATGCATAATCGGTTGAACTCATTACAGTGATACTTATAAAGATAAAAATAATCTTAAAGCATTATTGATATAGAGAGAGAAAATAAGGAAAGCAGTGTAAAATCTGTTACAATTTAAATAATGTAACAGTATTAACTACCTGCTCAAAGTCACTGCTGTTTACCTGGCCAGGATTCACTGAACTGGAGATATAATTCAGAGAGTTCAAGCAAACGCAAAGAAACAACAACCACAAAAAAATAAAAATAAAAAAATAAGGCTACTAAAACTTCAACTTAACTTAATTCATGGTGGTAGCCAAGAATAATTGGTATGCTTAACCTGTATTTTTAAAAGAACAATCATGGAAGTTTACATATAAGTAATACCTGGCTTAATCGAATAAAGATGTAATGTTAGATTAGTTTCAACTTTAGAAAACATCAGGGAGTCAAGAAATTAATCTCAAGGAATTTTATGCAGTTTGCAAGTTGGAGTTCATATTTAAAAAAAGAGAGAGAAAAAAGAAAACACAGAGCTTCAATTTACCTCTACCAAGAAAGTGTAGTATGAGTCCTTGAGCCAATAGCATCTGTCCAGTTCTTAATGTACAGCCCCAACCACAGTCTGTTGTCAAAGTTGAGCCTTCTATTTGAGGGAATTCTTCCCTGTAGGTCAGCCATATTCTTGAAATAAAATCTTTACGAAATTCTTCTACATTTCCCGCAATTACATGGTCTTCTATAGTACATCCTGATCTTGCAGGTAACAGTTTACTTTCATCTGCAAAATAAAAATATAAACTACAGTCTAAATATATGTTAAGAGATGTCAATAATAGTATTCTATTCAATTATTGTCTATATGATACAGAGTATGTCACAATTTTTCTAATCTTTCTTTTCTATTTAAATAGAAATAAATCACATTCAGCCTAATCAGACTGTTAATGAAAATCAAATAAGAATGAATGCTGAATGTTTTGCACACTCTAGCACTAATATACTATCAGTAATACTGTTGTTAATAACAATATCCTATAGTTCAAGTATAATCAACTCTTTTATGAGGAGATAGTATAAAATATCTTTTCTTTTTGCCTCATTTGACTCAGGATATAGATATCAGTGCTCTCTAAAATGAGATCTGCAATAAAAATACCACAATTGTCAATATGTAAAAATGTGTTAAATTAGTTCTTAAAATCAAATAAAATGTGTGCACTGTATTCATTGTAATGAACATTTAACTCAAATTATAAAATCAAAACCAACAAGCTAAAGAAAATATAAAATTCTTAAATATATAGTTATCCTTTTATATGGAAATATAATTTTTTAAAAATTGTTGCAACCCACATATATCATTTTTAAAGGCATTTTCAAACTTATTACCTCTAATACAATTTCTATGTGAAAACTATGGCCACTGTTTGCCCAATAATTTATAAAACAGTAGTGCTAAAAATAAACTAACATTCCTTGGTTACTCCCAGAGAGGGTGTCTTAATGATCTTTACAACCCTAGCATGCAGCACAAGGTCTAGCACAAGCAGATCCTCCTAATAAATGCTGGCTGGTTTGGGTGGGTGGGCAGTGGGTAGATAAATCTGCCTACAACTCTTAGTTCCAAGGAGTTCAATTTCTAATACCCTTCAAGAAGATGTTCAATTACTTTTATCATGCTTTTATTCTTTACCTTTCATACGCCCATACCTCTTCAGCCTATTTTGAAAAAATTACCATCACCCAAACATTATATATATATATGAAAATATATATATAAACATATATATATATATATTCAGCTTAATGGTGCTAAGTTGCAGCATATAGTTTCAATAATAATAAAAAGAATGAATGCCAACCCTCGTTATCAATGACTATTCCTCAGTGTTAAGAGTTTAAAGTTAATTAACAATAAAAATGCCTGGAAATTGAACATGGCACTGGAAATTGAACATGGCACACAAAAATATGTCCAAAATTTCCATTTTAGAGACATTTAAGTTTGTTTAAAACTTGACATAATAGTGCCTACTCTCACTCCTCATCCTGTGGCTTGCCAAAGATATAGTTCCTAATCTCCTACTTAGAAGTAATTAATTCCTTATCCTCTTAAGATCTAGATTCCTTTTAATACTTACCTTAAATATTACCGGAAAACCGCCAGTACTAAATGAACTCCGTTGCCCTGCTGACTTTCCACTATGCCACTGCCCCTAGTATTCCACCATCTGACTGACGTTGCTTTGTCGCAACCCTCACTGATGACATCCACGGTCATGGACTGCCTGACGGGAATATGTTCTTAGAAATGCACTGTCAGGTGACTCTGTAGTTGTACAAACATCACAGAGTGCACTTACACAAACCTAGGTGATACGGCCCAGTACACACCGAGGCTAAATGGGACAGCCTATTGGTCCTAGGCTGCAAACCTGTACAGCATGTCACTGCACAAAACTATACACAAGGTTAAATCAAGCGCGAGAGAAAATGGTGGAACCAAGAGACAGAGTAAACACAAGATGTATGAGGCTTCTGGTAGCCTATCTAACATGGAATCCTGTTTTACAGCAGTCTTTATTTTTTAAATAAGTAGAAAGAGTACAATCTAAAACAATTAAAAGTTTAGTATAGTAAATATAACCCAGTAACATAGTCATTTACTGTCATTATCAAGTATTATGTACTGTACATAATGGCACTGCTATACTTTGACACAATTGGCAGCACATCAGATTTGTTTATACCAGCATCACCACAGACACGTGAGGAATGCACTGCGCTACACCATTACTACAGCTATGATGTCACTATACAACAGGAATGTTTCAGCCCCATTATAATCTTATGGGACCACCATGTATATGTGGTCTGTCATTGACTGAAACCTCATTACATGGGACATAACCATATAATGTTTTTTAAATCTCCATCTGCATCCCCTACAGGTTTCAAGAACACTAAAGGAGAAGAAATATGTTTATCTTGTTCTTCAGAGTCTCGAGCACCTACCACAGAGTTGAGTCCATAGATGTGCAATAAACATCTGTAAGATGAATGAATGTAAGATAAATGGAATCAAAGCAGAAAGGTGGGGGTTTGTTTGTTTTGCTTTGTTTTGCTTTGCTTTGTTTATTGTATCACAAGAGAGACTTGAGGGCTTTATGAAGAATGGGAATGTCTGAAAAAAACACTACAAAGAATGGGAAAGAAAGCTGATAAAGGAAATAGAAGAGAATTGTTAATAATATTGAGGGCTTAGTCAAGGCTGATTATCACAATCAGAAATCACAATTAGGCAAGCTAATATGAGAAATAATCAGAAGTTAAGCAAATTACAAAACAAAACCTCAAGAGTACAGCTATTTAGCAGATGTGGGATAAATCAAGTATGCATATGCCTAAAAAAGAGAAGAGTATTGAAATCTGGACAAATAACAGAAAAGAGACTATTAAAACTAGCCAGGTACATAGGAAAAGAAACCAAATGGAACTGCTAGAAATGAACTCTATACTACCTAAAAACAGGAACTTAGTGTAGGATTAAACAAAAAATTACACAAGCTGAGGAGATAATTAAGAAACCAGAAGTAAGAACTAAAATTACTCAGAACACAGTACTGAGAGACAAAGTAACAGAAAACAGGACCAAAGAATTTCAGAGACATGAAGGAAAATCTAACCGACAGATTTATCAGAAATAGAGAAGGAGAGAATAAGAAGAATGGGGAATAGCTATAATTAGAAATGGTTGAAATTTTTTCACATTTTAAGAAATATATGAATCCCAAGTAGTATAAAATGAAATATACACCAAAAACAAAGAGCTAACCTTAACAACCAGAGAGAAAAAACAAAGAAATGACAAATTCAAAATACTAGAGAAAACATCTTTATGTCCTAAAGTAGACAAAAATTTATTAAACAGAACAAAAAAAGCACTAACCATTTTAAGGATATGAAAAATTAACTAGACTACATTATAATCAAGAACTACGTTCTTCAAAGAGAACATTAAAGGGGCAAAAATGTAACGGAATAGGAGAAGACATTTTCTATAGATATATCCAAAAAAGGAATCATATCTAGAATACATAAAGAAAACCTAGGAATCAGTAAGAAAAAGACAAATAACCAGCAGAAGACACATCCAAATGGAAAAATAATTATGTAAGTATGCTCAATTTCATCAGTTATCAGAGAAATGCAAATTAAAACATGGCTCTAATCAAAAGAGGAAAATACCAAATACTGGTGAGGTGAGAACAAACAGAATTCTCACACACACCTGAAGGAATATAAATTGGAACAACTACTTTGTAAAACAACTTAGTAGTATATACCAAGGCTGAACATATGGATACCCTATGACTCACCAATTACATTCCTCAGTATAACAAAAATCCACCCTTTTGTTCACCAAAGCACATGTAGTAGAATAATCACCATCAAGACTCTTAACAATTACCAAAAATTGAAAACTATCCAAATGCCCGCCAAAAGTAAAGTGGGTAAATAAAGTGTGGCATATTCACACAATACAATACTCTTAGGAATACAAAAATATCCAACGCCCAACAAGGTAAATAACACAATGTCTAGCAATCAATCCAGAATTACTAAGCATGCAAAGCGCCACGAAAACACAAGCCAAAAGGAGAATAATCAATCAAAACTGACCCATAACAAATACAAATGCTAAAATTAACAAACAGGAACATTAAGTTATTACATATGTTTGGAACATATGTTCCAAAAGGTAACTAGAGACAAGGAAGATTTAAACAATGGAACTTCCTTAGCCATACAAACTACACTCTCCAAGATGAAAAATATACCAACCAGAATTTATGGCAGATTAGACACTGCTGAGGAAAAGAATGAAAATTTGGTGAACTTGAGGACATACCAATAGAAATTATCCAAAATAAAAGAGAGAGGGGAAAAAATTTTTTTAAATGAAAGAGCTTCAGTGAACTGAGCACAGTTTGATTCATGCTAATATACAGGGGTGGGCAAAGGTAGGTTTACAGTTGTTCACATGGAAAATAACACAATAATTAATAAATAATAATACAAGAATAAACTGTTTCATGTACTCACAACTGTAAACCTACTTTTGCCCCACCTGTATTTTCTCAAAGTAATCACTTCTATACCCATGGATTCAATAACTTAACATACTCTAATGGCAATACATTTTTTTTACTTTATTAAATTACTGAGTTTATTTCATGTGCATATTTCACATGTATATTTTTATCTTCCTACCATTTCCATTTGTCTGACTACCACTACTACTATGTCCTGTCATAACATTCCATACATACTTAAAACCAAGCAAAGGGTGGTGTTCCATCTTTAAACACTAAACAGGCATTTTGGATTACACATTCTTGGTAATGGTGCCTGGACAACATTTATCAGACACGGGAGGGAAAGTTCTCATTCTGCATTATAAATGTAAAACCTATGAAATGAGGATTATTTTGGATGGTTAAATGAATACCTCACTTGAAACAAGACTGGGGTATTGTAAATGCTTTCCAAATGTTAACCATCATTATCATCATCCTCATCAAATCAGAGTAGTGGTACCCTACTTTGTGGTTCTCCACTGTGCATGAGAAAATTGTGCTTTAAGCATTGTTATTGGTGAAAAAAGGAAAATATGGAAACTCCTACTGCAGAAGGGAGAAACAGAGGTGAGAAATGGAACTTGGTGACTCCCTGCATTTCCATCCTGGGAGTTTGGTCTCAATTTTGCTGATGAGGAAGTGGAAGGGTAACATGTCCTTAAATCTCATTTTAAGACACATTGTCATAGAAGGACCAAGGCCCCAGGGGTTGCTGTGGTCAAGATGCAAGTGAAAATTAACACTTTCTGGGAGGTAGACAGGAGGAGCATTTAGTTACAAAAATCGTCAACAATTATACCTCAGGGTATAACTGAGCTCGGAGAGAAATACATCAAACAAGTCAGCTGGGAGCCCGATGAAATGGAGCTGCGAACAAAACTGGCTGGCTTGCTTTAACAAATGCCCATTGTGCTTTCCAAGAAACCAGAAAGCAACAACACCTGCAGCAAGCACATCGATGACCCAGGGATGCCAGAAGGTAAGGTAAGCTGTGACAGCTCTGACGTGTACATCTGGACTCTCTTGTCCCCTGGGAGGGAGACACTGCCTCAGGATCCTTCTTATCTGGACCAGCTTTCCCAGGGCTGGACACCAGGCACCAATGCTGGCTATGCCCATGCCTTATTCTTTCCCCATCATATCTAGCCAGTTTCCTTCTCTCTTTACTACCTAAAAGCCCAGCTCTTTCTCCCCTATTGTCACTCCCCAAACCTGCCTGAGACCCTCCAGTCCTCAGTCATTTCTGTTTATAGTTCTATTTAACATCTCATGAGACTCTGTAAAGACTTTTGGGTTTATTATCTTCCTTTCTCAATGAAAACTTTAATACCCCATCATCAGAGTAACCATTTTATCTATCCATTCTTAACTATCCAGATGGTACCTAAGTGAAGGAACCAGGTAAGAGCTGGGTATTACCCTTGTTCCCACCTGTTAAGGTAGATGATACTTGGGACAATTCACATGCAAATAATTTAGGATTTGTTGTTTAAATTCAAAATAGAGACCGACATAGGAGAGTCTATATGGTGAGCTGTTTTCAGTTTCCTGCACAGAAGCTGCCTTATTCCTTCCAACTATAATTTGAACACAGAAGGAAAGTGGGAGAAAAAACACATAATAAATGATGTGAAGTGTTACTGCCAGCACTGCAGAGAATAGTTGTTTGTTTGTCTGTTTGTTTACCCAAAGGAGAACCCACAGAGTTCTGATTACTTTAAAATTTCCACTTTTACAGAAATATATTTCTAGCCTCACTTCAGTGACTTAACAGACTTCCCTTTTACATTGCGTGCTCTAAAAGAGAGGTGTTTTGGTTCATGAGACTGTTGGTGAAAAGTCTCAAAAAAGAAAAAGAAAAAGACTTTAATTTGTAATATACAGTTTTGGGAGTTAGGATGTCAGATCCTGCACAAGAATGTTTGTCTCCATGGTTCCCTCCCCCTCCTCTCCCCTCCTGCAAATGGAATCCCATTCAACTTCAAGAATGTTGAACTAAAGGTTCTGAAGTCCACATGGTGGGGGAGCTGGGGAGAAGAGAAAAGGAAGGAGAGAGGGAAACGAGAGGAAAAGTTTGATTAAAATAATTCTGGGTAGCAAAGTGGCTAAGGAAGACTGTGTTCTTTGGAGTAGAAAACATTCTATCATAAATATGTTAAAGCCCCATCTGTCCATTTGTTTCATTTAAATACCAGAGATTATTTCATTATTTCATAGAGGAAATGTCTTATAGCTCTTATTCTATTTAAACTTTGGTTAAGCTCTTAATTTCATTAAAAGGTAGATTAATTAAGAAAGCAGATTCAACCACATGGCAGATGTGGCTTTGTAACTGAGAAGTACTCCTTCTTCAGAACATTTAAATATTGTGAAAAAATGAACAAATTATGTGAATTAATTAAGTGTGCCTTTAGGCAAAAAGCAAATAATTATTTGTAAAATCTTCTGCTCTGCTTGATCCTGTGCAGTAAGCCTCTGCGTGATTTTACAAACCAATCTGTAGATACTAGTGTTAGAAACCAAAATAAGACCTTTATATAACTCTTTTAAGATTTAAAACTCACTTTCATGTGTATCTCATCTGGTCTTTCTAACTGCAAGTAAGTCCCATGTATATTCTCCCTCTACTGCTGATGGAAAAAACCAAAAACCAAAAAACAAGATTTAGCAGTCTGAAATGACGGTGTAGCACAGCTACTGAACAGAAGAGGCTGACACGGAGGTGGCAGATATGCCAAATTCAGTTCTTATGGTGCTGAAAAAACTCTT
Source organism: Mormoops blainvillei (assembly GCA_004026545.1). Classification (NCBI taxonomy): domain Eukaryota; kingdom Metazoa; phylum Chordata; class Mammalia; order Chiroptera; family Mormoopidae; genus Mormoops; species Mormoops blainvillei. The sequence goes on from PVJD01002881.1 coordinate 179,791, forward strand.
TAGACTGCAGATCATATTTTATAATTTTCCACAAAGTAGGCCTATCTTAACTTACTCCAGTTTTGATTATTTCCATTCAAAATTATTGCACACAACTCAGAAGCAACACCTACCTCTCAATCCTATGTCTACAAATTCATTATAATGAGTAAGAACAAAAGCAGAAGTCATGAAATAGCATGAATTTCCCAGGTAAACAAGTTGACATATTTGAAAGAGTTTGTTCGGGTGACACTGAGTTGAAGGTGAGAATGCCCTGGACAGAGAAGCTTTAGGAGAAGCTGGCACAAAGGCAGTGAAGGTAACAAGGGTTGAGCACAGGACTATGATAAAAAGTGTTAAGTCAGAATAGTTAATAAATAGAGTCTATGAGTACAGAATTTACCTTTTTGTGTTCAACATGATAGTAAAAATTACATTTCGATTTGTTTTTAATTTTTGGGAAGCATTCAATAAAATGGTACAAGAAACCTCAATTTCAGCATTTGCCTATTATCAAGTTTCTATAGAAACAAGGTCATAACGCTAAAATATAAAGTACAAGCACATTGAAAGTTTGCTTTGAATGTCTTTATTTCAGAAAATTTTATATGTTACCCTGGAAACTAAGAAATACCTACTTACATGTAAAACATTTTAGCTTTTCTACAATGGAGAATTGAATTATTTGGTTACACAAAATCACGTATGAATGACGCTCTGCCTTGTTCTTCTGAAAGAGTACATTTCCTGTAAGTCATTTCAAAGAGCTATTCCTTAGAACTTAGTAGAGATTTCAGATGAACTAAAAAGAAGTTTTCTACTACCTTGCCTTTATCAGTATATCTAATATAAGTGACGGTACTATCAGTAACATGATAAAGACACTAAAGTCCTGTTATCCAATTTTATTATTGTTCATCAACTTTTCATACAGTTTTTTATGTTATGCCCATAGGAGTTTTCCTACTTTTCTGGCTAAAAGTGCTCTCTCAAGTAACCCCTTTCTCCCGCTGTCCCTGAGGAGTAGGGGAGAAATTGGAAATATTATGTGCAAAAATCCCTGAGCAACAGAACTTTCCTGTTTCCAAAAACTATCTTAAACCTTCCTTTTTTATTACAGTATTAATAATCATTTGATGGAAAAGATTTAGAAAATACAGAAAAGTCATTCACTTATGCTCAGAATATCCAGAACCTTTATTAATATTTTGGTGTTGATTCTTCCTGAATTTTTTGTATGTATATAAATAAAACATTATGTTTATTTTACAAAAAGGAGGTCACTCTTTATTGCTGCCTTGTAATGTTTTGTTATAAAGAGAAGTAATGATACAAAACTTCTGAAACTGTGCTTGACATTTACAGGGTGTTCCAGGATGTATTTCCATGCAACTACATGGAATGCTAATGCATGACTCTAAAAACTGCTCGGTGTACCATCAAATGGTTGGAGCATCATTTATTTACTCACCCTTTATGGTTGGCCTTCTTTTAAATGAAACTGTACACAATTCCATTATAATGCTTTGTTCTAAGGACACAGATAAAAACGGATGCATTGTACCTCCCTGTAGAATTCAGGTGGTATACTTTCTTATAACCTAATCAGGATGTCATTTTGTAGTTAAAAGTATTTTAGCATTAAACATTCTCATCTCAAATCAAAGTTACCGTTCGTTTTTCACTGGACATTGCAACTCCTCTTTTAAATTTCTGTGGTTCTCATGTCTTCAATTTGGAATAACTACTCTTACGATCTGAAAGCAGTGTTGATCTTCGATGACATATCAGAAGATATCATTAGATGAAATCTTAAAAGATATAGGAAAATTGGGAGAGTCTTAACTAATCTGGGGTACACTGCAACAGTTAGAGGTTTATTGGGCACCATAGATGCAGGACAAACACATGATATACAAGACAAAGCCCCTGCCCTATCTTGGGTCCTTACATTCTAGGGGAGGCTAGGGGCAGGTAACACATGAACAAACATGAAAGTCAGGCTGACTAAAGACAGCTTCTCTCAAGTAACACTGAGTAGTCCTAAAAATGAGAGGAAGCCACGTGAGGATGTGGCAGGAGAGGCTTCCATGCAGAGTCCCTCAGATGAAAATACGGCAAGTGAAAGCAAAGGGCAGGGGACACAGGGACAGCTGCAGCAGAGTGAAAGGGACGCCAGGAGGAATATGGTGGATTCAGACCTTGTATGCCTAGTGGCCCTTGGCAAAAAATAGAAATTTTAGTCTAGATGTAGTAGAAAACCATTGGAGGATTACATGCAGAGAAATGATGTTAATTCTAAAATGAAATATGTATTTCCTTATTTTGTTTAAAAAATTGTACTGGGAGAGCCTCTTGCTAATTGTGTGACTAGTATCCTTTCCCCTTTAGTGGGAGCCAAAGCACATACTTACTTAAGATATTTGGGAATGGGTAATAAATGGACATTTCATACAATTTCCAATACAATGTTAAGTGTTCAGATTTTGCTTTTGAGTTAATTTGTGAAAGGTCTGTTTTGTCATTTTTTGTGTTTTATGTATCATATAAAGGTTGTTCTTGCATTTCGTTTTATCCTCAAAATGTTCCGAATTAGGTAGGATAAGAATTACACCTGTTTTACATGTGAGAAGACAGTTTATGAGTGGTATAAACTGAGTTGTTTGAGAGTTGAAAAATGAAACTTGATAGAGCAGAAATGTAAAGTCCAAGTGCACAGCACATAGGAATACAACTTATACAATGCTGCATCATGTGATCAGCTTTGAGGATACTACCTTTTTTCTCACCCCCGTTTTTTGGGTTTTGTTTTTTTTTAGTGTATTAAAGTAAGTAAACTTCAGGGTTAAAACAGTAACAATGCATAAAGTGAAATAAAACAGAAGTAAACTGTAACTAGAAATGCTTTTAAAAGTCCAAGACATTGAGCAAAGGACTTCTTAGAAATACATAAAGGTGTGCTTCACTACATGAAAGGTCACATCTCAGTCATAGTTACTAAACCATGGACTGAGGATTAAAACCAGGAAAGGCTGAGAGCCAAGGTGAAAGCAGCTACCAAAGTGTTTTGGAAGCCAGAATTAGGACTGTCAGAAGCTAAGAGGGCAGAAAAAAGGTTCAAGGAGCCACAGACAGGGGGACCCAGGAGTGTACTTTGTGCTGTCTGACGAGGCGGCCAGCACAAGGCCGGTGGGTAGGAATTACCTGCCTGTGGTAGGAAGTGGACTGAGAGAGATAAAATCCTTAGTGTATATGGTAGTTGTTAGACTCTAAATTTTGTGTTATGGGCTATAAAACTAATACAATGCACTATAAATACAATGTACAGTATAGGAATGGTAGAGCAAGCAGTTCGGTAAATGCAGGAAGCCTTAAGTAAACAGGTGCCCAACAGTTGGCCCAGAAACTGCTGACATTTCTATTTAATTGGAATA
>PVJD01002882.1:0-183184 GCA_004026545.1 Mormoops blainvillei
GAGATTTGTGCCTTAGACATTATGAAATTCTTTCTTAGCCTATTTATACTTGTTCCTATCAGGTAAAAACCCGATGGGCAAGAGATCTGCCTGTTGTTTAACCCGATCCCTCTCTCTCCAATCCTTGACCTTCATCATGAACTCTAAAGATCAGATGGCAACAGAAGTTTCCTTGAATAGGTCTTAAATGTTGCATAATTTATTCTGTCACTAAGCATATTTCAAACCTCATGTCCCGTTCTTGGGTAGAAGAGGGGATTGCTTCTCTTTCTGTTTCTGACTCATGGCTAATGCTAGAAGAGTGCTGGTACAAAATGTCATTAACCCACAATGAAATGAAATGGTCTTTGGAAGCACGCTTTGATCCAGGAAAGCTTCACTGAGCATTCAATGTCCTCTCCTGTAAGTAACATAAACCATTACCATTCTTTCTCTTCGTAGGATGAACTGGTACATGTTAGTAGGCCAGTGCTATCTCAGGCCTTAAAATGTTTTATGCAGAAAAATGGGCCTAAAGGTGCCTACTGGAAATTTTTACCAAATTCCTAAGCTCTACTGTCAGGCAAAAGTGTAAGGTAAAAATTAAAGTATTTGCAATTTTCTCATGTGGGGGAAAAAAGACAACCTGGAATCACATGCTAAATTTATCCAATTGATTTCATGTATGACACATTCATAGAGTAAAAAAAAAAAATTCTAGTGTTAAAGAGCTGTTCATTTATTCATTCACTCAGTTCACAGACATTTTATTGGATGTCTGTTATGTATGAAGCACACTTCAAAGAAAAGAGAAAGGATGTTGAACAAGAAATGTTTTACCTCTCTTCAAACTTATAATCAAGTTGAAGAGATAGAAAATTAATAGATTAAAGAAAAAGACCCAAGGAATGTTCATAGAGTCGTTAGTGTTATGTCAAAACTAAAACCATGGGATATGGTTAATATGCGGTCAGAGAGGACTTCTCTTAGGTGGTCATATTTAGCAGAGACCGACATGACAGGAAAGAATTACCTATGAAAATATGTGGGAGATAAACATTCCCAGATGAGGTCACAACTGGTGCAAAGACCCCACAGCAGGTATTAGTTTTGTCTTTTCCTGGAGGTGAAAGGGAATGTATGCTAAAATGCACCAGTGAGCCAGGAGAAAGGGGCAGAAGGCAAGTCTGGAAAATATTGAGGGAGCAAGGGGCTCTTCATGTGGCAGAAGCCCTTCTAATGCAAACCTCAATGAACCTGGCCGCTCAATCCTGTGTAGAGTGAAAAACTACCAAACCTCCTTCCTCTCTCATTTACGAAATGCAAGCTTTCAAGTACTTTGAGAAGCAAGAGGCTGGGAAAGGATTGCAGCCTACTCTGAGGGGCCAAGCCAATGGTAAAATAGAGTCAGTCTGAAGCAGAACACCTGCTGTATTCTGAGGTTTCCCCTGCTGGAAGAATTATAAGCTGGTAGGATTTCTGACATCCTTAAGAACTATCTCACCTTATAGTTTGAGGGAAAAGTGGGAAGAACGGAACTCATACTGTTGTGTTTTGCTGGACCAATAAGTACAAAGTAAACAAGTGTGTACCGTAAACGTTTGAATGTCAGAACTGTTTGACTTTAACAACTTATAAGATTTTAAAAAATCCCTCTGGAATTGTTATTTAGGAAACCAAAATCTCACCCCAAAATTTGCTTCTGTGACAGAGAACTTACTTTAAGCCTAAGGTAATTATGAAGCAGTAAATGTAGAAAAGCTCCTCCTTTTCTGCCCAAAGACAGGAAGTAGCCTCCTTTTATAGGAGATACTCTTATCATCCCAGGGGAAAAAGAGAAATCTGCAAACGAGCCTTGTTGAGTTAACCCTCACCTTTCTAGCTCTTCGTCATTTACTGCCCCTAGACCAAACCTCTTTGTTTTGTCAATTCTTCACATACGTACAGTTTCTTTGTCTAAAAAGCATAAAAGCTTTCTGTTCTGGTCACTTATTCAGGTCTTTATTCTCTTGAAAGAGTTCCTATCGACATGTGCAATTTTAATAATATAAGTATGCTTTTCTCCTTTTAATGTCTTTGCAAGCTCAATTTTCAGACTAAACCACAGATGAAGAGGGTCAAGAAGAATTTTTCCTCACGTACAGCTACTAGATCCTCATACTTAATTCTGCACAGATCTTGATTGAATCATTTTACAATCTCATTAATGGCTAGTCCATAGAAATACCACATACAAATTGAAAACCAATGAGGAGACACATTTCTCCCATAACTTCTATATTAGTTCCTGAATAATCATAGGTAAGAATGAAAAAGTCTTCTGTTTTGTTTCTTTTTTTTTTGGGGGGGGGCATAAATCTACTTTAGAACTCAGTAAAAAGTTGTATATTACCATGCTCTTTACTAAAATTCATCGAAAGCAGTATACCAATGTATATTAAAGAGTAGTTCGGTAAACAAAACAAAATAAAGGAGTCCTGGCCAGTGTGGTTCAGTTGGTTGGAGCATTGTCCTGCAAAATGAAAGGCTGTGGATTGAATTCCTGGTCAGGGCACATGGCTAGGTTGTGGATTTGGTCCCTAATCAGGGCACGTATGAGAGGCAACCGATCAGTGTCTTCTCTCTCACACTGATGTATCTCTTTCTTTACCTTCCCCTCTCTCTAAAACCAATAAGCATGTCCTCAAGCAAGAATTTTTAAAACTGTAGAATTTATAGCCAGATTGGCTAAAAAAGCAAGAATCACTATTTGCTTTCTGTGTAAACTGAAACTGCAGTTTCGCCTCATGACCAGGTATTGTGGATTAAATAAGACAATATGTCTAAATTATTGGTCTATTTTCCACTGAATAAATGATGCTACAATATTAGCTTTGAAAATAGCATTTGTATGAAAAAAGATCGCCAAGTGAGCTTTCAGAATACCATGTGGAAAGTTCAGAGAAGGATCCCAATTTCTTTCAAGCTCCAAGGAGTTAAATGAATCATGAGAATGGAGATTGAGGAAAACTCTTGAAAGAGAAATACCTTCAGTTTAGCTCTCTATGCTGTGATTCTCAATTTATACCATAGGAGAGGGTGATCACCTATTAAAGCACCACTCTTCTTTCAGATTTAGTGTGTGAGGCTTCAAAGACTACTACTATATGTCTCCTACAATTGGGACATACCATATGTTGCCTTGTATAATGTGCACTCTTTTTGCCCAAGTTTTTAAGAGAAAAATAAGGGTGCTTATTGTACATGGATAGTACCTGAAATACCTTGTATCTGTTCTTGTGTTTTGTAATTATTTGTTACATAAAATTTCTTGTACCATAATATGATAAAAAATAAATGCTAAAATTTCCTTTGTAATCCCAAAAACAAGTGTCTAAGGATAAATAAATAAAAATTGAATTAAAAAATTAAAATCAAAGATTTTTTTTTTCCTGAAAGTTTGGGCCAACACTTTGAGTGTAAATTATACATGACAAAATATGGAGGTGTGTATCCCTTCTGAAATTTGGGAAAACACACTTTGGAGTTGTGTTTGGAGCATAACAGAATATAAGGGATTCTTTAGAGGGGCTAGACCATGCACATTAATGAAAACTGGTTAAGCAGTCTATGTAATAACATTATCTTCCATGATAGTGTTGGACTTGGACAGAAAGGGCATCAGAACAAACCACAACCTTTGAGGGCCAATGGAATCTTGATCTGTGTCTCATGACTTCTAATTTCTATGCTATGGGCAACCTACATGTTACACTGGAAGGCTTTCCCTACAGAACTACAGCTGTGCCTGGCCCAGGATTTAAAGTTGTTGAAAGAAGACATCTGTTGGGTACGAAAGGAGCTGCAACTTGAGATTGGGTTAAAGTCAAAGACCTGAGCTTCTATTCAGATCAGTGTCATCATGTGTAAGCTGCAACAATGTCTGGTCTTACTTCAGCCTCCAGAGAATAATAGTGGATGCTACTTCACCTCTGTCATCTAAATGTCAAGAAAATTTCTATTATACTCAAGCCTAAACAAAACCATAGTGGGAAGAATATTTTTCAGAATCTAATTTCAATCAGTTAGGTTGATACCATACAAAGCCATCATAGTGCTGTACTAGAAAATAACTTTTTATGGTTGTCAGAGTCTATACATCTTAGAGTTTTATCACCTTTGTCAGTGGTTTTGGTTTTAGTAAAACTTTTCTAATGAGAAGAGGAATTACAGGGCTAGAGGGATGCCTACCACACTCCATTCCCTAAAAGCAGGTGAATACATTGGAGCCATGTCCTGTTTGAGCACTTATGGGAGTCATTTTTTAAATGCAAATTGATGTCTTAATTATGAGATTGGACATATGCAATTATCAAATTGATGTTGTATAATTGACCCTCAGTGTGACTACTATTATTAAAAAATCATTATTACCTGAGAGTAATGAAAATTCACAGAAATGTCCTAGTTTTTCATTAAGCTGCAGGGAAGTTATCATTCTATTCTGAAAAATTTTAAGAGGAAGTGAAGACAAAAATAAGCCTTTTCTTGATTACATTTCAATAACCATATACATTTAATGCAAACATTGAGCAGTGTGCAAAAACTGAATTTTACCTTGTATCTTTTAATATCACCATTTGCTACCTAACCATATTTATATTCTGAATAACTATATCAAGTTTCTAAAGAATTTTAGAATGAATATTCAAAATTCAGAATAAAGTATCTCATTTCCTTTATTTTTAACCACTAGGTAGTCTTCTTCACTTTGGAGAGCACTGGAAAGGTCAATAGAGGGGCTTTCAAAAGTGACAGTGTACCAGTTGCTGTCAGAGAGACTATTTAAAATTCCACTTTCCATTTTGAGCCTCCTTAGCCAAGGTTAGTAACTTATCTGCAAACAGCAAATTGCAGGTAGCAACAATTATTCTTACATTTAAAAAATGATGACAAAATAGGATATACTCTTCTAATACCTCACATCGAGAATTGGTGGGTATTTAAAATAATCTAAGTTAATCAAAGTACTAATAAAACATCTAAATTTTTATGTAACTTGAAACACAGACATGTCTTATTTAGCATATTTTAAAACATTTTTCAAATAAAGTTCTGAGCACTGAACTGTTATTTTTGGCAATGAACATTGATTCTGGGATAAAATTACTTGATAATTGAAGCAGGAGAATTACATTGTAGGGATTCAACTAATTATTAGGAGAGGTATTTTTCCCAAATCTATATAACATGTTCAACTGCCCTGATTTTTTTTTAATCCTCAGACCTCTTTTTCACTAACATCCAACATAGTATTTCCTCCTCACAGTAGGTATTAAAACCCACATTGAATATATGTTCATATTATTTTAAATTGTTTTTTAATTGCATTTTGGATTTTTCATTGCTAGTGTATGGTCTTATAAGTGATTTTTTAAAGATTCTTATTTACTGATTTTGGAGGTTGGGGGAGGGTAGAGAAAATGAGAATCACTGATTTGTTGTTTAAGTTTTTTTATGCATTCATTGGTTGCTTCATGTATGAGCTCTGACCAGGAATTGAACCCACAAACTTGATGTACCAAGGGGTGGATGATGGGGAGGATGACACTCTAACTAACTGAGCTGCCCAACCAGGAATACATGTTCATATTAAAAGGAAACTGAATTATGCAATCTCAATTTTATTAATATGACCTCATTTACAACTTTAAGATTATTAATTTATCCCTTACCTTTAAAATTTTAATTCTTTCTTTTCTAAATTTGGCAATTGATCTTTTACTGGATAATTCATGTATGACAGCACAAAGGTTTGGGTTGTCAAATAGAACTCAATGTAAATAACAGACTTTAGCCAGGACCAGATTCCAATAATGATTCAAGAAATCAAAGGATTTCTTGTGAGCTCTACAAGTAAAATAACACTCGCAGTTGAAAAATTATTTTTAAAAAGTCCATCAAGACTAATATGCATAAAATAATCTTTCCTTTTCAATGAATATACTTGGGTTTTGACAGATTTCTTTACATTAAAATATGGAGGAACATTTGGAGGCCTTTTCAGTTATGAGACATCTCTGTTTTAAAACCCATTTGTTAAGAGTTTGCATAACTAACCTCCATCCTCTGTCCAGTTTTGTCCTCTGTAATTTCAATTCCATATCTATTTAAATAAACAATCTTTGAGCTCAGAGAACATCATACAGAATAAATATTTAAAATCTACTCCTAGGCATATTATAGTCAATGTTCCAACCTTTAAAGAAGGTAAAAGGGAGAATAGACCTTATCTATAGACAAAGATAAGAATTATAGTGGTCTTCTTTTCAGAAATTATGCAAGTAAAATGTGTCATGGACTATATAAAGTGTTGAGAAATAGAAAACACTAGTCTAGAATTTTATAACCAGTGAAGTTATTCTTCAAAAGCAAGAGAGAAGTAAAGACTCTCTCACACAAATGAAAATTAAGGCAATTTATTGCCAGGTCACCCCCACGCCCCAAAAGAAATGTTAAAATGTTTTTAAAAAATTCTTCAGAGGGAAGAAAGATGATGAATCAGAAACCTAGATCTACATGAAGAAAGGAAGAACATCAGAGAAGGAAAAAAGGAAAGTAAAATAGCTTATTTTATTTTTCTTATCATTAGTTGATCTAATATCAATATACCTATTTGAGGTAATGATAGTACCAATGTATTGAGTGACTGGAACATATACATAGATTAAAAATAAACGACAGCAGCGTTTTAAGAGAAAATAAATAAATAAATAAGGAATCTTGAGAAATTATATATATTTTCCCAAAAATATTTTAAAGATAAGAATTTTCAACCTGTTAATGATATTTGTAGGTTAACCAGGAGTCCTAGTTATTAGAATGTTTTCAAGGATATTTGATTAAGATTTTTCTTTCTCCAAGGCATCTCATAGTTCAAATTTTTGTTATCTTTTTACTTAAATGAAAATATGATTATCTTTTGCAAATATTTTTCATACATATCAGGCATGGTTATTCATAGCCCTTCCATTATAGATTTTATTTATTTGTGGTAAATCATATAGAAGATACAATTTAGTAATCTCATCATTTTAAATGCACAGTTCATTGACATTAAGTATATTCACATTGTTGTGCAACCATTAACGCCATCCATCATCAGAACTGTTTTCACCTTAATAAGCTTAAACTCTGTTTCCATTCAACAGTAACTTTCCATTGTCCCTGCCTACCCCTGCATACCAGCCTCCAAAATCCACCATTCTATTGTCTGTCTTTATCAGTTTGTCTATTCTAGGTACTTCAAATAAGTAGAATCATACAATATTTGTTTTTTTGTATGTGTATGTGAATTATTTCATTTTAGAATAATGTCCTCAAGTTAAGACTGAATAATATTTTATATATATATACAAATATATATGTATATATATATACCAATATATGTGTGTGTGTATACACACACACACACACACACACCACGTTTTACTTATTTATTCATATGTCAATAGACACTTGGGTTGTTTCCGCCTTTTGGCTATTGGTTACTTTGGATAATGCTGCTCTGAATTAGGGTGTACACATACCTGTTTGAGTCTCTGCTTTCAATTTTTTTGACCATATAGCCAGAAATAAAACTGGTGGATCATAGAGCAGTTTTATCTTGAAATGTTTTTAGGAACCATCATACTAATTTCCACAGTGGCTGAATCTTTTTATATTCCCATCAGAAGTGTACACGGTTCCAAAGTTGGTACATTGACCCCAACATTTGCTAGTCTGTCTCTGTCTCTCTCTCTCTAATTGCCATCAATAGTTGGTATAAAGTAGACTTTTGATGTGGTTTTGATTTTTCAATTTCCTAATGATTAGTGGCATTGAACATCTTTTCATGTGCTTATCAGTCATTCTTTTTCCTGGGAGGAATGCATATTTAAGTCCTTTACCCATGTTTAATCAGGTTGTTCATTTCCTTAGATGTTAAGCTGTAAGAGTTGTTCACATATTCTGGATATAAACCCCTCATCAGATATATTACTTGTAAATATTTTCTCCATTGAGTCATCTTCTTATTTGAGGCACAAAAGTTATTTTTTCTTATTTTGATGAAGTCTAATTTTTCTTTTATTTCTTTTCTTCCCTGTGTTTTTGAGGTCTCATTCAAGAAATCATTGCTAAATCCGATGCCTTGAAGGTTTTAGACCATATTTTGAATAAATTATCAAGAAGTAACATGTTCAATTGTTTTTCAATATTACAACATTTTCATAAGTCATTGATTTTTATATAAAAATTGTTAATGAGTAAATGTTAATATTGACTTACACTGGTAATAATGCCTATGCACATCTTTTACTGTAATACCATCAAGAATGGTAATATTAATAGTGACAGGCTTTTGTTAGGTTGCTTTAAAAGGTTTCATGTTCTATATAAGGATGTGTTCTTCATTATCTCCAACAAATCCACATTTATTTAGCACAGTTCTAAATGATTTGCTATATTCACATATGCTATGGTTTTATTTCCTTAAACAGGAATTAACTAAAATAAAATGTAATTATACAAACTTAATTTGGGTGACATTATACATACCTGGCCATTGCTCCACTAAATTGTCAAAGTTGTGAAAAAGAGGTAAAGTCTAATAATCTGTCACATACCAGATTAGACTAAGGAGATATAGCAATGAAATGCAATAGGTATTCTGGGTGGCATCTTGGAATAGAAAAAAATGACATTTGTGGACAAAATAGTAAAATTCAAATAGAATCTGGATTTCTGTAATGAAACCAAGTTGGTTTCTTTGTAAATATGTGACATGAATATTATGTTAACAAGAGGGGAAAATAGGTGAAGGGTATATGAGAATTCTCTACATTCTCTTTACAACTTCTCTTTTCTGTCAATGTAAAACTATACTAAAATAAAAGGTGTATTTTTTAAATGTGACTATATACTGCCATTTACATATATATGACTATTGAAAAGATCAAATATGTTCAAATAAAATTATTATTGTGGCAGAGATTTCTTCACCATTATCTGTTAAAAAGTATTAGTCCACATAGTGATCTCGATTAACATTGTATAGAATATATAGTTTATCTTATAGAACATATAAACAATGTTTAAATCTAGATATTTTCTAATGTATTATTAAAAAACATATTCTGAATGAGAAAAAAATTAGATTGAACATTAGTTTGAACTTTTTTTTCTTGTTTTAAATATAAAATTACTGGGGCTCTACAACATTAGGTAAAATTTTTGTGGTTTCTGTGAAAGAATACTTGCTTGTTCAAGTAGATCAAAGGCAATATATTCTGAGAAGTAGTGTTTTTTTAAATATTTTACTTATTTATTTTTAGGGAGACAAGAAGGGAGGGAGAAAGAGAGTGAGAGAATCTGCCGGTTGCCTCCCTCACACTCCCAATTAGGTACCTGGCTGGCAGCCCAGGCATGTACCCTGACCCGGAATGGAGCCAGCGACCATTTAATTTGCATGCCAGTGCTCAATCCACTGAGCCACACTAGTCAGGGCCCTGAGAAGTCTTTTGAACACAGTAAGGATTAATTCCTTTACAGGCACATATATCTGTTTAACAATTCAACTTTTACAAAATAATATCAATTCTAACTTCACCAACTTCAGTTCCATAATTCATTCAAGAACTTTTAACTGTCTTCGAGTAATGATTCACTATAGATTCACTGAGCCCAAAGGCTATCTGTGCATCATGCACTAAAGTAAACACTTATTAATCAAACTCTAATAAGTAAACTCAGGACATCTCAGGATATATATAATTTTTTTCTATATTTTATCTTGTATGCCAAAAAGAGGAATAAGGTTATCTAGAGTTAAATTAAAAAGAGAAGGATGTGGGTGCCACTGAAAGTGTGGAGTTAAAGGGTGGGGGAAAACCCACTATGCAGAAACAAATGATTTAATGACACAAAAATTTTCCCCAGGTGTATATATCCTTAGTATATTGCTGGTCTATGTCACATCAACAAATAAATATGTGTACAGACTGATCACATTGTACAGTCTTACGCTATACATGCATATTATTCTCTTCACAAATATTCTCTTTTTCTAAATGCCATTTGATACAATGTTATTAACAGTAAAATAACCATTGTATTTTTTTTCATAAGAGTTTGTCAAAGATAGACTTAGGTTTATCAGAAAGTGTTGCTTAGGAATGGTTGTATTTTTGTAATGTTTCTTTATTTATCTAATGGTTATTAAAATTGTGTAGCTAAGCAGGTTTACTTTTGTTTTGCAACAACATAAAGCTAAACTTTAGCTCATTCAGTAGCATCTCAACTTTGCCTTTTCAACCTATTTCTTCTCAGTTTTAATTTCTGCTATCTTGTTTTGTGTTTATTTTCCTGCTTAGGATTAACCCTAGGCTCAGTCTGAATCTTTTTAAGAGAAATGCAGGTTTCTAATTATGCTTAAACAATGTAAACTTTAGAGAGCTGACATTTCCCCTGTTATCAAAGTACAGAATTCTACATGGTGGTTACAAGGCTTCTGCCATCTAAATAAATCAAGAAACCTATATATAGTTTGATGAAATAAATTTATATGAAAATATAATCATTTGATGCACAAAACACATGCAAAACTGTTAATATTATTCTTTTTTTAAAGAGTATGTTTTAACTTGTGAATGAGAGTTTACAATTTTAAAGCTTTCTAAGCAGATGAAGTCTAATCAATTTAAATAATTCTTCTTAAAGTAGAGGTGAAATTTTGGAGTGTAGGGATGAAAATAGAAAAAAGTCTCTTTTAATAAACTTTGTTACTAGATTTAGCATAAAGTTAGCGAGCTAGACTTAGAGCTAGAAATCCATTTGAAGATAGAAATCATGGTTCTGAAAGAAAAGAGCTTTTAACAGGTCAAACAAAAGAAAAGGCTGGCTTTAGAGACTGCTTATTTTGTTTTATTTGTTTTACCACTGCTGTGAGTGTTTTAGTGTATGTGTTTATTGTGAGGTTAGCAGTGAAGAACATGGCTAGATATTTTCAAAACCCCTCAGATGATCTGAAACTCTGATTGTAAAGGCAGACAAGACATTTCACAAAAGACTTCTTTGCTCTAAATCACTACTTCTTGATGTCAGAAAGAAGGATTAAGTTCAGATTGATCATTTCTATTGTTGGGTCTTGCATAGAGATGGGGGAAAGTCTCCAATACTCATCTTGTTAATCCTCTGACTTTTTATCTTTAAGAGGTCTTTGTTATTTATGTTGATCCCACAAATCCTTCTATGACATATTCACTTGAAAAATACTCAAAATGATTTCACTCCCCTAACCTAGTACAGCACATGGATTTAAAAGAGGCTTTCAGGGTCAAGATGGCGGTGTAGGTAAACACAGTTCACCTCCTCGCATAACCACATCAAAATTATAACTAAATTATTGAACAACCATCACTCAGAACAGTCAGAAATCAAGAAGAATGGAAGTCTGACAACTACAGAATTAAAGAAACCACATCCATTCAGACTGGTAGGAGGGACAGAGATATAAAACAAGCTGGTCCTATATCCTCGTGTGGTAGATAAAAACTTGAGATGGGTATCTTGGGAGTGAGGAGTCCCAGCCCCAAACAAGGCCCCTGAGCTCAGAGTTCCAGTGCCAGGAATATAAGTCCTCATTTCTTCTGGTGGCAAAAACAAGCAGGGATCAGGTCAGTGGAAGAAAATTCTGGAGTCCCAAGCAGTTCCCATTAAAAAATCCATTCACGGATTTACTGAGACTCACTCCCTCTGAGCTCCAGCACTGGGATAGCATCTTGAAAGGCACCAGAAGCATACAGGGAGGATTTGGGGGGTTTGGCATCAAAGCAAGAGCTGGAGGAAATCTTTCTCTCAGAAAGGCAGGCAGAGGCCATTGTCCCTTTTCTGAACCATCCCCCCACAGAGCCACAAAGCCAGCAGGAAGGTGCATTATCTGAGTCTCCATCAACCTGACTAACCATTCCCTGCCCTGGAGATTCCCTGAGGCTTTGGTCCATCCAATATACAGCTGTTAACAGTGGTTTTTTCATATGAATGGCTGATCTTAGTTCAAGCTTCACAACTTTTAAATCCTTTCAAACAGCATCAGCTACTTTCATTGAGCCCCTATCCCCCATGCCTCTTGTTAAGAGGCCTCACACCCAGCACTAGCAGCAGCTAGCCTATGTTCACAGCTTGGCTCCACAAGGAAATCTCTAAGCCCATCACAAGTAGCAGCAAACTCAGATTGAGTTTGAGCAAACTCAAACTTTATTTCTCAGGTAGAATGGCCCAGGGCAAAACACAGGTGGGACCTGACATTGACCTGTGCCACCTGGGAACCCCCAGGGCCTGGGAACCTATTGAATAGCTACAGACCACTTCAGAGGACCACTGCCCTGACCCTGCACAGCTGACCATGGAGTGGGGAGGATGATGATCATTGTTCACATCCAGTCTTTGCAGTTGACTGGCCTGAGTAAGTCCCTCCCATAGACCTGCCAACAGCAACCAAGGTTCCACTATAAGAAAAGGGTGCACTCAGCCCACCTGAAGGGCATACCTTGAGTGCCCAGCTTGGGTAATAGGAGAGGCGAACCTCTGGACCCTTTAGGATACCTACTACATTAGACCACTCTACCCAGAGAGGGAGTCATAGAAGCTCTACCTAATAAACACAAGGAGGTTACCAAAATGAGGAGACAAAGAAATATGGCCCAAATGAAAGAACAGATCAAAACTCCAGAAAAACAACTCAGTAAAATGGAAATAAGCAATCTATCGGATGTAAAATTCAAAACTCTGATTACAAGGATGTTCAACTTACTGAGGTCCTCAAAAGCATAAAAAAATCAGAAAAGTCAGAAATGAAGGATACACTAATTGAAATAAAGAACAATTCACAGGGAAACAATAGTTGAGTGAATGAAGCCAAGAAACAAATCAATGATTTGGACCATAAGGAAGCAAAAAACAACCACTTGTACTAACGAGAAGAACAAAGAATCCAAAAAGCTGATGATAGTGTAGACAGCCTCTGGGACAACTTCAAACATTCCAAAATTAACATCTTAGGTATGCACAAAGGGGTAAAGAGAAAGAACAAGAAACTGGAAATCTATTTGAAAAAATAATGAAACAAAACTTTACTATTTTGCTGAATAAAATAAACATGCAAGTCCAGAAAGCACAGGGAGTCCCAAAGAAGGTGGATGCAAAGAGGCCCACTCCAAGATACATCATAATTAAAATGCCAAAGTTTAAAGATAAAGGCAGAATCTTAAAAGCAACAACAGAACAGCAGTTAGTTACCTACAGGGGAATTCCCATAAGACTGTCAGCTGATTTCTAAAAAGAAATTTTGTATGCTAGAAGGGGTTTGCAAGAAATATTCCAAGTCATGAAAAGCAGAGGCCTACAGGCAAGGTTGTTCTACCTAGCAAAGATATTTAGAATTGAAGGGCAGATAAAGGGATTCCCAGACAAGAAAAAACAAAAGGAGTTCATCATCACCAAACCATTACGATAAGAAATGATAAAGGGACTTATTTAAGAAAATGAAGATCAAAACTATGAACAGTAAAATGGAAATAAATATATATCTATCAACAATTGAATCTAAAAAACAAACTAATAAAACAAGAACAGAGATAGAATCATGGATGAGGAGAGAATTTTGATGGTTACCAGATTGGACAGGGGTGTAGGGGAATAGATGAAGAGGCAAGGGGATTAAGAAGTATAAATAGGTAGTTACAGAACAACCATGTGGATGTAAATTACAGTATAAGAAATGAAGTAACCAAAGAATTTATGTGCATGGCCCATGGACATGAACAATCATGTGGGAACTGCCTGAGGGAGTTGGGGGGGTGCTGGATGGAGGGGATCAAAGGAGGAAAAATCGGGACAACTGTGATAGCATAATCAATAAAATATAATTAAAAATATAAAACACAGTAAGGATTCCCATAAAAAAATAAATAAAATAAAATAAAATAGATGTTTTCAACCTTTTATTAAAACTGTCTGCTACATGTATGTCTAACGCATTCTTAAAAAACAAAAAACTAAAACACCAATGTTAGCCATAAATGCTAAAAATTCTGGGGCACATCTGGAAAGGTGAATTCTTCATATTATTTTGTCTATGACTCTTGGCAATTCACTTAGAAGTTAATCTAGATTAAAGAGGTAATATGGAAGAATATATACACCATAATTCAGAAATCATAATTAATGTGAATAAGACTGGTTAAAAAGTGTTCATGAATGAAGTGTCCAGGGCGGTACTATTAAGATATTTTCAATACATTAAGAAAAAAAGGAAAGGAAAGGAAAGGAAAGGAAAGGAAAGGAAAGGAAAGGAAAGGAAAGGAAAGGAAAGGAAAGGAAAAGAAAAGAAAGGAAACTAATTTGTATCAGGAGAGAAAGAGTTTAAAAAATATGGACACTACAGGAGATATTAAATAACTGCCTAACTAAGATAATATGAGGTAATAGATTAGGAAGCTACTTAACTATAAAATTTTATGCTGACAGACATTTCATAAAAAGTTAACAAAGCTAACCACCTAAATTCTGACCACAGGCTCCTCTCAGCTCTTCAAAATATATGTCAACATAAAAGGGACATGAATAATAAGTTCACTTTGATTCCTTCAGGCCAGCTGACACAGAGCAAGAATAACATTACCCATTCTTTCCTGAGAAGCAGAATATCTAACTAACATTCATGTTATATTAAATGTTAAATGTCAGGGTTAAAGAGAAGACAAATCCACACACATTTGATTGGAGAGGTATTTAATTTCTTTTTAGTGGTTTAATGTGATTTTTTAAAGTTGCCTATTTTCTTTCTTCTGTAGAAAACTTACAGAAATGGGGCATAGTGGTGAATAGCAAGAATTCAGGGTGTTTGTCAAAATGGAAACTTGGATGCTGTTTCCTAATTTATTTATTTCTGCTAATATTAATTTGTATATAAATTTCTTCAGACTGCTAGTGTATCTGCCAAAAATTATTTTTACCAGTATTTCTATATTCCTCTTTAGCAAACCCTGGGTGACCTCACTGCTCCCCCCTGCTCCACAACACTTAGTAGTTCTTTAATCTCAGAATATGTAATATAAAAAATCATTTGTTCTCCCATTTGGAATTTAGTCTCAACTTTAGAAAAATATAAAGTATTCTCTTCAGAGACATAACAGCTCTAACTAATATACAGAAACAAACAGAGGAAGGCTGCCAAATGAGGAGACAAAAATTAAAAAATAAAATAAAATAATGAAAACCTGTCCCAAATGAAATAACAGAATAAAACTCCAGAAAAAAAGAGTTAAACAGATGAAGAGTTCAAAACACTGGTTATAAGGATTCTCAATGAACTTAGAGGAAATGTAGATGAACTAAGTGAGAACTAAAACAAAGAGACAGAAAACATAAAAACAGAACTAGAAAATATAAGAACTAGTCAAAATGAAGACTATGTTAACTGAATTGAAGAATACATTATAGGGAATCAACAGTGTAGTAGATGAAGTAGAGGATTAAATCAGCAATATAGAAGAAAAGGAAGCAGAAAATATCCAATCTGAAAAGTGAAAAGAAAAATGAATTAAAAAAATAAGGATAATATAAAAGGGTCCTCTGACACAATGTCAAGTGCATCAACTTTTGCATCATGGGGGTGCCTGAAAGTAAAGAGAACAAGGAAGTGAAAGCCTATGTGGAAAAATAGTAACGGAAAACTTCCCTAAAGTAGTGAAGGAAATAGATGTACTAGTTCAGGAAGTGCATAGAATCCCAAACAGGATAAACCCTAAGAGGTCCATAGCATGGCACATCATAATTAAAATGTAAAAGTTTAAAAAGAGAGAATCTTAAAAGCAGCAAGGAGGAAACTTGTTTACCTATGAGGGAGCTTCCATAGGACTGTCAGGTGGCTTCTCAACAAAAATTGGCAGGCCAGTAGGGATTGGCAAGAAATATTCAGAGATGAAAAGCAAGGCCCTACTACCAAGATTACACTACCCAGCAAAGCTATCATTTAGAACAGAAAGATATAGAAAGAGCTTCCCAGACAAGAAAAGACAAGGAAAAGTTAAAAGAGTCCATCACCACCAAACCAGTATTACATGAAATGTTAAATGGTCTTCTTTAAGAAGAGGAAAAAATGAGTTAAGAATATGAATAATAAAATGGCAATAAATACATATGTATCAATAATTGACTCCCCCCCAAAATAAATAAATGAACAAGCTAAACAAAGACAGACTTATAGATACAGGAAACAATTTGACATTAACCAGATGGGGTGGAGTTAGAGGGATGGGTGAAAAAAGTGAAAGCATTAAGAAGTACAAATTGATAGTTACCAAATAATCATAAGGATATAAAGTACAACATAGGGAATATAGTTAATAATATTGTAATAACTATGTACTGCATCAGGTGAGTACAAGATTTATTGGGATGATCACTTAGTAAATTATATAATGCCTAATCACTAGCATGTACACCTGAAGTTTATATAATATTGTATGCCAGCTGTAATTGAAAAAAAAATCTAAAAAAAGCAAAAACAGCAAAAAGTCCCCTTCAGTAACCTAATAGAAATATAGATGATAGAATAGAGAAATTGAAATGCAATGATTGTTAACAAATATATAGTTATTTTTGCTGAACTATTATCTCAGTTGTGAAAATCACTTAGAAAATTCTTTGAAATAATAATTAATATCAGATAATGATTTCTTTGTCTTAGGATATGCCTTATATGCCATTGTGAAAATTACACATTTTTAGAAAGGAGATAGCTATTTTTTCAACACAGCAATGCAACCCAAAATATTATCCTCTTGTAAAGTAGAACTATGCAGTATATAGTTTGATGAATCACTGTCCAAAATAATTCATTTTCACATTTTTATGCATAAAAATTTTCACATGGTTAAGCCTGTATTGTTTCTCACAGTATAGAAAAGAAGCATTTGAAATATAGATAATGGTGTTGATCTCAAAGAAGAGTGTATATCTCACAGATGGAACTAAAGTAATAGAATCCAGAGCAAAAGCACTTAGAAGAGACTGTTTCATGCACTCCTTCTCTATTAGGCATAAATCTGATTTAGAGTTCTTTCTTAGTTATTGATACCTAAAGTAATATGCCCTCAAGGAAACACAGTTTCTACTTCTCTTGGAAAGATAATGACCCAACTGTGAATATTCAAGAGATACCAGAAGTCATTATAGATGCCTTTAATTCTTTTTATTTTTGTGTCTGAACAAAGTTTTTGTTTATGCTTACAGAAAAATTGAAAATCTAAATGTAATTAATGCATAGCATTCAAGATTCTAGCATATTTTTTCTTTATAAAATTTTCACCAATCCAACTATTTTTAGGAATCTAACTACTAAACAGATGTAAGCTGCATCTGATAATAAATAAAAATTTGCACTTAAAAAGATACATGTTGATGTTACCATTTGACAATGAGTTTTTGTTTCCAAGACATTTGAATCACATTCACATTCATCTAGTTTCTTTCTTGCATAATATTTTTTATATTTACATAACATTTGGTACTTTATCAAAAATAATATTTTACTTGCCTTCATTTAAGGTAAGGTGAGACACCTTTCATTTTGTGAAAACTGCTACATATTCCTAATACATTGTTTTGCTCATATGAACACAATAAGTTAATATTGAAATGAAAAAATGTCTCCATTACCTTCTATTGAATTTTAGGGAAACTTTAAAATTATAGTTATGAAAACATTGTGAAATCAAAAACTGTTTCCACAGATTAAAATGCATATTTAAAAACAGCACATATAAATATTTTAATGCATTATCCTCCTGTGTAATGTCTGAATCATTCATAAGCAGCAGAAAATTTTGATTAAATCAGAAGCATGTCATTTCATGACATCTTTAAATGTATGGAATTATATGCAGGATTCATGTTTCTCTTAAAATAGTAATAAGGCATGGCAGCTAGGCCAAAATGCCAAGTAAAATGTGAGTAATTTATTAAGTGAAAAGGTAGTTATATTTAGCTTTAAATACTCTGCCCCTTGTTTTCTATGGTAGTGTTTTCCCATTCAGATATACATTTGCAGAAGTAGTATAGGGAAGTTGGAAGATAAAAGTGGGTAGCTGAGGTAAAAACAAACAAAAACAAGAAAACATGTATCTGATTTTTCTGAAGTTAAAATATCCAACTATTATTTTTTTACTTTTATTTTAATTCAAATTATATCATAAAATATTTTGAGTTCCCTGTCAAGAATCACGGAACACGCTGCAGCTTGATCCAGGGAATCGATGCATAGTGACTAAGGCCTTCTCATCTCAGGCAGAGGAAAGGCTTATACTCCTGTCTTTTCCATTAGTCCATTCAGTATAAACATAGGGATTAAATATGCCGTTTTACTAAAGACCTGCCCTTGAAGACCAGATGGCAAACCTAGAAGATGCTGTAGAGGAGTGCTTAACGGGAAAACTTTCAACATCAATAACCAGATAGCTCCAATATTTTTGATCTGGGTACTTTGGACACATTATTTAACCACCTTGTACCCTATCTGTAAAATGAATGTAATTCTACTTAGACTTTCCTCAGAGAAGTGATATGTTGATGAAATAATTTATATGTCATTTAGAACAGTACCTGACATATGAGAAAAAGTCACTGATGGTGAGCGATTATTATTTTCTTAATTTGCTAGCTTGATGTAGAAAATACCACTGTGGGGTGTCCATGTAAATCAGAATAGCACAAGTTTTCAGAACTGCCATTTTTAGTTAACTGTATCCATATTCACGGGAGGCTGAAGTGAACTCATCAGTTAGAGTAAATGAGGACACCAGTAAATTCATTGGAAAGGGACTAAAATAAGGTGAGATTTACTTGGTGTTTCAAAGTCATAAAACTTATTTCACTTTCCTCTACTTTTGCAAAGCTATGTAGACTCTGGAAAGAAATCTTAGGCCACAAAATTAAGGTTTTCAGAAAAATTTAAAATGAGTAAAAAACTATATAAATAATTTATAAGTTGACAGCACAGGAAAAAATGATTTCAAAATATAAATTTATCATTATAATACAGAATATTTCCTAAAAGTCTAAACTATGTCTGTCTGCATGCCTATACATTTGATATTTTACCAACATTTTATATGAAAATAGAATATGTCCAATGAAGTAAAAATAATTACACTATAATGCTCATTCTGCCTTAATAAGAAAATTGCAAGAAGTGCATTACTGTACATTGAAACCAATTATCCCTACAGAATTTGGGAATCCTTTGCCCCTGTATTGCCTCACTCAATATTTTGAATTTTTCCCTTGTAAAATGTTTCACTCTATTTTACTTCAAATATCTATAGGTGTGCTGTTTGAAATATCAATGTGTATATATGTGTGTTTAAATAGATATACTTGCATTCACCTGGAACTTGTACCATCCTACTTATTTCTCGTTGTTAGAAATCACATTCCAGAGAATGTCATCTATAACTGCTGCCTGCACTTCTTGCAGAGCACATCAGTTTAACACCAGGTATCTATGATCACTAATCAGCAAGTATGTCAAATCCAACAATATTTTTTTTATGTCTTTCCTTCTTCAGCTACTCTATAGAGTTTGACTCAATTATTTAGAGTTCAGTATTTAAGAGGCTGACTTTGGCACATAACTGCCTCTCCTAACTCTCTGTGTAACCTGAGAAATGTTATGCAACACCTGTAAGACACATGTTCCTCATCATTAAGAAGAAAATAATGAAGACCACATACAGATGTCTTAAGGAATAATGAGATTGTTTCAGTGCCTTGAAAATAGCAAATGCTTAACAGATTGAAGCCATTAACATTATTGTAGTTATAAATTTTTCCTTTGACTTTTCTGATACTATTTTATTAACCCAACTCTTTTTTTAATTTATAGTTTTCTCAGAGCCACTTTTATGGCCATTGTACTGTATCTGTGCTAGATATTTTCCTGTGACCTTTCCAGATTCACTGTTGACTATTCTCAAGTCAGCTCTGTGGCCTGGAGCTCTGACTTTAATTGACAGCTTTAACAGTCTCCTGGCACTGTGGCTATTAATTGGGTTTAGATGGGCTGGGGTACTTATTCCCCTGGCCCCCTCCCTATCAGATCAGTACGTGTTAACTCTGTCCCTCTACCAAAAATGATAGCTCTGTGAGTAGACATTCTCAGGAAACGCCTGTCTCTTTCTCTTCAAGTCTACGGTAGCAGCATTGCCTGCGGTTGCTGTCGCTGAGAACTATGCTATCACCTGAAGTTTTCACAGCTCTTCCCACATATATGAAATAGCTGTTTTTGTGTTTTGTTGTTTGTTTTTTTTAGCAATTCTCAGCTACCCATTTGAATGTGCTCATATTTCTAACCAGAGCTCTGACTCAGTACTAGGGTTGCTCAAAGAACTACACCTCCAAGACTCTGATGCATCAGTCACTGGGAATTGTCCTTTATAATTTGCTAGCTGGCTAATTTCATGACTAGATTCACAGTTGCCTGCAGGAAGGAAGATTGAATGCTGATATTACTTCCTTTTTTTCATAGAGAAAGAAGTTAAAAGGCTCATTTAGACTGAGGAAAGTGTTGAAGTAGAACTACAATGTTGTTCCTATTCAACTAACTCCTAAGATAACCTCCAAAGAGACTGGAGTTTATACCCTTTACCCTTTGCCAAGGAATCTATCAGAAAAGTGGTCACCAACTTTGCTGGAAAGATCATATACAGGCAGTGATAAAGGAGTGTAAAGCCACCACAAGGTTACAGTCTTAGACTTAATGGAAATATTGGAATTGGAGTAGTAACCAGCTTTTATGCTTATCCAGTGAAGACAAGAAAATTATTATTGTAAGTGACAGAACCAAAGTACTTCTCATACTGTTTTGACTAGCAGGGATCTGAAGATGGCTGCTTGATAATGGGGTCTGTATAAATAAAATGGATTGGCAGCCAATTGTGATCCTGTTTGATATACATAATCAGAAAATTTCTAAAGCTGGAAAGGCAGAAGTATAACAGGGCACTATGCATTAGATGTTAACTGACCTATCCAGTCATAAAATAGGATGCACAGAACAGCCCTGCATCATAAAATAGAACTGATCTTCAAGACAATTAAACTGCATGAGCCAGGCTCCCAGCACTGACGTGCCAGAGAGGTTCAATGGCCAGCCTCTCAGCTGGAGGGGATCAGAAGCCCCAACTGGCATATCTTCTGATTTTCACAGTATAACACTGCCATGTTGGTCATTACTAATGGATGGAAAGATATGTATGTAATTGGCTCATGGGAGCCTGTGCAAGGTAGCTCCAGCCCACCGCTGGGCCAGACTCATGCGATACATGATGAAAATGGTTTTCAATAGGAAAGTGGTTTCCTATTGCCAGCTAACAAAGGACTGGTTTATAGGTTGGTGGAATGCTCAATAATCAAGTAGATCAGGGTTGGCAAACTATGGCCTGTGGACTAAATGTGCCATACCATCTGTTTGTGTAAATTAAGGTTTGTTGGAGCACAGCCACATTTGTTCGTTTGCGTATTCTCTGTGGCTGCTTTTGAGCTTAGAACCACAGAGATGAGTGCTTGCAATAGAGATTGTATGGACCACAACACCTAAAATATTTACTATCTACCCCTTGTTGGAAAAGGTTTGGTATCCCCCAAGTGGGCTTAAAACAAAACAAAATTGTTTCAAAGTTGTGTTGATGCCATCCAACGTTCTTACGTTGCCACCTCAGTCTTGATCAAAGGGTTTATGGACACATTCATCATGATGGCATAAATGAAACAATGAATGGTTTACCAAGATCCTTCTGAGTGTCCAATTTCCCTGAAACATTGGCCAAATCTTTGCCCTTCTATTCCTAGAAGGCCCGGATAACAGATGAATATTTTGGATGTTTTCCATCACAGACAGAGCAGCTATTTTTAATCCAAAAATTGACACATTACTTTTTATATAGACTTGCCTCCCTTGCCTTTAGTGTCTCTGCCATCATCATCATTTTGAAATTACAGAATACCAAACAAAAGTCTCCTTTAATGGAGAAAGTAATGGGGCAATGAACTATAACTTGTTAATTTTTCTAGTGCTCCATCACCAGAAAACAGCTGACTTGACAGAAGAAGAGAAATTTGTACTGAAGTTTCTTTTATAGTTTCAGTTGAAAGACATCTGGGAGCTTTAGCGCAAACCAGAAGACAATACATGCCATCATGTCCCTACCATGTCAGTTGTACAGGCGTAAACTTTGGGGTGAATCTGAGCATGGCCCTCCTCATATGACTCCAAATAATCCACTGAATAAATGTTTGCTTCCACCCCCACATAATCTGGTTCAGAAAATGTACGATCTTACTTGCAAAAGGAGAAATATATCTATTGGCCCATGTATATTGGGCCAATAATTTGTTTTCCTATTAAATTGGAAGTTAAGGCTATTTTCTAGCCTCAAACAATAGACAGAGAGTTGACTACCAAAGTGATAGATCCTGATTTCCAAGGGAAATCTGTATTGATCTTAAGTAAGAGTAAGGAAAAGCATGTTTGACAACCAGATCATTCAATGCAGCACCTCTTAAGGGCACTAACCTAACAGTCCTTGGCTGCCATCCAACAAACACAGGACACTAGGGTTTTGGATCTCACAGAAGTAAAGTATTGAGCCACCCCTTCATGTGCTACTTTCTACTAAGGTGCTCACAGAAATCAAGGAAAAATGGAAATGAAGGAAGTTATTATCAGTTTAGATGTCATGTCCATGTACAAAAACAGGAATTGAAATAACCCTGTTTAATTTTACTTAACAATTCCCTTTCCCTCTTTTGCCCCCATAGGTTTGTATGAAAGTCACTGGTAATTAATATTTTAAAGTTGAAGAAGTATGACTGAATTGATACTACTCAGCAACATTATAATGGTTGCTACAATTGTACATGCTATAAGATGGGAGAAAGAATGCTTTGCCTGGAAACAGCACAAAGTAGATTCCCTTGTGCCACATTATTTCCAACTGAATATTCACAATGATGCTCCATTTTCTGTTTCTCCAAGCAATTCAACGTTCAATGTAGCTAACTTTTCTGGACTTCTCAATAGGTCCCTTGTCCTCTGGCTTCCAGGTAAGTTTGTCCAATAGAATTATAGGCAGGATATCAGAAAGTTGGAGAAGAATAAAATAGAGATAACATTCTTACAACCCTCTGTGTGTCATATTACCATGTATTAGGAACCCCAATTTTATAATATTTCCAGATTCTTATAATTTTTTCCTCCACTGAATAAAACTATTAAGAATCTACTCCTGCTATTTGCTCAATTCTCTTTTGTTTGACAAGATATGTCAAAAGGCTAGGAAAATCTTAAATTAAATAAGTAAATAAAAGTATACTTTAACATGAATTGTACAGCTATACTTGGTTTCAGACACTATGGAAATCCTTGCGGGAGCAGCCATTGAATTAACTTCCCTAGTTCCTACCATCACTGACCTGACCAGCTAATGCCCAAGACAAAAGTTAGATGAATCACGACTGTGCTCCATGAGGAGCTGATTGCATAGAATAATAATGGAGTCCAGGGACCGAGCTATGAAGTCATTGCAATAATCCTAGCAAGAATGAATGTAAAAAGGACAAGCATACTTGCTACAACTGGTATTGCTTTATAATGTCCTGGCAAGTGCAGTAAGATTAAAGGTGTATAAATATTGAAAACGAGACAGCATTATTATTTTCTCGTGATATGTTTGGCTACTTGCTTTATCCAGGAGATCCCAACTAAGAAAATATTAAAATAGGGTTCAGTAAGGAAGTCAGTTGCTATCTGAATAACTTTCCTCTTTATGAAAAACAAAGAATATTTTATTTAGAATGTGTTATTCACTGTATTATGGATAGAATATATTATTTACTATAGTACAGTTAAAATATATTATTCCTCATGTTACCGTTAGAATATTATTCACCATAGCAAAGATGAATACAACATTTTTGAAAAAGGATCTCTGGACTGGGAGGAGAGTTAGTTAAGCCTGGAAGCCCTTAAAGAAAGAATTATGGTCTACATACTGGGGTCTTGGAAAAGCAGGAGTGAGGATACTGAATGTTTTACTTAGAGATAATGGCATATAACATGGCAATCAGCCTCACTAAATGCAGAAAAATGCAATGTTTTTTTATTGTAAGGTTTCTCAGTATATATAATTAACTCTCAACTTATTTTATAAATACACTTGTCCCTGGGAACCTGTGGGTGACTGGTTCCAGGGAACCACTGCAGGTGCTAAATCCACGGATGCTCAGGTACCTTAATTGGTCCTCCACAGTCACAGGTTCCACATCTGTGGATTTTAACCTGAGATTTGTTGAAGCTGCCCATGGAGAACCTGCATGTACAGAGGGCTGATTGTAATCATATTTAGATTGAAATTTAATAAAAGTTTTAACCTACATCACTTTGCAGTGTATGTGGACTTTTGTGTTATATCAGTTTAGGTGAAAATGTCAATTGAGTTATTTTCTCTTGGTCATTTGACTAAATTCTTTGATCGAGTCTCCTGCATGGTCTCATATTCTCATGTAGTAATCACATATATAAATATCTAGTATAGTGTTTTGAGCTCAGTAAGTGCCTTCTAAAAGTTGATATGACTATTCCTTCATAAGCTTTGTTGATGAGAGACTTAACTGTCTACCAAAGCCCATGCCTCCCCTTACAGAGCTGTCTCTAGCATAAGGCTTCTCAGCCAGGGACCACATCCCTAGACTCTCCTCAGCTAGGTGATGTCATGTTCATGGTGCTTTCTGCTGCTGTACAAGCAAAACTGCATTGTCTTTTCTGGACAGAAGTGCTAAAACCCTGTATTCTGGACTTCCAGTTTCAGCTCTGGTATTTACAGCTTGGAAGTTGTCACTCCTTGACTTACAACAAGAAAAGAAAATGTACAAATTGATATCGATGACTTTTCTTGGATCTGCAGAAAAAGTGAGGTCACAGGGCACATTGTGACACCCAAATACAGGGAGACAGGTGAATACAGAAAATCACAGCTACAATATACATACTAGGATCAGAAGATGCTAGAGTCACAAGCTATCATGAATACTTACACAGTAACTGCTGAATTGCTAGAAGTGAGGTGTAGGCTATTATGACAGTAAGAAACTATAGGGTCCACAGTCTTCCAGATCCATACATGTTCATGGGTATTACCTCCAGAAACCCCACCAGGTTCTCAAGGTTAATCCCTAAAAAAATAACCCTCACATTTCTTGCAGGGTAATGGGAAAAATAGCTATTTTAAAATTGCCCCATTTTCCACATAAAAAATCCTAATTAGCAAGGAAAAATATAATTCACCAGAGCCTTATCTGAGTTACTAAAAGAGAAACGATTCAACTCTACACCCTCTAAATTTTCTGTCAAACATAAGGTTGGTAAGGCAATGTAAGATAATTGTAAAGGCCGCAACACTGGTACAAAGGCCCCCTAAAGTACTGTGATCCAATCATAAGATTACAGAATGCTTCCTGACCCACACACCTTACTACCGAATAGACAGGGCTCTAAGTGAATAATGGCATTGGAAGCTGAAAGCGCCACAAGGCTCTGACCTTATTTAAGGAGGTGTTCTTAGGGGAGCCCAAGACAACAAGGGAGACAAATGCAGAATGTTAGAAGAATTTTGAGGCCTTGAGCCACTACAGCTACAATAAATATTAAATACAAGATTACTCCTAGCCAGATGCATCTAAAACCTCTGGCTATAAGGCTTTTACCTTAGCAGCTCTTACTAAATACATCATGCCTGACTTTCAACAGGAATTTACAAGGCATGCTAAATGACAAGAAAATAAAGTCTGAAGAGACAAGGAAATCATCAAACCCAGATGTACATATGAGATATATTTTGGAATTATGGGATAGGAAATTTAAGATAACTGTAATTAATCTTTTAAGATTATAACAGAAAAAGTATGCAACAGGTAAGAGCATAGACTGGGAAAAAATGTTTGCAGAACACATATATAATAAAGGACTTGTATCCAAAACTAAAGAAAAAAACCCTCCTAAAACTCAGCCATATAGCAAAACAAACAAACAAACAAAAAAACTCATATACCTGAAGAGAATAAATGATCAGAAGATATTTGGGCTGAAGAAGATGCATAGATGGCAAATAAACCTTAAAGGATGTACAGTATTTTTTCATTAAAGAAATACAAATTAAAACAAGAATGGGACATTACCACATGCCTAATAGAATGGCTGAAATGGAAAAACCAACAATACTAAGTGCAAGTAGATAGGCAGAGCCACAGCAGCTCTTACTTCTTGCTAACAAGAATGCGGAACTGTAAAGCCAGTTTGGAAAGCAGCTTGGCAACATTTAGTAATTATTCAGGCTATATTTAGATATAGATACAGATAAAGATATTGATATAGATACAGATCACAAAGTATATAGTCTTACCGTATGATCTATCCATTGTTCCCCTTTGCATTTACTCAATTGATTTTTAAAACTATGGCCACACAATAGCCTGAATGTGAATATTTTATAGCAGTTTATACATAATTGGCAAAAGCTAGAAACTCTTGAGATGTTCTTTAATAGATAAATGGATAAACTAACTATGGTACATCGGCGTAATAGAATGTTTCTTCAGTGATAAAAATAATTGATTTATGACATCATGGAAAGACATGGATAAACTTTGAATGTATGTTATTGCTTGCTGAAAGAAGCCGACCTGAAAAGACTACCTATTGTATTATTCTCATTATATGACACCAGAAAAAGGGAAAGCTATAAAGAGAGTAACAGAATGGGTGGCTTCAAAAGTTTAGGGGAAGAAAAGGAGTATTGAATATGTGAAGCACAGGAAATTTTTTGGGTGGTAAAACTAGTCTGTGTGATAATGTAACTGTGTATAAATTACAATACACATATGTCAAAACCTGTAGAACTTTACAGCATGAAGGTACACCTTAATGAATACAACTAAAAAAAATTAAGGGAGTGAGATGACCTGAGGACACAAAGCAGGTTCAAACAAAATGATCTCATGGTATTATAGATGTATGAAACAATCTCCTAAATAGAGTGGAAAGAAAGAAGGAAGATGTCAAACTGCCAATCCAAGAAACTTTAGAAAATAATGAATTTTGTAAGTCTGAAGGCGAAATCATAATGCATAAGCACTGTACTCTTGTTGAGAAAGCTAATTCCCATGAGGGTGCAGGTTAGCAGGTCTGGCAGTGCTATCCATGCATCCCGAAATTGTACAGGTAAATAAACAGATGGGAGCCAGTGTCCTCACAACTGGCATGCACGGTAACAGATAAGCAAGAAGAGGAGGCTTGAAAGATACAGGTGGCAATGGAACAGAATTGAGATATAAGTACGAACTCAATTTTAGTTTAATTAGTCACAGGTAGAAATAATTTTCTGTCATGAAATATTGGGTTTTTATTTGTTCCAGCAGCGAGAATCACCTATGACGTACAATCTTATTATGATGTTCACTTGAATATGCTTGGCTCGCAGTGTGTATAGTTTTACCCTGCAGATACTAACAGGGAAGAAGATACCCATAACTGGGTAAGTGCATGTGGATGTAAAATATAAAAATATGAGTTTGAGATTTAATTGATCTATCAAAGAATAAAACTGAGCCAGTTTTACAAGGCAGGCACTGTGTGTTAGTTGCTGGAGATACAGCAATGAATAAGAGGGAAGATCTGCTCTTATCACTAATGTGACGATGTCATTTCTGGAAATGAGAAGAATGTGGTAGGGGACAGGGAGGGAAATGGGAAAAGGAAGAAAGAAGTGATGATCATAGGAAAGGGAAAAAACAACAACAACAACAAGGGCCTTGGGGAATCTTATCATGAGTAATTATTGAGGAGAAAGAATGAAAATAAAATATAATGATTTTTCATGTTTTTCTTCCTCAAGTTTGCTGTGTCTTTTTAATGCAAAAGCAATGATATCCTGAAGTGAGAGTCTAAACAATATGAAGACATATTTAAATAGTTATATCTTTAGGATTTTTAGCAAATGTAGGCACATATATAGTTTACAGAAGATAGATGAATGTTGAATGGCAGTGTGTGAGGAAAAAAGGGAAAAATAATTAATCTTTAATGTACATATGTGGATCTCTCAGAACATATGCTTTTAGTATATACATTCCAGCAGTCAAATAGTGAAGTGCCTACTATAAAGAATATGATGGGTTTTCAAATCATTTTAAATAGGTATATTTGTAAAAAAGAAGATAGAAGTTATCTTCCCATATTTTTGTGGATAGGAAAAATTATTTCCCTTAATTAGAGCTGTATTTCATTTTGGATTAACAGAATGTAAATGTAAAACATGTAAAACAATTAACCTGTGATATTTAATTAATTGTTAAAGTTTAGTTTGTTTAAAGAAGTGACTTACGAACTTAGAAAATCTGATTGTGACAAAAAAAATAAAAATTAAGTAGTAGCATGTTTGAAGAAAACTTTGACATATAATAGAATTATTATGTAGAAAATTAACTCTAATCCCCAAATGCATGAGCTTTTTTTTTTATGAACTTGCACTACATAGGAAATGTTGTATGTCTATAAAGATGATTTTTTATACATTCTTTATTTTACTTAATCTAAGAGATACCTTAAAATGGAAACCCTTAAATTAAATGAAACTATTCATGGAGTTGTTAAATGAAACATTAAAATAGCACTTAAAGTTCCATTTCTTAGGAACTTGTTCTAAGAAAGAAAAGAATAACTGAGTGATTTTTTCCCCTTAATTGCTTTTATGAGCCCTAATACAGACTGTGTCTGAATGAATTCGGGTCAATTTTCAAGAAAAAGAGAAAAATGACCTTATACAATCAAGAAAATGAATAATTTAAAAAATGCATAAGCTAAAATATGACAGTAATTTTCTCAAGCAGTCAGGCACATTGCCCTTTTATATTACCGGGCTCAATGAATTATGAATGTTGACTGAATAAAAAGCCTGAGGGTGACAACGGAGCCAGGTTTTGTCATTTGCACTTAAGAGAATGTGTACTGCCTTAGCTGGATTTCTAAATCTTACCACTTACACAGGCTGCAAAGGAAATACACGAGGAGAATTTCAGGGGTGGGAAAGATGAAGTACTAATTGCTAACCATGATAAGGACTCCAAGCCAAACCATAAAGACACATTAGCCTTTTGAACTATGTGAGCAGCCAAGCTCAGCACACTTCCACTGTCTTAACCTACCCGAACATACAGACGCAAAAAATCGAAATGAAAAGGCAGTTTTCAAGTGCATACATCTCAGCTGCAGGAATCAACAGTGGGAAGAACAGGTGTTCTGAGAGATTCTACAGTGCTTCTGTTGCTAAGGAGACCACGTTCATCTGTTCAGAAAGGCTGATAACCTGGACTTTTGCTGCCAAATTGGTATCAATAAAGGTTGGGACTGATATAAATATGCTTACACAGATGAAAAGGACATGTTAAGTTTTAAAAATAACTCAATGACAAAGTTGCGTTGAGAGATACCTGGCAAAATATTTGTATGTTAAACAAAAATAGTCACAAAACTGATCAATAATTTGCAGCAGATTAATCTGAGTTTCAACATTAAAATATAAAAAGAAAATTAATTTATGTGCACAGTCTCAGTGGAAATAGTGTTAATGCAACTAATGACAATTATGTCAGTAATTACATAGAAAGCTAAAATTATATTTTAATATGATGTTAATTATACAAAAGAGAGAAAAATGAGTATTAGATCATTTTATTAGACATTAATGAACACTAATTA
The DNA here is from genome assembly GCA_004026545.1 of Mormoops blainvillei. NCBI lineage: Eukaryota > Metazoa > Chordata > Mammalia > Chiroptera > Mormoopidae > Mormoops > Mormoops blainvillei. The sequence continues at coordinate 29,867 of PVJD01002882.1, forward strand.
TTTTCTAGGCAGGTTGTATATGAATGGTGCTATAAAATTTATTGTAAGGGCACATGTGATTAAGATGGAATATGTCCCATCTAAATACTTTTTCAAATAATTGGTTTATAAAATTATCACAGTCATCTTTGTTGAACTGTTGAACTATTTCTTAAATAACTTAGTATCTTTTGTCTTTATAGCACTGAGTAATGTAAAGTATATAAATGAGAAATAAGAATAAAAAATGTAGCAAAGTAAGTGTGAAAGAGAAATCTGTCTTCCAGGTTTGATTAGGACAAAACTAGAAATATTCACCTTATATTTAATATATAAAATATTTCTATCTTTCATGTTATTAAAATTATTTAAAATTATGACCCATAAACTAATGTTTAATAAAAATTGTATTCTTCTGTTAGGTTGTTTTCAGGATTATTCTTTAAAAATTTCAAAATGATAAAAGTAGCATTGCAAATTTATCTTTTAAATATCAAAAATTAATATTTATGTTTAGTGACAAAATATGATTGTATTATAATATGTAATCTTTTTAAAACTTTGAATTAATAAGATTTTTTCATTCCATTATATAAAAATAAAAAAGGATTAGAGGTAGAAAGAGACACAGAATTTTCACTTTGTGTTGTTTTCATCATAAAGTCACTTGTACAATATTAGATATAGTTATATAATTTTGGCAAGGTTTGACAGAACTGGCACAGCTGCAGATAATGGTACAATTTGATACAGTATATAAAGTATTAACTTTTCTATAAATATATGTTTCCAGTTTCCATGGAAATTGAGTAATCATTAGAGTTGATTTTTATTTATCTTCTTTTACTGGATTAAAATAATGTTATTTACAAGGCTGTTTTTAAAAACCTTCGAAAATTAATTCTCTACTTAATCATTTTATAAAATTAATAGTCCCTTAACTGTTTATAAAGTCAACAAAACTATATATTTCAAGATATACCTGCAACAAATAATCAGAGACTTTATTTAAATGCTCAAATGAAAACTAAACACTGGTGGGTTTTTTTTTTCCATTTCTTTTTTTGGTTTACTAGTTGCTCAAATAAAAATATCAATGTTAAACTGCTTCACAAAGTTGTTGTAAGGACTAAATGTTATTTCATGTGCAGTATTTAGAAATGTACCTTGTAAAAGTGCCACACAAATCTTTTTAATATAATTCAAGTTCTGCAAAGGAAGAGGTATCTGAGAGTATATAGCATATAGTAGACTCTCAATAAAATTTGTTAGTTGACTACATTTGGAGTTTATCAATTGTTTCTATACATATTAAATCTTTGCTGAGTAAATATATGTAAAATAGGAACACCACATTTTACACCAGTGGTCTTCAACCTAGTAAAGTTGATACTCTGAATTTATACAAAGACTTTCCCAGGTATGGATAGTCATGGAAAATCAATTTTCAAAATAGCCAACTGCAGTAAATATTTTGCATCACAAATTTTAAAAAAAGTCTGCTAAATGACTTGAAATTTTTCTATTTACATTTTACAAAAAGGTCTTCATTCCTCCAGTTCTAGTTAGTACCACAGCCTTTCCCTTTTGTTTAAAAATAACCTTTGTGTTATAAAAAAAAATACCGATGTTTCATTGCTCAAATTGTCCCACCTTTGGTCATTAGGAAATCCTCAGTTTGGCTCCTGTGTTTAATATTTTTTCTTCTCCTTCTCCTTATACCTCTCTTTCCTCTTCCCCATCCCCATCCACCTCCTCCCTCTCCTCTTCCTCTTCATCCTCTTCTTCTCTTTCTTCTTTATAATTCTGTTCTAACTTTCTGGATCCAGGAGATGTTCCAGACATCTTCTATTATGTCACTCATGCTCTAGAATCAACCACCCCTAAAAAGAGTCCTAGTCTCTCTCAATGAACACCAGTGCTGAGGTAGCAGTGTAAAAATATCAACGTTAGATGAAACTATTTAAGGGATATTAGTGTATTGCCTCATATTGCCTTGCAATTTCTGTATGCTTAATATTGTATTATATATTATATAATATATAATAATATAAAATAATATTAATTAAAATATTGTAATATGATATGATATGTTATATTATTTTATTATATTATTATATACCTAAATAAAACAGTTTTATAATATCAGTGCCAGTTATGAAGAATAATTACCCAAAACCTCACCCTGCAGCAAGTATGACACTCCCAAGGATATGGCTTCTTGGGAACATCTACCTTTCATTTTATTATTTTCTGTTTAATAACATTTTGGACACTATGAAATCTTATTAATTTGTAAATTATCTAATAGAAATAAAATACAACCTGCAATGTTACACTTTATTACAAATGTTACACTGACAAGTTTTCTATCAATTAGCAAATTCGTCTGGGCACTTCTTTGACTGATTGATGAAGTCCTTGTAAATTCCTCACCTCCTTTGCTCCAGCCTCAATGTCAAAATGAGTCTCTAATAAAGGAGTCCAATTATTTTTGCCATGTGCTTTTTATAAGATCCATGACTTTAACATCTTCTACTAAGATCTTAATAAATCTCCCATTAGTTAAAACACTATAAATCTGTGAAAAGTCTCATCTCTTCTTTTTATGCATATTTTGAATAAGGATGAAACTATCATTTAAATGAAAGATTTCCATCTTCATTGATATGTTCCAAATTCAGATATACTCAGAAGCAATAGGACTGTTAAAGTTTTTAAATTAATTTGCCATTTTCATTCCCCAACTATTGTCAAAGGATGCAGTGCACCTAATAAAGAAGTCTTTGTGAGGCAATAATAGTTGTATAAGAAATATTGAAGATGTTATTTTATATCATAAAGATCCAGTGCTTTGTCTATTCATTTTAGAAATAGATTTCAAAAGAACCATGATTACCATGGAGGTAAATATATTTATTTTAATGTAAACCTTACAGATATTCTTCCCCAAATAGCCTTTCCTGAGAAACTATTAAAACTCAGCCAAAATTGCATGTAATCTCCCTTAGTGTAGTAAGTCTAATAAACTTACTTCTGTTGGCTACATTTTATTTTCCAGTGGAGTTTTGAAGAGTCAATACATGACATTCTCTGGAAGTCCCACTGAGATCCAGTCAAGACTTCCTTACTGCCAGCATTTCAAAAGGACTTGTCCCTCTCTCAGATGGTGAAATTGTTATACAAAAGTAAACTATAGCCCTGACCTGGTTTCTCTATTGATTGGAGTGTTGCCCTGTATGGCAAAAGTTTGTGGGTTCAATACTGGTCGGGGCACATATGGGAGGCAAGTGATCGATTTTTTTCTCTCATGTTGGCATTTCTCTCTCTTTCCTTTCATTCCTCTCTAAAATCAATAAAATAATATATCTTGGGTGAGAATTAAAATAACAAAAATAATAAATTATAATTTGAGAATTCAGGAATTGGGAATTGCCACTGAAATATATTTTGTAGAGATTTTATATATACACACACACACACACACACACACATACACACACACACACACATGTACAGACATATACATACATAATCTCTTTCAAAATTTATATATATTATATATAAATTATATATTATGTATCATTGATATATTTCACCAAATTCAATCGTCAAGTACAAGAGCTGATACACCTCTGTAATTATTTTTTGTGTTCATTTTTATGTAAATGGGAGACATGTATATGTGTGTATACATATATGTTCATTTTATAAAACAGTAACATAGCTTGGATATCTCTCTAAGTCATAGAGACATACCCAATATTTTAAGGTCACAAATAATATTTAGTATTTTATTATTAACATATCTAATTAATGTAACCATTCCTTTTTTGTTCTTTATTGGCAATGGGGTTGATTCATTTAATTTTTTTAAGTGTTGCAAAGTACATGGAGATAATACATCTTTATATATTTGGCTTAATTTACAGAATACTGATGAGTAAAGCTGTTTATTGAGTAGAATATTAAATTAATGTAGAATTGTGTAATTTAAATTTGAACACATCCTTAGTAATGTAATTTATTGGTACTCCATAAGTGGAGAAACCAAGCACCTGGAAGAATATAAGACTTGCCGAAGACACTGTGAAAACAAAAATAAGAACTAACATTTTTATTGTACTTACTCACTGACTAATATTCTCTAGGCACTTACAATTTCTTTAAATAAGAACACAATAAATCCTCACAAGAACCTACAAGATAGGAATGCTGTTATTATCCTCAGCTATAGAGGACAAAACAAGCACAGAGAGAAGAGACAGGTAGTAGTCATGGCAGTGTTAGTAATAGTGGCAGTTTTGTGACAACAGGTTACAATTATACAGTACTCATCATATGTCACACATTGCTTTATTGAATTTACTCAAACGGCAATAGAAGATAAAATAATTATTATGATTATTTTATAGAAAAATCAGTGAGACCCCCTCCCAGGCATGTTTTTCAATGATATTTACTAAGATGAACCAATTACCATGTATTATTCACACCATTCAGAGAAGACATAATTACTCATTCATTTAAGGAATGTTTCCTTAATAACTATTGTACATATAATATTTCAGCTTGGGGTTTTGGGGCCATTTTCTCTTCATTCTATATATAAAGATGTCTATAAGAAGGTGTTATTAAATTTTATATCAGCTTAGTTACTTCTACACAGATTCAGAAAAATCATGTAAGCCAATATAGGACAAAATAATTTGATCATGTAGGCAAATAGCTCCCCTAAAAAGGAAAGAAAAATTCCTCACCCAGAAAGTAGTTTGATTATCAGACAAGTTCACTTATTAATACTGTTCCCTGCTTGTGTACAATCCTAAACTTTTATGCCAAAAATGTTTTGAGCCCCAATCAGCTTCTCACATTGAAGACTTGTTTTAAACCACTTAGTCCCAGATCCTAAATGGTCTACAAATATTTTCTCCTGACGTTCACATTCTGAGATCTACTAAAATTATATCAAGTCATTGTTCTTCATACCTGCTTTGGTCTAAAGATTATTTTGTTTGATTAATAAGTTTTCTGGTCACTTTTTTGGGTAGACAGCATTGCACAGAGATCTTGACAGAAATTCCTAGTGAATAATGCTTAAAATTCACACTTTATTCTTTTTGGAAAGAAGTGAAAAGAAGTTGATAAAGGCCCAAAACCAAAGTTAACCACCTTATGTTTGACTCTCCTTCTCTGTAAAATGAGAATATTTATAGTACCAATATCACATAGTTGTTATCAGGCTGCAATTAATTGTCATAACATTAATTTTTCCCATATAAGCTCTCAAGAGACATTGATCATTTTTCATATTTATCCCAAGGAAAATTATCTCATGAAATTTTAATATTTTCCCAAATGGAGTGGAAATATCATTAAATGTTCAGGTGAATCAGGGTTAATAGATTTATATTATATTTATGTACTTATATAACATGTACTGTAATAATATAATAATTACATTAATATAAAATAAATTCAAAGTTAAATAGAGCCTTTCTATTCCCAATAAAGTTTCCTAAGAAAGTTTTCTATTATTAAGAAGGCTCTGTATAACTTTGGATTTCAGTGTTCTAGGTAACCAGAAAACTATGCATGAGATTTTAGACACTAGCTAGGCACATAGTACTGTCCCCCAGGAAATTACTGGGAGGCTTGATTAGAATAATATAGAATCATCCATGGAACTCCACTGTCATAATAACTGCACTTTCTTCAGTAAAATTATTACCGGCATCAGATATTATGGTGTTCTTCTATCAGAGAACAATTATTACTGGACAATGCCACAGTCAGCTACATATGAAGTTTATTGGTAAAATGTTGAAAATAAATGGGGAAAATTGTGGAATTAATATGGTAAGGACTGGAACTGATTATCTATAGTGACAAATGAGAGTATATTTCAATTAACATTTGACAATTATGGGAAATCCAAATTCAACTTAATCGACACCTGTATCAAATCCTTTAGGTCTGTAAATTAGCTCCCTGGGACACATAATTCCAGGGAAGTTTAACAGAGGCATCTATAATTGATGTGTTAGCAGCTCACAGTATGCCAAGGAGTGCATTTAGGTGTCAGTGGGCTATTTCAGCACTACTGGAGATGAACAAATTACCCAGCTGCAGATCCGGCGAGTTTAACAAAAGGTCTATTTAAAGTTTTTACATACTTTGAGAAGATTTGGGAAGAATGTATGAGATTAAGGAATTTTACAGATAACTGTAACAGATTTTATAATGCAAGAAACACCACCACTTTTTAAACTATTTTTGTCTATCAATACAAGCTCTTTATCACCATAGAAACTCATAATATTATCAAATAATTTTATGCTTAGTAATTGCCCACATAATAACAGGTGTTAACAGCAGAGTTTAATTCTACTTGATATTGTTAGTGCAACAAAATATTTAATTTTCAGGAATATGTAGAGTCTAGCTTGAAAACATAATGCAAAGTAAATGTAAGCTACTACGGGAGGTAAGTAAACCTAGAAAATCGGTACCTCTAAAATTCATTCATTTATACTTGCTCTTACACCAATTAGCCTATGTAAACACTATTGTTATTATTGTGTTACTGGACTATATTTATCATTTTGTCTAAAGAATATATTTTACCTAGCTATTAAGAACATGACAACAAAATAATTCTAAGAGTTAAATGTCAGAGAGATGATTGTGAAACATTGTTTTTATTAATTAATCTCTGTAATTGACAGTTTTTACAGATGAACAAACTTCAAAAATAATTTGATTTTTATATTTTCAGAATATATCAATTGCATAAAATGTTGGTAATGTCTGAATAAAAGGAAATAAAATGCCAAAATAATTGTATGAAAATCAAAATAGATGAACCATAATCATTGAAGTGCCTCAAATCCCTAAATAATCTGTCATCAATCCTCATAATTATTCCAAGAAATATTGTAACAATTGACAAATTTTAATATTTATTTTCTTCTAACAATTTATTTTCTTTTATTTTACATAAATATTTTCATATTACTCTTAAGGAAAAATTTATCTTAAGTTTTATTAAGCTATATTTTATAGAATGTTATAAATTATTAAATAAGTGGAAACCAAACATTTAATTAATGTAGATTATTTTAATATTTTAAACAGCAATAAAACATTCTTGGATCCTTTTGTAATGTGTTCACTTAGCTAGGCCAAACTGAATTTCCTGGAAAACTTTTTCCTACAAATTCCCTAGTAGAATGGGTCATAAAAAAGATTCTTACGCATAATATTTGAAAGAGAGAAATGAAGTCACAGCCATTTTGTAGATCACACATAACTGCCACTTATCTACATGCTCATCTTATTAGACAGCTGCTCATTCTGCAAATATTCTACCTTACCCAGGGCCATTCTTCAGCTCCTATGACCCATGGTCCAGGTATGTCTGTTGAGCTCTATAATGGATGGTCCTAGCTTATCCAAGACACTCATTAAATCAAAGTAAGAAGCAACAAGAACTGACATCAGCTTCAGCTTGTCCCTGTGGGCTTCAGCTCGTGTTTGAGGGTTCAAAGTCACCCGTGCTCTCATCCACCAAGACCAGGGCTAGGATGAGGCAAATAAAGCATATAGGGCACAAAACTTAAGGAGGTGATCACTGTCAGAGCCATGCAAATGCAGGTGCAATATGTGTTTTCCAATGTTGCCCCTAATAAAATGATCAAATATATAAAGCAGCATGTAACCTGTGACAGTAAACTGGGTGAAATGGACTATAATATGATAAAATATTATCTAATTATTCTAAATTTGAAAAGTTGAGAATGCTATTGACACATGTTATTTATATTTAAATTCAACATATTAATGATAGTAAGCGATCAATATAGCATGCTTAATAAAGAAATCAAACTCAACAGAATTTCTCAAACTAAATCATATCCATGGACAACTTCTGTCTATTCATAAGAAAATACTGCACTTTCTCAATAGTGTTTAAAATTTTTTACACTAGCTGTCATTTGGCATTATTGACAAAGCCCAAAAACAAAAAGAAGTTATGTTGTGAGAGATCACAGTTTGCATCGGCCCCTCAGATCCCGCAAGTACCTAAATCAACGTCATTTTGCTGTTTGACATGTAATGTGGATTATAAGGGCTGTACAGAAAACAATATGCTCCTATTTGCTTGATTCTTTCCATTGTGAGCCTCAGTCCTGATTTTGCTTCAGAATTTGAAGAATACTGGGCAAATGTGTATATAGACTTAAATGAGTGTTCTTTTATGGAATTAATATTCAGTGTTTTCTCTACATTAGTGGAACTTAGAGCCCCTTTGAAACCTCAAATTTGGGGTTGGTTTAAGTTTAAGGAGATAAGAAAATCCACATATAATTGAGCAATATAGTGTCCTTGGTTATTTCAAGTAATAGCCAATTTTAGCAACATTTGATTTAGCAGTTTCATTTATAAAGGGAGTGCTTCACTCTCTCTCTCTTTTATAGTTAAATGAATTTGGTTATACCTCCACAATGCCATTTTTAAAATTGTATTTTTGATGAATATTTTAATATAGTATAATATTTCAGGAAAAATGTTATAAAAACTATGCAATTTTATATAATTTCCTAATTATGCATACACATATATTTGTTAGCACCTATGTGTTATTTTTACTGCTATTTTCATTCAAATATTACATACTTCATTTTATATTTGTACCACTTTTTTCCTCTGAAAATCTTGGTTTCTAACAATTCTCTTTCTCCAAATGGCCAATAAGCACATAAAAGGATGCTCAACGTTACTAATCATTGGGGAAGTACAAATCAAAACCACAATGAAATACCACCTCACACCTATCAGGATGGCCACTATAAAAAGAACAGAAAATAACAAGTGTTAATTAGGATGCTCACATCACTGACTTTCAAAAGCACAGCTTTGACATACAGTTTAATCGTTTCACTTTATCTTGCTCATTACTATAAAGTGTCAAGCAACATAGTAGTAGTACACTTTGACAGTCAGTTTTTAAACATTTACCAGCATATGACTGCCCCCAAGTTATGCCATTCGGAACACTATTTTCCTTATAACACTCTTTCAGGTTTGTTTGTTTTGTTTTGTTTTGTTTTAATGAATGGTCCCATTATTTTGTATTTAATTTTTGTGTCTTCCAAACTTCATATGTGGAAGCCTGTTTCCCAGACTGTGTTTAAAAAGAACACCTGTGATGAAGTGATGTGGTTTAAATGAGGTAAAAGATTTGGTTCCTTTTCCTATAGGGATAGATCGTGCTCTTTTACGAAGAGGAAGATACAGCACAGTGCTCTCTGCCTTTGCCATGTGAGGATGTGATCAGAGGGCAGCTCTCCAGATGTCAGGAAGTGGGCCTTCACTATCAAAAGAATTGGCCTGCGCTTTGATCTTGGGCTTCTCATTCTTCAGAACTGTGAAAAATAAATGCCTGTTGCTTAAATCACCCCGTCTGTGTTGTTTGTTTAGCAGCCTGAGCAGACTAAGACAGTCCTCTTACCTCTCTCAAATATGAGCATCAGAGGAGAATGCACCCCTTTCTTCCCATCTTCTTGGGAAGAGCCTTGGCATGTTCCTTGTTCTTAGTTGTGACATTACCGCCTGTCATGAAGATATTAGAAAGTTTAATTTCTGTTCGGTGAAACCAGTTAGCTAATGCAGGTAGTGTACTATTCCAACCCCACCCTGAGCTCTTAAAATCTCCAGTCTTATGAAGTGGAGTTGAGTTCAATCTCACTCCTGTACAGTAATAGCCTTGAAAAATGTTTGGCTCCAGTTTCAGATTTTACCTGAAATGCTCCTGAGGTTTTGAACCAACAAACATCTCAAAGTATTTTTCAAGTAATTTCTGAAGTCTCTAATTATTCTCTGACTTTGCTGTTTATGACTCAATTTAGGGTCAATTTCTTAGGTAAGATATATGAAAAATCTCTTTGAAAATGTTTTATCCTATCACTTGGTCTATTTTAAAGTCCATTATCATACCTGTAATATCCGTGTAAGTATATCCTTCCTGAGACATTTTTTTTCCCTAACATTCTTTCTATCTAAGTTTTGGCTACTAAATGGCCTTCTAAATGGTCTATTCAATTTTATAAATTCAGAAGACTAGGATTATAAGTTCCCAGAAGAATTCAAAATTCCTACAATTTTTCATACTTAGTCTCATGGGTTTTGGAATTTTTTTGACAATATAGTTAGGATTTTCCCATGGCAATGTGTTAAAACCAACATACTACAGATATTGCCCTGAAAGGATATGCTGCTCATTGAAATGTCATTATTATTTTAAATTGGAATTCAGCCTCAGACATAAGAGCAAAAGTGAGGAAAGTTGGTCCCTGGAGATCTCAGGTGCTGAGAATACGACTGTTGCAATGTTCCTGTTTTCATACCTTTGGCTAGTTTCCACCAGAAAATAAATTCATTTAGAAAAGTAATTTAGGAGTACAAATTGACTTTTCTGTAACCAATCAAAAAAAGTTGTTATATGTGAGATATGTTGTTTACCATTTTTGTAAAACATCTATGATATAATCTAAATCATACCAAATGTTCCTCAGAATGGCCATCACTGTACTAAGTTGTCATTGGTAAGTGTATGCAATTTCAAAAGACAGAAATGTTACTTTTGACTAAGATGACAGTACATGTACGAAGCATGCATTTGTTTTGGTGAGGCTGAAGATTCAATTGTGATCTGTGAGAGCTGACATAGTTGGAGAAAAATATGTTGCTTTTACATCCTGTGTATCTGTATCTTGTCCAAATGCAAACTACCATTATCAGTGAACCTTACTGCACTACCTAGGAGATGAAATGTTCAAGCCAATTTTCAGGGACACAAAGAGAAGAAATAAAAGAACCCATAGAAGGTCTTGAGTAGTGACCCAAGACAAATTTGTCCAAGGCAAATTTGTCTAGTACACTAGAGTACTGAGATATTCTACTTATTCATCTTTGGGGATTATTCACGTTGTCAGGTTTACCGACATATCCTCCTGCCCATTGCCACTTAACTCTTTTAAGCAACAACATAAAATTCACAAATATAAAAGAGAAACAATTATAGCAAATAAAGAGATGCCCTGACTGGTGTGGCTCAATTGGTTGGGCATTGTCTTGCCAAGTGAAGGGTTGCCATTTTGATTCCTGGTCAGGGCATATGCCTGGTTTGTGGGTTCATCCCCAGACAAGGAATTCATGAGAGGCAACCTCTTGATGTTTCTCTCTCACATTGATGCTTTTATCCTTGTTTATCTTCACCCTTTCCCCTTTCTCTAAAAAAAAAAAAAAAAGAGAGATAGCCAAGATTTCACCAAAAGACATATAATAACACAATCTGATTCCTGAATTATATACTTAGTTTTAGGAATAAAAATAAACAGCTGCACAGGGTTTGAGAAAACTTTTGAACTTATATTCAACACAATATGTTACTATTAAAAGCTAGATGGTCTCTGACAGCTGGAGGTAAAAGAGCCTCATATGTGAGCACTGTTAGTGAATCCACGAATAGAAGACAAGCAAGAACCCACCTCTGTTGCCACTAAAGCCAAGTTTATTATTGTTAAGTGGCAAAAAAAAAAACCCAAAAAAACAACTACACAAATGATCCTTAGCAGTGGCTCCTATTTCTTCTGAACCTATAGAAAAGTGTTCCTGTAGTTTCACTTCAACCAGAGGTCCGATATTGTGGATCATAAATTAACGTTTCTAGGGAAGCCTGCTAATGGTTTTGGACTATAGCAGGCTATGGATTTGTTAGACATCAATATCCTGGACAAAATAAAATATAAGAAATATAAATGGGTATAATTTTATAATGTTTAAAGGTCAACAGAATTAATGATAACTTTGTATGTTGGTTTTTTAATGGTAATCTTACACCCACTGATGGATTATTACATTTCTGGTTGATTTTTAAAGGAATAATAAATATCTTCCAAAATAGATTTGCCTAAAACTTGGCCTAGAGCTGAAATTTGAGCGTAATTAGTTTTTAATTCATGGGACAGTTGAAGAATCCCCAAAATTCTTCACTACTCTTGGAGCAGTATTTTGGTTACTGGGTGATAAATAAAAGAAAATCTATAGACATAAGAGTAAACGGAAATCTAATCATTGGACATTTCTATTGGGTATAACTAATAGAAATAACTGCAGATTAGGAATTTTCCTGATGCCATTTCTAGTAAATCTTACTTATTGATTATTTTAACAGGGAGAGAACACATCTTATGCACTTTATTGAGATTTTCTGTCATCCATAAATTATGACTGCAATGCCTGATCAACAAATCTTCATTTCAAGCAGTATAGATTCCAAGCAGTGCCTTATATAATTTTTCTGTTGAAAAGAAAAAAAAAAGTATGAAACAACAGACTGCTATGTGAGGAATCATCAGGAAGGCATTGTCTGCAAACTGGGGAGAGAGTTCCCACCAGAAACCAAATCAGCCCTGCCAGCATGTTGATTTTGGACTTCCATTCTCCAGAACTGTCAGAAAATAAATTTCTATTGTTTAAAAAATAATGAGGTAACCAAGTTATGAAAATTTTAACATAAAAATCTCATATTTACATTAATTTTGAGATAGTCATAATATTACATAAAAGGAAACTATTTTTCCCAAGATTAATTTTTAAAAATTTCTTCTTAATTCTTTAGATGGATAGAGGAAGGGGGTGGAGGGGAGAGAAAGGAAGAGAGAGAGAAACATTGATTTTGTTGTTCCACTTATTTATGCATTCATCGGTTCATTCTTATATGTGCCCTGACCAATGATTGAACCCACACTCTTCGCATGTCAGGATGACCCTCTAACCAACTGATCTAATCAGCCAGGGCCAACATTAAATTTTGATATATTTTCTTCTGGCCCTATACATATGTATGTATTTTTAGATATATATTTTTTGCAAAATTAGGATCATTCTGTACAATATTTTTAAACTGATCTATAGTGACAACTCTCAATTTGCCATTATCACTAGAGTTGGAGACTCATGGATAATGTGAAATCAATAAATAATACACCAAAAAACATAATTTTAGTTTTCTTTCTTAATCTCATACCTCTCCTCTTCTTTAATGAAGCAATTTTACATAATCCGATTTTTTAACCAAGTAGACTGATTACAAAAAATGTGAAAAATGTCTCTGGAAATAGATTTTTGTGATATAATCTCTAAATACATTGAAATTATTGTCATAGTAACTTCAAAGCATTTGATATGACTAAAGGAAAATGACAGTTTCAAAAGCAATGTCTACATTGATAGATAATGTAATTTAAGAGGCTTAAATATGGTAGAGAGCTCAAGAGAAAATTGTTGCTGGCAGTCATTATATGAAATAATATAAAATGTATTTATTTTATTTATTTACTTTTGCATTGTAGAAGCTGAGCACAATCATATTAATAGTTATATCTAAAGAGTTTTATCATAGTAATGTACATTTTATTGTTCTTTAATTATGTTTTATACTCTATAATTTTAGCAAACTTTGCATATTTATTACTACTTATCTTAAAATATTTTGGTATTCTTTGTTCTGCCTTTTATGTTTTATGTGTTAATTCTTTAGTAGTAAATTATTAAGAAACTCATTATTTGTGAATAATTACTGGATAATATTGTTATTTGTACTATTGCTATTACTATGTCAAAAACCACTCATTGGACAATTATGACACACCTTACTTAAAGTGTGAAACAATACATAAATAGGGTAATTAGATTTATTGACTCGAAATGATAACTTGGAAAATGATAAGGATAAAGTAAAAATGATTTTCAAAAAGCTTTAATTAACTCATTACATTTAAGCTTATCAACTTTAAATAAAAATATGTATTTTAATAACACCTAAATTTAAAGCATGCTAGGTCAAAAAAATGTTAGTGACTTCATTTTCTCTGTACTCAGGGAAATGTGATACATATATCTGTCTATACATGTATTATGTATGCACATGTGAAGAGTGAAGGGGCTTGGACATTTTTTGTCTTAAGCTTGAAATGGGTTTCCTTTTTCCCAAGTTTTAAAAACTGCTTATTTTCAGTAGCATGCTCCAACATCTATCCTCTCGCCCATGTACCTATACAGACATGGAGATGATCCTTGACTTAAGATGGGGCTATATATGAAAAAATCCATTGTAAATTGAAAATATTGTAAGTCAAAAATGCATTTAATATTCCTAACCTTTTGAACATCATAGTTTAGCCTAATCTACCTTAACTTAGAGCACATACATTAGCTTACAGTTTGGCAATTATCTTTCATGTCATCTTGAGTAATTACTCCCCTCTTCTCACTAGAAGCAGGGAACACAGATGGACATTTTGTGGACATAGTGGGGTGCAGGAACACAAAACACTATATCCAAAAAATTGCTGGCAACATAGTACGCTATAGGGTATCTCTTAGGGGCTATGCTGGCTGCCACTTCCCAGCATAAAGGGAGAATATCATGTTGCATAACCCTAGCCTGGAAAAAGATCAAAATTCAATATCGGAAGTATGGTTTCACTTGGATCTGAATCAATTGTGCACCATCATAAAGTCTAAAAATTGTAAGTCGAACCATTGTAAATCTTTGGCCATGTATATGTATTTTTCTATCTCTATATCTACTAATATATTTATCAGCTATCTTTCCTATCACCATCTATCTATAGAAACAAAAGTCCAAAACTGAGTCTTAAAAAATAATCTCATCATTGAACACGGGATTTATTCATTAATTGGTGATATTAATCTTTTTCTTTTTCTGTTTCTTAACCATTTTCTTAGTTAATTGCCAATTTTACCTTCTTCATGCCTCCTCATTTTGTTCTTTAATATTTATTACCAAGTTCAATATCTTAATTAAAACTCATCATCTTGAGTTTAGGCTCTTTTTATAATCTGCTGTCAACTTTCAATATTTTACTTTTAGTATACATTTCACATTACCAACAAAGGTTTATTTTTGTATCATGTTCAATGATAAAGCTTAATATTCTAAGTATGCTTGTATGGATGGTTCCATTTCATCTAACTATTCAGTATGATGGTACATATTTCCCTCATTTTGCATGTCATGCTCTAGTCACACTAGTCATCACTTTTGTTAACACAGTGTTTCTTTAAATCCAGTAAATGTTTGCAGCAGGGCCAAACCACATCTACCCTTAATGTCCTATGTAGTTTCACACTCCTGTGTCTTGGCTTATGCTATTTCATCTTTCCAGGATAGCCTAAGCTACTGGTGTTCCATCTTGAACACAATCGTATAAATTAAAACTGTGAAACTGTTTGTATATCTTGACCAAGTCCATATTCCCTCTGGTGGTTGCCCACTGCACTGGGCCCCATTCTCCAGGAGGGCACTCCTTACTGCACTTTTACCTGGTCATTTCTTGTCTCCATTTTCTAAGAGTCCACAATTCAATTTAATCTATCATTATAGGTGTACACCAGAGGTGCTTCTGAGAATATACTAAATACTCAAATATATGCGTTCATATTAAAATGTGTTAAATAAGAATTTGTCCATATATTAATTATGTCACATACCAATTATGAAGACCCTTTTGAACTATAACACTTTCCAACTGTGTGGCTGATACTACAAATTATATACATTTTTTTACCTTTTTTCTTTATTAGGGTGACACTGGTTAATAAAATTATATAGGTTTCAGATTAACAATTATATAACACAGCATCTGTACATTTTGTACTGCGTTCACCACACCAAGGCAATTATCCTCCTTTACCACTAGTCCTCCCATGCGCTCTTCTACCCTGTACCCCCTTTCCCTCTGGTAATCACCAAAATCTATCCTTGAAGTTGTACTTTTTCTAAAAAATAAGAACTTCATATTGAACAGCAAGATGGAAGGGGGTTTACAGTTTATGTTTTGATTCTATATGTGGTACTTCTATAAATTCCTCTTTTATCGTTAAACTGGATTAATAAGCTGTAAACTGATTGGATGAAAAAAATAAACTGATCATCTATGTCATTATTTATCTTCATTTTTAAAAAGTTAATATTATTATGTTCAATCTGTTTTTTTATTTTAAAAATCACTAAAATTGTCTGATAATCAATGCCATTTAAATTGCTATTAGCCAAGGATATACTAACTTGGCTGTTATTCTTAGTGGTATTACTGCCAAACTGTAAACTCTCAAAATGAAATCAACAAACCAGTAAAGAATGAAAGCAAGTAAACAAGTCCTAGCTGTTGTGTGAAAATGTTCCCTTCCAGGAAACACTGAATAAAGAGAACACTCCAAACATAAAAATGGATGTGAGCAACTTTGGAAGGTATCGAAGATTTCTGAAAGAAAGCCCTTGAAGAGAAAGTATTAAAGAGAAAGCATTAAAGAAAAAAAAAAAAAAAAAGCTGTATTCTCAGACTTCTTTGTCAAAAAGAGATGATCCTGTGTTGAAAAAAATGTGTGTATCTACAGTTTTGACTTAAAAAAGTGATTCAGAAAAGTCAGACACTGGTGAAGAAATATTTTTAAAAGATTAACCATTTTATTTTTTATTCTTTCTATATTTAATTTTAAAATGACATCTTCTTAATATCTATATTTAAATAAACAAGTACCTTTTTAATATGACTGTTTAAATTAATGTTTTATACTGAATATTATATGGTAATGCTATCATAAGCTTACTAAGAACTTATTAAGCTATTATTCATTATGGCAACAGTTCAGACTACAGCTGACATTAGTATTAGTTACTTAGGCTTAAAGTCACATATTTCTATTATTATATATGATATATACAACATACACATGTACAAACTAACAAACATATTCGCAGAAATGTATATTTTAAACCTTATTTTGGAAAAATTTGGTTAAGGAAAATCATAGTTTCATTCTTTTAATTGTAATTTTCTATCTGCCTATGTTCTTGTTCTTTAATTTTCAGAATTAATATTTATATTTAAAAATTATCCTTCAGGCTCAATGTTTATTTTCATAATTGCCTTTCCAATTTTCAATTCTAATCAGAAAATCAAATATTTTGAGTAGTTTAATTATCATTTGTCTTAATTTCAGTGACACCTTGATAAGTTTTGTGTATTTTTATTTCCTAAAATTCCTATGGCTATTTTTTGGAATGTTTTATTTTTAATCAGAATCTAAGTATCACAGAAAATATCATAACCATATATTATATACCTTTAGAAATATTTTGCTTTGTTTTGTTTTATACAAGTTCATCTATTTATATGTATGATTTGATAATTTTTTATAAAATATGTCTTCACTTGAAGAAATATACAATAGATAATTGTATACTTCATAGAAGATATATAAAAATTTTATTATTCAACTGAGAAATTTTAATTTTGAATTTGTTCATTATATTAGCTTTAAGTAATGCAATATACAATGAACACAGATTTGAGATGGGTCCCTCTTGTATTTTTATGTCAGTTTTTCCATTCATTGCTTTAAAATCAGTAGTGGTTGGTTTCTTACTTGTGGCATAGTTTGCCCACTCGTTCTCCAACCCATTTTTTTTTCTCTCTCTGGACAGAGCCAGATTTCATTTCTTAGTCTGTCTGTAGTTAGTGCAGTCATGTGACTGAGTTGCAGCAAATGGAATGTCATCAGAATCTAGATAGGTCACTTCTAGGCCTGACCCTAAATACTTTCCATGTGTGATTATTTACCTTCTTAATCCTACATGCTGATTAAATTCAGAACATTTCATTTGTAAAGTTGGGTGGACCCACCTGGGAAAGGGGGACTTCATCCCTGAATGACCATATACAAGGCCACCCACTCACCAGAAAAACACATTTTGAATTTCATATGAGTAAGAAAGGAAAAAAAATCTATTGCACTAAAACAATAGATTTGGGGGTTAATTTATAAAAAGGAAAACCAACTCCTTTCTAACTAACATAAATAATACACTAAGTCATCCTAAATTTTTTATCTTCACAGACAAAAATCTCCTTGTTACATGAGTTTATCAAATATAAGTGATGGAAATAAGCTAATCCAGTTCAGACTCATTCAACTAGGACACTAATAGGAAACTAAAGGAAAAAAAAATCTATAATAAATTTAAAATGCAACATTTAAAAATAGGTTACTTTATAAAGCTTTAAAGTGTAAGATATTTATAGTCTAACTCCATCCACGTGCATAATTCTTTGTGAGACAGATGGTTAAATCTATGTAACAATGTCACTTAACAACTCCAAGTCTAGTAGCACTGTTTTTTATTTAGTAGAATTTTGAGGTCCTTCAAGAATTTAGTTTCTCTTCTTCTCTTCAAACTTTGCAACATTACTAGCTTCTCTTCTGGCTCAAGGATGAGCTGTACTTCTGCTCAGCCACTGACATTCATTGTTCCATTATTTTCTGACCTCCACAATTGATTCTAACTATGGGCATACTGTATTATTAAAGGGTCTTGAGATTCTTTCCTTATATTTTTAAATGCTACCTGAATATTGTCCTTGAAATAATTGTAGCATTTTTATCATAGTAAAAACCTTATATGTACAATGCAAATGAAATAACAGGCACATTGTTTGTTATGATTAATTTTATGTGTCAAATTGACTAGGCCATACAGTGGCCAAATATTTGGTTACACATTATAGTGGGTGTTTTTGTAAAGGCATTTTGGATGAGATTAACATTTTAATTGGCAAAGTAATGCAGATTGCACTCCATTCTGTAGATTGGTAGCTCAGCTTCTCATAAGTAAGAGAGGATGGTCTTCAAACTGGGCCATCAGCCTTTTTCCTGACTTTGTATTTGAACTGAAATATTGAATCTTCCTGCATCTCAGACCTACTGGCTTTTAGACTACATCTACACCATTGGCTTTTCTGGCTCTCAGGTCTTCAGACTTGGACTGAAACTACTAATTCATCAACTACCCTGACTCCTCATCTTGCTAACTCTTCCTACGTACCTTAGGACTTGCCAACTTCCATACAAATCATAGGAGCTGATTTTTTATAATATACATAGGTGTATGTCCTATTGGTTTTGTCTATCCAAATAATCCCAACTAATTCACTATTATAAAAAATATTTCTTGGAGGAACACCTAAAACCTATAAAATGAAAAGAGCAAGTAATTTTTTGTAAAGGCAGCTACTTATAGAGCCAAACAGTAGGATTAATTTAATTCTAAAATGGAGCAATAAGAAAGATAATAAAGTTTTCCTGCTACTAAAATATTAAAATTGTTCTGATTATCTAAGAGATTTTAGGCTAGTGAAGAAAATCAACTACTTCACTAATTAACTTCCATAAACAAAGAAAACTATTAGTAGAGAAAAGAAGCCCAAAGAAAGTATATTTTTAAAAATACCATTACTGCAAAGTGTGGCTTAATTTTTTACTTCAACATGTCATTGTTAAATGTGATAGTCATCTGAATATCCGTCACTGAAAAATTATACTTGTTTTGTTTATTTTTATTCAACCACTTGACAAATACTGATTTAGTGTCCACTACATATTGTGTACTGAGATTATAACAGTGTACAAGACACAGGATTTTGTTTCAAAGGCATTTAAAATTTGGTAAAACAAGTTCATGTCAGAAAACATAGCAAAAGTGAATATAAAATTTTATAGATGGTATAATTCCAAAATGTCATAGTGGTATAAAAATAAAGAAGTAAAATCTACTAGTCTTGGGAAAGAGATTGAGAGGTTAAGGAAAGCAAATTTACAGGAGTGGAGTCTATAAAGTTAAATCAGCATTTGATTGGTAGACCACATTTCTGAGTATAGAAGATAAGAAAAAAAACATTACCATGAGAAAATACAGATTAAAAAAACATGTTATGTTGAAAGATCATAATTTGTGTGCAAGTGTGCAGGTTTTAGAGAGGAGAAAAGGTTAAAATGTAACCTTTTGATTTTGGTCTGCTATATTTAGAAAATATTCTTCCTTAAGTATCCATCCATTCAATCTATACTTTTCTTCCAAAATGCAATTTTGTTCAATGAGCAAATTGCAAAATCATAGACTACAAGGATGGTTGGTTTCTTACCTACATTTAAGAATGATTTCCATTTCTACTGGTTTAGGTATTGGCATATAGTACAATATTAGCCAATCACCTTTGAAGGTAAGTAAAACTGAAGAAGTTAAGAAGGGCTTTCTTGCTCTTAAGAAGAAATTAAAACAATTGGCTTATCCAATATTGCCTGAATTCCTGGATTTTTCAGTCCTTTGAATTTTGTGAGAAATGGACCAGTATTTTTTATTAGCTCTTCTTTTTTGCATTACTTTGAAAAAATTTACAATGGCTTTGAATATTCACTTAGAAACTAGAGTAGCTTTTTAAAGAAAAGTCATCCATCTTTTAAAAACTATTTTGCCACTGCATAACATGTAGTACTATTTTTCAGTCTCTGAGATTAGCATTGCACATATGAAACTCACTTTCTAAACCATTTCCACATATAGATATGTTTTGTTAAAATAACTCCCTTTTTTATGGGCTAAGAAACTCAGAGCAGGGGAGTATCTCTATCTCTGTTTTTATGGGAATTTTATATGTTTTTACTATTGAAAATTATTATAAAAATACTTTGGTTTGTTGATAAATGTAAATACCCTCATTTCTGCATGTCCATGGATTTTTTTTTCCTATTGACTCTTTGTATTTCTTATAGTATCTGTGGTGTTCTATATGCATATTTCATTATCTCATTAAAATTTACTTTTTTTGTAATTTTTTTTTTACCACTTACAGGTCCTGGTATGATCTGGAGAGCAATAATTTTAGTGAAAGTTCCCACTTTATTTCTGAAATTGTTTATTATTATACTCTTCAACCCACTGAAAGTACTGCCTTTTGGTTGTATGTAACCATGCACAGATACCTGATCTAATTGCCTACCTTACTGCCTGCACAGTGTCGATTCTTGTATCCCTAATTCACACCTAATTATAATTTAAAAATATAGGCTATAAGGATTAGCAAAGAGCCCAGGGAGAAGAGACACTTTCGGTTCTATTCATATCACTTAACTAGTTATCAATATTTTTATCACACCTTTGCAAATGATGAAATTCAGTCTTAATGAAATTATGTAGCATTGATTCTCTATAGCCAAGCAGATAACAGTCTATTACCCAAGGTTTCTAAACCTTTATGCTATTGACATTGTATGGCCAGATAATTCTTGAAGATATTAAAAGAATTTTAATATCTTATTTATTAATATGATATCTTAATATCATATTCTTGAAGATATGCTATTGACATTGTATGGCCAGATAATTCTATGAAGAGCTATGCATTTTAGGATCCTTGGCCTCTACCCATTAATGTTATAGAAACTACCCCTTCTGCTCAATTATGAAAATCGAAAGTGTCTCCAGATGTTAAAAGTCTCTCAGGGGAGGGGAGATTTGCTCCATTTTGAGAACTGTTGATCTAATCTATTCAACCTTATGCTATTAACTATTATTATATATTGCCTCCAGAGTTTAGTGTGCATCTTTGATTTTTTACATTAATAGATTATGAATATGATAACAGCTCTAACTCAAAATGGAGGCAATGGTATAAAATAGCTTATAATTATTGTCAGAAATGCAGGCAAATAAGTACAATTTTTGGTCTGATGGTAATTTTAATGTCTCTAGCATATGCCTAATTAGTGACACTAAAGAATTTCATATAACCCATTTTGTTTCATGTTAGATTTTATTAGCACAGTTAAACTGCTCTTTAAAAGTCCATCTCTCTATAGTCCACAGGCAGGCACATCTTTGCAGGGTCATTTTATAAACTGAAAATTAACCCTCTCTATATAACTACTTTTGCCATACCTAATTTAAGTAGAACAGTTACATTTGAACCCACTTTCCTAAAATATATAGCTTACATTTGCAGAGTGAAGCAAAAGTAGGTTTACAGTTGTGAGTACACAAAACACGAAATTTATTCTTCTATTATGTATTAATTATTGTAATATGTTCCATAGAAACTACAGTAAAGCTAATTTTGTCCCACCCTGTATTTATCATTAAAATGATGTTTTCTGGTTTTCCTCCAAATAAAATGGTGGATAGAAACAACATCTATTAAGATGTCAACAATAGTACTTGTTATTTATATTTTTATAATATAAATAGGAGTTCTGTAGGTTCCAAAGAGATCACATAGAAAAGTATTAAATTGGGGGGGGGGGTAAAAGTCAAACAGATGTTACTAATTCAAGCATGAGAAGAAATCCACTTGCCTCTCACCCAGTTTTCTGGGAGACAGTTTATCTTGAGACCTCAATTCTCTGATATATTTAAGAGCATTTGCTGATTTTCAGTTTTATAGACTTCTTTTATTAAGGAGTATGAGAGGGATGACTTCCAGTCTGTTGAAATATCTGGGCAGTAAACCACTGTTTTTCACTTTAAAATATATTTAAAATGTAGTGTATAATAATGGACTGGAGGACAATGTTGTCTTTTCCTGGATTTTCTATTCCATTTCATATATATGTAACAATACCAAATTATTTAAATATAGGGGTAATACTGTATTTTATATCTTAGAAGTCTTTCTCACTCATTGTTCTTTGGGCATGTTTGTTGTTTTAAATTGATTATACCATTGATTTTAATAACATTGGGAAAAAAGATGCCACTTTATTTGAAATTGCATTAATTACATTACTTGTATTACATTATTACATTAATTAGTCCTATACAAACGTAGTATGTATTTTTCTAATTTTATCAGGTGTACTGGTGTATAATTCTGGGAAGTTTTAGAGATGTGACATTTACTTTAATTTGATTTATTTGTTGATTTACAAATAATAAATTAAAAAATATATTGTTTTTTTAAATCAGCATTGAGATTTTCTCTATAATTTTATCTTTTAACAGACTTTCCTTCCATATATATAAACTACCAAATTTATGGGTTGTACCTTCATTACTATTACTTTATTGTTTCCCTATCTTTTTGTTGCTGTTGTTGATTTACTTAGGCTGTCATATTGCCAATAGTATCTAATATTTTTCTATTAAATGTTCTGGATCAATTTTTTTCTAATATAATTTCATGAACAAATGCTTCCCACAATTTTTTAGAAAACAAGGGGTACTATATATTTGATTTAACATTAAAAGGTTATTGTATTTCTTCATTAAATACATGGAGAAGTTTAGATGAAAGCATATTCCATCAATTATTACTTTATTTAGTACTTTAACATAAATGGCATTTAAAAATAATTTATAAAGTTCATCATGTGATTTTTCTTGTATTATTATATTATTATATTGATTATATTAAAAGTTAATACTATTGAAACCCTTAGATTTTTGGGGTGGTGGAAATTCCATTTAGTCATGATTTTTTAAAATTCTTTTAATTCTTTCGATATGCTATTGAATTTTATTTGCTATTTTTATTCAATATTCCTGAATTAATATTGATAAATAAGTATAACATATGACTTTATTGGTGTAGATTTTGAAATTTGGAAAAACATTTTATTTTCTCATAAAACTAATTTGGAAGTTTTTCTTTTTTTTTCTGTTCTCTAGAATAGGTAATGTAGCACTTGAATTATCTGCTTTTTAAAAGCTTTTGCCCTACTTTAGAGAGTAAATTTGGGCATAATTAATAATTATGCCAATTCTGTAATAGTAATTAAGAAATATGATGGAATTAATATCGTGAGAGTAAAATACCCTATGATTCAATTTGTAATAACTGACCATATTTATAAACATTCTTAATTGTAATTTTCTTTAAAATGACCACTTTGAAAACATACAAATTCTATTTCATAACTGTTTTTTAAAATGTCATTTAAGTCATTTTGGAATTGCAGGTAAGTATGTTTGCATGTTATTATAAAATTTTTCTCATCTGTTTATATACATAATACTTTTATGTTAACAGATCTCTCTAAGTTGATTATTTATAATTAATTCTATTATTTTATTCCTTCATTTATGGATGCAGTCATTAATTGTATACACTCTTTACTAGCACACTGTTTTGGCCATGTGATAAGCATGGTTAGTGTATTAGAAAGAAACTTAAAAAAAAAAATTTCCCCTCTTTAGAACTTATAGTAGTATGATACAAATCCACAGGCAAATCTGTAGCTCCTAACAGTAGGTGGAAAACATAATAAGACTATATTTCAAATGTATTAATGAAATGATTCTCAAAAATATTAATAATTTAAGCAACTTAGTCATATGGGATGTTCTGCTGACATGAAGTCCAAAACCTTGAGAAATCATAATACCATATCTTTTAGATTTTTAGTATGAAATTACATATGTATGAAACCTTATTTTCTTCAGTGTTGCTATTTTTTTTTTAATTTTATTTATTTATTTTTAGAGAGAGGGATTGGGAGAGAGAAAGAGAGAGAGAGAAACATCAATGCATGAGAGAAATAGTCAATCTGTTGTCTCAGTTGCCTGTCACACACTCCCAAACCAGCCTGCAACCCAGGCCTGTGCCCTAACTGGAAAGCGAGCCAGCAACCTTTCAGTCTGCAGGATGATGCCCAACCCACTGAGCCATAGCAATCAGGGCTGAACAACATTTTTTTTTTGTATATTTTATTGATTATGCTGTTACAGTTGTCTTATTTTTCTCCCCTTTATCTCTTCCACCCTGAACTCTATCCCATCATCTTCACATCTCTTAGTTCATACTTATGGTTTGTACATTGAAACCTTATCTTATTTTTAACAATGTGCTCTCAAAGTATTTAGGGGTGATGCAATCTCAGAAATGATATTTCATGATAATGAAAAATCTGATTCTTAAATTCAATTGGCTTAGGTTATGATAAAAGCACCATCAGTCTTAATTACTCTAAAGACTTTGGACAAAGCATTTAACCTCTCCAAACTTTTGATTTCCAATAAAAAAAAAAGGGCAACTCTAGTAAAGACTAGCTCATAGAGCTGGTGTGAGGATTAAATATCCCTGACCCCTATGAAATCTTCTGTAAGCAGTCAAGAGTTTACTGTATTTTTAATTAAATTTAAAAAAAAAGAGAAATGATACAATTTAAGCTCCCTATTCTAATATCCTATCAAAACCCTTGGATTTTAATTTCTTCAGGTTACTCTGCAAATTCAGTTGATGTTTACCGAGCTGTCAACAACAAATGTGGTTACCTTGGGCACATTTCTTAGTTCAAGTCACCCAGATGTCCCATTTGAAATAGTCCTCCTGGGAGGCAGTTATTTCAGGAGAAGATCTACTACTGCACACTTTGAGAGAATACAACCCTGGTTATATACATTAAGTTTGTGGAGTGGATATCGGGTGGATACAAACCATGCTTTTTCCATTGCTTTCCTAATACTTAAGGTCCCTGAGTCAAGAGAGCTCCCCTGCCTGCCTCCTTACGCCCACCAGGAGGCCCCCACTTATCCATCCACAAAGGGGGCTTATTATCTAGCCGTATACCACTAAAAGATGGCAGAGAGATTAGGAATATTTTAATTCATTATGTAGTTTTTAATACAATTTTAACCATTACATTGGAAACATGTTCTCCTATATAACTATGTCAGAAATATGGTATTTTATTCCCAATTGAACAATATGTCTATTAAGTGAAATTCCAATTAATTAGAATTCATTAGGGAAGAGTCATAATTAATTAGTTTCCCCTGGACCTCCTACAGGGTAGAAATTAATTAAATAACAAACTGAAGTGTATTTTTTTCACATTTTCAAAGCAGTATTAACCGCTTTGTAATTTTTCAGTAAATTATTTGCTATACTCTTGCTTCTTTACCATTGTAACTGTATTGGAATGGAACACATCAAACTCAATTTCTAAATATATCTTAATTTAATCATTACACACACACACAACACACACACACAGTTAACCCTTTAATAGCCCCACTCCTGTCCACAGTTGTGAGATTCATTCCCAAAAGCTCCACAGACTGTCTCCAGGATTAAACATAAATTGTCACATTAGGGACCAACTTCATTGTCCACCTTCCACAACTAATTCTTGAATTTATCTTTTAATTTTTGTGTTTTTTTTTTCCTGCTCCACTTTGGTATCCCTCATTCCTGCTCCCAAATACCACGTGGAAAGTAAGCTTAACTGCGTGTCAAACTTTAATTCAGGAGAGGCGATCATTGACCTTAGATTTACTTTAGAAAAGCCCTTTTGATCCAAAATAGCAACATTTTCTACTCAGAAATATTTTGATCATTTATATTTCATGATTCTTTTCAATTTTTCTGGAGACTTCCTTGCTAACATATTAACTAATTTGCTCTCTCTTGAAAAATTTTACTCATTCTTACATAAGGTAGCATCTATTTAGACCAATGATTAACTACAAAGAATAAGTTACATTTTTGGTCACTGACTTGCTCTTGAATGGTATTTCAAATATAAAAGGGAGTACAATTAGGGTGAGCACGCTCTTCTTCTTCTTCTTCACTGGTACCTCTTTGGAATTGTGCCTTATCTAAGGTAATCTTACTTTCTAGCCTCGTTACTTTTCATTAATATTCTGAAAATTATGGTTTAAGGGAAACTACAGTTTAGCGGATAATTTTAACCATCATTTTGTTTATTTACTCCTTTTTTAAAAAAGATTTTATTTATTTATTTTTAGACAGGGGAAGGGAGGGACAAAGAGAGGGAGAGAACCATCAATGTGTGGTTGCCTCTCACACGTCACCAATTGGAGACCTGGCCTGCAATCCAGGCATGTGTCCTAACTGGGAATTGAAACTGTGACCCTTTGGTTCACAGGCTGGTGCTCAATCCGCTGAGCCACACCAGCTAGGGCTGTTTATTTACTTCTAATAGGCTTAGAACACCAAGATTTGTTCTTATTCTTGTTCTTGTTCGTAGAAATGTGCACCTCCCATATTCTACTGTGCCTTTTCTATGCCTCTTTCTGTTTTCACATCCAACATTCTTTTGACATCTAAATGGTCCCTGAGATTGTAGAAGACAATTGTACTCCCTTGGATCAAAGTATTGCTACAGAAAAAGGGTTAGAGAGGCAACACGGCCCACCTTGCAGATTAGGATAGACTCAGAACTTCTGATTTCTTTGCATTTACTGAACACTGCTTCTAAGTCCTTTGCATGCATTAGCACATTAAATCCTCGCACCAACTAATATGAACCCCAATTTACAAATCAGGACAATGAAACGCCATAAAGGTAAATAATGTGCCTCCATGTCACACAGCTTATGAAAGGGGGACTCTTAGATGAAACAATACTGTCTAGCATTTGAATTTAAAGACAGTTTGATTCCAGAGCTCATGTTCGTTACCACTATGGTACCTTTCCTCATGAGCCTATTGGAGACATTTATTAAGGATTTATTATGTGTCACATATTATTTATAACAAGGCAATGTGTAATGAAGTAAGGTACAACAAAATTTCTGATGTCTCCTATGTACCAAGAAATGTATTAGGCACTAAAGAAGGGGGGCCTTGAGAAAAATGGACTAAATGTCTCTCCATTAATGCTTAATTAAGAACCACATAACTATTTATTTCAATCCTCACCACCCCCACCATCCTCTCTCACTTATTTTACTGATATGCTAAGTTAAACAGGTGATATGTCTGCATGCTCTACCTCTCCCATTCATTCTTCAGCACGCACTAAAATATTTTTATCAGGTGTAACACACACACATACACACAACCACTTATGTTAGTGCTCTGAAATTGTACAATACCTTCTTATTTACATTTGTCTTTAGAATAAAATCAGGTTTTCTAAACATGGCAAATAAGACCTTCAATAAAGATTCTCTCTCTCTCCTCAAAGTAATGTGTCAACACTCTCACTCTCAGGCTCTACCTTTGATCATAGTGTACTTACTCAGCTTCTGTGTTTCATTCTCTGTCAAATCATACGTCTTCTCATATACTTTCCCTTAGTGAACAATGAGTTCCATTAGATCAGGACTGCATATATTTTTAAACCAATGCATCACAATGTCTGCTACATATTAGTTACCTATGAATATTTATTATTTGAGAGAATAAATACCTGTCAGCTCAATTCTCCCTCCTTATTTCTTTGTTCATCCTTCAGGCTTCAGCTTATATGCCATTTCTTCTAGAAAGCTTTAACTCACTTGCACTAGAAGAATCACACACATCTACAAGGACCCTGTATTCAAGAAAATAAAGTGTTTTCTCTTTCTTTCTTTCTTTCTTTCTTTCTTTCTTTCTTTCTTTCTTTCTTTCTTTCTTTCCTTCTGTAGTTTTTACCTTTATATCTACAAGTGAAAATGTCAATAGTCATTTTCAGTGTCCATATGTAAACATGAGATAGTGAGACATATAGATCCAGGTTAATTCACACCTTTTCCAGAAGGAGTGGTCCCTCTCAGATCCAGTGGACCAGTGTCACATGGGCATTTGCCCAGTAATGTCACAAATTTCAGCTTTTCAAAACAGACCAGGTGTACAGACTTTTCTCTCTAATAACAGTTTTTAAATGTTGACAATTTGATCAAATTTTAAATAATAATATGAGTTACCCAATTGTAAATTTCATCTCATTTTTTCCTAGATACCTAAATATTCCTTTTTATTTTTAAATTTTTAAATATGTTTATTGATTTTAGAGAGAGAGGAAGGGCAGAGAGAGTGAGACTCATGTGAGAGAGAAACCTTGATAGATTTCCTCCCATATATACCCTGACATATATGAATGCCAGAGGATTCAACCCACAACTTATGAATGCGTTCTGACCTGGAATTGAACACTCAACAAATTGGTGTATGGGACAACTCTCCAACCAGCGGAGACACAGTGGCCAGGGCAATACTCCTTCACATTTAATCTTAGTATTCCCTTTTGTAGCTGTAGCATGTATAATATTTGGCAGTATGATTTTTTTTTCTTTTCTTCCTGCTCTACTTAAAGCTGTGAGGTCAGGCAATATATAGATAGTTATATCTGTAGATGTAGAAATATATATATATATATATATATATAGAGAGAGAGAGAGAGAGAGATAATAGTGATAGAGACAGGTGGAGGTTGAGCTAGAAGGGATATAGAGATAGAGATGTTAGAGCTAGGTATAGAGATAGAGATATATAAACACATTCATAACTGTAGAATCAGCACCTAATCAGCAGGCTAGACACAGCAGATCCTTGACATATGAGTCTGACACAATGAGTAAAGTGGAAAAAAATGTGTTTTAGCATATCTAGCCTAAATACACTATAAATTGATCATATAAAAATTATGTGTAGAAGGGCCTGAAACCTAGTAAACCAAACGGCTTTTATGTGATAATTCTTGTATAGAACATGTATTTTCCACACAAAATGCTGCTTATATTCACAAGTGTCAATGTTTAAATACTATCTTTTTTGGGCTAAGCAGTCATGAGAGAAGATAAAAGCTATATACCTCCCTTCCTCCCTTAACTGAATGAATCACTTGAGATCCTTCCCTTATTTCTTTTGTCCTCATTTTTGTAAGTGTTAAATTTGCAAGTTTAATTATAAACCTTGTTCTATATTACTGAAATATTATAAATACTGGGGGAAATGAAAAGGATTATTAAAACAATGTTGTGATTTTTGTAAAAGGACTCAAGACTTAAATCACCTCTTCAACACACATGTAAAATTTCCTCCTAAACATTATTCCAGCTTCTTGGTTCTTTTTGGCCAAACAGAAGGTATTCCATTAGCTGATGCTGTGAAGAATGAAACTCACTGTTTTGCACCATGAAGTGTCATTATATCCCCACTTCTAAGGAATCCTTTATATCTTCAGCTCTAATCAGTAACAGATCCTTTCTCCGGCCAAAGATGTTGAGAATCTCTTCCTCTGTTCTCATATTATAGAACACATAAGAGAGGGGGAAAAAAAGACTTAAAGAAATGCACTCAGCTTAGAAACAAGGAAGGATGTGAAACTAGTAAGCAAACAAAAGCAGGCATTTTTAAAAAGCATACAAAAAAGAGACCTACCTACCTCAGGGTAGCCATTGATCAGATTTAACTGGGCTTATTTTGAGTACTGATTTAGGATAATCTGAAAGAATAATAACGTTCCTGATTCAAGGGCATGACCATCTCTGTAAACAATACAGTGAAGTCAAGAATGGCCTAACAGGGGTGTCCAACTCATGGCCTGCGGGGCTATGAATGAGGCCCAACACAAAACTGTAAATTTCCTTAAAACCTTTTTTTTTTTTTTTGCTTGTCAGTTTTCATTAGTGTTTGTGTATTTATTTAATGTGTGGCCCAAGGCAACTCATCTTCTAGTGTGGCCCAGAGACTCCAAAAGTTTGGATATGCCTGGAGGACAACAAAATAGTCAAGTTCACTTGAAAGAAAGAATCTAATTTACCAAGGGCTAAAAGAGAAACCGTCTGCTTAGTCACATTGCTTAATGATTCTATTGTTTATCTTTATAGAAAAATGCAAACAAAAGTGAATTTTTACCATATATTACCTATGGTTACTTGTATACAGAAATCTGAACTATTTTTATTTCATCAAATAATTTCAACATCTACCATATTTTTTTTCTCAAAATTCCAAAGATACAAAATTCCTACCCCAAGTAGACCTTACCTGATTTTTACAGTAGAAAAACTAGTAAAGAAAAGGAAAAAAACAAACAAAACTGAAAAATCATCCACCTTGTAAAAATCCTGTTTCAGGAAGGTACTATGTTTTTATTTAAGCTACATTGTACTAATTCATATAATTGTCGAATAAAATGTTTATGCTGTTTTTCAGTATCATTTAAGCATAATTGAACAATTGAGAAAATCTGCAGTGCATACTTTCAACTAATCATGAAAATACGTAATACAAGCCATTAAATGTTCATATATAGACTTCCACTCTTAAAAATGTTTCAGAAAATTGGTCCTGTTTTGTTGAAACCAAAGGCTAGTTCATAACTCCTTATCAAATGGCAAAAAGGAAAACCATTCAGTAATACAAAAAAGAAAAAAATATATTACTCACTAAAATCATGAGGGAGATTTAACATGGGCAGCAACTCCGGTAATTACTTTTACGCTTGTCAGATAGAAAACCAGAAATACCTGTTCTATTATTACATTTGTTTCCAGTCTAGTTTTATAAAGTTCAAGACTTCTGGATTATATTTTATTGGAAAGGCAATATAGTTTCAAGTGCAATAACTATTATTAATAATAATATTTTCTCCAGAGGTTGATACAGAAATATAATAGCAAAAGTAATACAACATATTTTGATCCATTTTTCCCATAAGAGTTACTTCAAACAAGTATTTAATCATAAACTGAAATATAATAATTTGGGGCTTATTTGCCTATTTTTGTATCCTATAAAGAAACCACTTCTTTTGAATACAATAATTGATCATTTATCCATTTAGATAAGAATAGTGCTCTAGTAAAAATAGACCTCTGACTCTCTTGACATAGAAGGGAATAAGCTATCTCTAGACAACTTTAAAAGGTCTAAAAAGTTTTTTAAAAATTTTTTACGTTTCAAAATTGAGCACATTAAATTCTCTTTTAAGGCATTTAAAAATATAACTTAGATGTTATTATAATTTGGAACTATTTAAGTCAACAATTTTAATGCAGACCTTTATATTTAAAAAATTAGTAATTTAAGGAGAGGCAGGGAAAGTCAGTTTCACCTGAAAGTCTTTTTTCATCCCAATAAAAAAATCTGGTCCCTTATTGATTCCAAATCGGGGCACAATCCTGGGTTGCAGTCCAGATCCCCAGTATGGGTGCACAGTAGGTGGTGCCTGAGAGGCAACCATACATTGATATTTCTCTCCCTCCTTCCCTTTCTGTCTAAAAATAAATTAAAATTTCAATTTTTTAAAAAAAATCTGGTCCCTCAAAACCCATCATTGATTATGACCTGCCCCTTTCTACCACAGCATGCTTCTCATCTATGAAGTGATTTTTTTAGATAGTCCCACCAGATTTTTTAAGTGCATATAAAGAATTAGGTATGTATATAATATTATTACCTCTTTTGTTCTACAATATTCAATTATTCTAGTTGATTTAAATTTACACAATAGAAGAATTTTCAACACTGAAGTTGATAGGAATATACAGTAGAAATTAAATACATTACAAATGAAAATCAAATTGTTTCACTCAACTACTGTAGTGTCATGTAGTCATGCCAAAACTCTAGTTTTCCGTTATCTTTGATGAGCTCAACTTTGACTCAGTCTGAAAACATGACATTAACTTGCACTTCTTAGAGAAAATAAATGGCACTAGATAAGAATGGAATTATTCTCTTGCCACAAAGTTGATATATTTTTCTGAATCTGTACTGTCTTTCCTAATTCCTAAACTTAATCCATCATCTGTATTATGGCTCCCAAATATTTCTGCATCTTCAGGAATGAAATGTCTGTTTTTGAATTGCCAACTTTCTTCTACCACTCCTCCTTAATTCTTTCCCATAAAGATCCAAAAATAATAGTCTCTTCATCTTTAACATCTTTAAAAAAGATCTTTTTCATAAAATCCTGTCTCTACTACTCAATGTTTTGTCCCTGTTCTCTTCATAGGTAGACCTTTGAAAAAATTGCCTTCATCCTATTGTTTCCTAATCTCATCCAGTTCTGAACTTGGGATTTTAGCCACTGTCTTGACAATTATCTTGGTGAAGAATTTAGTAAACTCTTCATCTAAATTGTCACTGCATTAGTTGAGTCTGTGGACCATGTTCTTACACTTAAAGCATCTCATCCTTTGCATTTCATGAAAACAGAGCTCCTTAGTTTTGTGCAGAGGCATTTTTGTTTTCTGGTATCCTTTATAGTTGTTACTTTCTTTTTTATTATTATATTTAACTTTCTTAAGAATCTTTCTTTCTTTCTCCCCAATACTCTCTTCAAATGAGCTCCTTCAATTGCACACTTCTAATTATCAGAAGATGACTGACATTGCTGTGTCTCTAATTTAGACTGATCTCCCATTGTGTGTTCTCATATATTGCTGTTATCTTAACAGTTTTACTTGCATGTTCAACAACTACCTAAAATTGGGTTGTTCACATCTTTCTATTAAAATGTGCTTAGGTTTGTGTTTGTGTGTGTTTCTTTTCTCCAAAAAGAATGGCACAACTCACACTTTTCTTCCTCTCTTCCAAAGGCAGGAAATCAGGTATCTTCCATGATGCTCTTGTCCATGCCTCACCTTTAACCACATCCAGTCAGTTTAAAAGTTCCATTAATTACATTTTATAACACATCTTCAAATCATGTATTTTCCCACCAGTCTCCATTTTTCTAGACTTTGCTGGCTTCCCCTCACTCAATGGAATTATTCTGTTTCCTTACTTCTTTTTTTCTGCTTTTAAATTAACATCTTCCAATCCATTAAATAAGGCAGCCGGGTAAGCTTACAACTCCTCATTTCTTATTTAGCTGTTATATAGCTTTCCTCAAATCATTCATTTCAACAAATATTTTTGAACACCTACTATATGCCATCAAAATCCTATGTGCTTATCGCATGGGGATGAACAAAATAAGGTAAATTACGTTGGGTTTCCAATCAAGACCTTGTTGGAAGTAAAATATCGAAGCTGAGAATTATGGGATGAATAGGTATCAGAAAAGAGATGAGGATAAAGGAAAGGATTTAAGATACAGGAAAAGTAAATTTGAAGTCCTCTACATAAAAAAGGTTTTGTTGATTTTGAGAAAGTGAAACATTACTGTGGTTAAAATATGATAAGTAAATAGTGTAAAGAGATGAAGCTTAGAAGGAAGATGGGGTCCAAATTACCTTTCATATTAATAAAAATGTGAATTATTGGATGATTTCTAAGAAGATAACCATATATATATTAAACTTATATATATATAAAAGTTTTATATATATTATATTATTAAATATATATTTATTAAATATATATTAATATATATATTAAAGTTACTACCTTCTGCTGTGTAGACAGAGTAGGGAAGTCAGAAGGCTAAGTAAGAAGCTACTTCAACAGACCAGTGAAAATATAATATGTTATCTACAATAGAATCATATATATTTTTACTTGTATTTTTGATAGGACAGCATGATCTCTTTCCATCTCTTCACTCTCTCCCCAACCAATTTGTTCTGTAATCTTATAATACTTTGTTTCAGACTTAAAAATTACTTTTCTTTCACTTTCCACATTCCCCCTTTGCTTGGACATTTAAAACTATCCACTTAGATCATAACTTCTTCTGGATGGTCCTTCTGCCCCATATGTTGTATTTACTATAAGATAGTGTTAATCACACTTCATTGCAATTGCTTGCAGTCTCCTCCAGTTTATACTAAGCTCCATATAAGTTGAACGGTGACCAGGTCCAACTTGTTCTACATGGCATCATTAGCATTCAATAGATTTCCTAGCACATGGTAGATATAAAGTAAATATTTGTTGAGTGGTATTAAAAAATGATATTTTCCTATGCTTAATAAATACCTCACATATATTTACATTAATAGCATTTAATTTTTATAATTTAAAATCAAAATATTGCCTGGAATGGGGCATCATTTAATGGTTTGGTGATGAGTATCTTTTAATTCTAAATGATAGCTTCGCTGGATAGAGTAATCTTAGTTTTATAGGTTCTTGCTTTACATCACTGAATATTTCTTGCCAATCTCTTCTGGCCTTCAAAGATTCTTATGAGAAATCAGTCAACAATCTTATGGGAAATAACTCTCTTGTAGGTAAATAACTGCTTTTCCCTTGCAGCTCTTAAGGTTCCCTCTCTGCCTTTAACCTTTGGCATTTTAACTATGATGTGTCTTGGTGCAGGCCTCCTTGAGTCCATCTTATTTTGGATTATCTATGTTTCCTGGAGTTGTATGACTACCAAGTTAGAAAGTTATTCTGTCATTATTTCTTCAAATAGGTTACAATTTCTTGTCCTCTCTTTTCTTCTTCCAGCACCCCCATGATGCAAATGTTGGTAAGCTTGAAGTTTCCCTTAAGCTATCCTCATTTTTTTGGATTCTTTTTCCTTCTTGTTGTTCTGATTGGGTTTGTTTGTTTTTGTTTGTTTTTTGGGTTTTTTTGCTTTCTTATATTCTAAATATCTGATTTGATTCTCAGCTTGATCCCCTGCACTATTGATTCCCTGTAAATTGTTCTTCCTTTCAGTTAGTGTATTCTTCCTTTCTGACTGTATCTTTTTTATAGTTTCTATGCCCTCTTGTATGCTCTTAAGGTCTTCCTAAGTTCACTGAAGATTTTTTATAAAGAGTGTTTTGAGCTCTGCATCTTGCAGGCTGCTTGTCTCCATTTTGTTCATTCTCCCTGTGGAGTTTTGTTCTGTTCTTTCATTTGGGCCATGTTTTTTTGTCTCCTTATTTTGGCAGCCTCCCTATGTTTGTTTTCACACATTAGGTAGAGATGCTACAATTCCCTGGCTTGGCAGAGTGATCTAATGTAGTAAGTGTCTCGTAGGGTTCAGGTACACAAGTTCCCCTGTCATCCAAGATGAGCACTTGAGGTGTGCCCACCATGTGCGCTACATACATGCCCCTCCTGAAACCAAGACTTGGTTGCTATTGGGTGTTCAATAAGAGGGATTTACACAGGCCAATCACCTGCAAAGCCTGACAGTGACCATTGACCACCAACCTCTGATCATTGTGGCAGAGTAACTGTGCAGAGTCACTCCACAGAGTAAAGCTTACTTTAGTAGGGCCCTGGTGCCCCTGAGTCTGCCCCTTGAGTGTGTTACTTGAAGAGGTGGTTGGGTGGTGGTGCTCCAATGTAGTCTGTAGCTGTATACTTGGTGCACAGGCTGTGGTGCCTCCCAGGAGGTACAAGCCAAGGTTGGCCACTCATTGTATTCTGTCCATGACCATCCAAATAAACTACAAAGCAATCCACAGGTGATTACAACTTGTACTGGATTGGAGGTGCCCAAGCAAGTCCAAGCTGTAAACCAAGGCCCTTTACTGTCAGTGCCAAGCCTAAGTCCATTTAGCAATAGGCGGAGGGCACGCTAAGGCCAGATTCTATTTGCTTGATAGAATTTAGGAAGATCAGAAGCATGAGCCAAGACAAGTCATTTGTATGGAAAAGCCACTGGAAATAGCTTGGATGGGCCCAAAATTTGGGTGGAGCAGAGCCTTAAGGAATTACCGGTGGGGCAAACAATGTGAGCCAGGCTGATGGAGTCTCAGATATGTTGCCCACCTGGCAGCTCTTTGGTTCTGTGGGGGGATTGCTCAGAAAAGGAACTATGGCCTCTGTCAGTACTTCCACCTGGAAGAAGCTGGCCCACAGCTCTCAGCCTAATGCCAGACAATTCAGTTCCTCCTGGTATGTCTCTGATGCCTTTCAAGCTTCTACTCATGTGTTGGAGCTCAGAAGGAGTGAGTGTGAGTAAGTCTGTGCATGGACCCTTTAAGAGGATTTGCCTGAGACTCTAGTAGCTTGTCTTCCACAGCTTCAATCCCCACTGAATTTTAAGGCCAGAAATTATCACTTGTCTTCCTGGCACTGGAACCCTGGGCTAGGTGGTATGGTGTGGCGCTGGGGCCCCTTGTTCCCCCAATATCCCTCCAAATTTTTATCCACAAAAAGAGTAATTAAGTTAGCATGATGTCTGAAGCATCATTTAGAAGTAATATTGGCTAGAGTTAAATACATGTTTGAGTTGAATCAAATGTGTTTTGACAAATTTAAAAGAGCAACATTATAGTGAGTCCTGTTGATAAAGAATAATATTTTAGATTTTATACTACAGACCACTGGAATGACATTAAATTTCATCAGTGGCTTTTACATTTTTTTTTTCTACTGGAAGATAAATACCTTTTAAACTGGGAATGAAACAATACATACCCATTCTGGGTCATAAAATGGAGAAATAATAAAACAAGGTAATTTATGATAGCAGTATACAAAGTATTTAATCCAATTAATGTATTTAAGGACATAGGTGGTATTTTGCTCCTATACCAAGGCTTCAGAA
Source organism: Mormoops blainvillei (assembly GCA_004026545.1). Taxonomy (NCBI): domain Eukaryota; kingdom Metazoa; phylum Chordata; class Mammalia; order Chiroptera; family Mormoopidae; genus Mormoops; species Mormoops blainvillei. The sequence goes on from PVJD01002882.1 coordinate 66,884, forward strand.
ATTTGACATTTTTTATCTTTAGTTATCTTGGGAGGAGAGACACATACACATTATAGGTTTAGAAGTGATAATCAGATGAACAAAAGAAAGCAACATTTAAATATATGTTATTTTTATTGTCGTTTTGAACATTCTTTTATTTTCATGCCTGGTTATTTGTCTACTTTCTTTGTTACTGATTAAGACAACTTATTTTTTTTCCAATGTTTATATAATTTATTTTTTAATTATATATGCTTATCTAGAAGTTAATATAGTGGTAGGTAGGATATGGCTATAAGGATGTGATAAATAGAGAATAAGAATAAGTGGCAATCTTTGATAGTAATGTCATGGAATGCTTGGCTGAGCACATGACTTTTCAGTTGACACTTCATGGTTGAAAAAAGATCAGCCACATAAAGATCTTTAACAGTAAACTTTAACGGTAATTAGCCTAAAAAATTCTTTAACTTGCACTTATAGTATGACTGATTGACATATCAGAGCAACCCTCCAAACTGATTATACAAACTGGATAAAAGGCATGAAACAGCTGTTTAAAGTCAAAGAAGAGCAACCAAGGAAGCAGGTTTAGTATTTGCTCTAAGGGAGAAGGGAAGAGATTATGTGATAACTTTTCCTTTTGTAGTCTTAGCTGATTAATAGTGTGTGAGGCTCAAAAGCTGAGAAGCAAGCAGCGGTTCAGATCCATCTCTATCTCACAGGTAGAGGAAGAGAAAAATTGGACTTGAGTTCTCTGATGACAGCCAACGGAATAATCCAATCTGAAAGAAAAGGTATTGGCAGAAATATGAGCCAGACATCCCTTTCTGCTTTTCCACTCCAAGCATTCTTCAGGTCTTATGCTGTCTAGGACAAAAGGCAATTAAGCCAAACAGAAAATAGAACAGAGTCAAAAATGAATGCAGATCTTAAACAGTCTCATCGTAGCAGGAGACAAAATTGGGAACTCAAGAATTACCGATGAACAAGGGCCATGGTATACACTCAGATTTGTGGTCTAAAAAGCAGAACAAAAACAGTCAAAATGAACTAGAAACAAACTGATAGATACAGAGACCAAACTTAGGGTTGCCAAAGGGGACGGTGGTGAGGGATTAGACAGAAAGTTGGGGAAGGGAATAGAAAGAAATACAAACTTTGAGCTGTAAAGTAAGTAATGGGGTTGAAATGCACAACCTAGGGAACAGAGTGAATAACATCATGAGAACTATGCCCGGCAACAGATGGTTACTGGGCATGATGTGGTGGTCACTTTGTGAGGCACATAAATGTTAATTTACTGTGTTGTATGCTTGAAACTAATATGCTGTATGTCAACAATAATTAAAAGTAAATTAAAAAAACAATAAATTGTACATTTTTACTTTAGTATATTTCAAATAAATGAATAATCATCATTCACTTCTTTAGAAGTTACATTTTAAAAAATAAATAAAAACATAGTTAAAGTAATTAATATTCTATTTACAATGTGTCCTAAATTAATACATCTTGTTACTAAAACTGATCTGTATTTCACCAAATTATTATGATATTGCTATTAAATTCTCATTTTCATCAGGTGTGTGTGTATGTGTATGCTGACCAATACGAGACATATTTTGGAAACTAATCTATGTGTATTACCAAATGTTAAGGTACATAATCAAATTTATAATTATAGAACAATTCTATGAATGAAATAAATAATATATGATTATAGATGCAGTTAGCTTGGAAACACAAAGTGGTGGAAGACCATATCACATATTTGCATTAACATACTGATTCCCCACCTTGTTTGTATTATTCCATTATAGCACTATATGTACAGTAGTACAGCAGAGAGACATTCCATTGATTAGACCATGACAATAATGATAAAAATAAAAATAGACAACAATGGGAACAGTGGTCCATAATTTTTTAAAAATGCTTCCACAAACTTTATCTTATAAAATTTCATTTAATCAACTTATAGAATCTTTAAAAAAACATATATTTGCGAATTTACAGAAAACAAAAACTCTATTCTCTATATTAACCATCAACCGACCAGTTATTATTATTGTTGTACTATTATATCTATTGTAATTAAATAACCTCAATTAAAAATGCAACTTATTTAAATATGCAGTTTTTAAAGTAAAACAAATTCATTAAGTCAGAGCCTTAAAGTTTTAAAATAATGCATTTCTTATCTAAATATTACCTAGAAACATACTATTGTTTGAATTTTCTCTTCTCATGTATTTCTCAGACAAGCCATCTCATGAAAAAATTTAATTTCAGTATTCCTGTAATTATTTTGAACCAAAAGCAAATTCCCTAATTTAAAGCCCATTACTATTTCATCTAAACTTTCACCAATCTCTCCCCTCAGACTTTACTTCTCTCTAATGAACTCCAGTTTCTGGCTAATGGGAACCCCAGTGCACACTCTTTTCCTTCTTTTTTTGCAACCCTATTACCCTTGCCTATTGAACAATTAAATATCATTTACATGCATTCTTAATCTGAATTTACTTAGATCAAATTTCTTACTGGCATTGTAATTATGATTCTATTTTCTCTTAAGTCTGTATGTTTAGTCACAACAAAATCCTAATTTTTGTAATTCTGTTTTATGTCCAGGCAGAAATCCTACCCCTAATCCTGGGGATCCAAACCTTAAATCAAAGTAGTCCTTCTGAAACCTGGATGAAGATCTCAGCATTGTTTTTTAACTCTGAATATTTTGGATTGAAAACAACATATACATTTAATTTATTTGACATTCTTAATAAAATTTGTTTTAAAAATGAATTAGAGAACAGTGACACCATTAATGTTTTGAATATTTAAAATTATAGTTTAAACCCTGTCTGGTGTGGCTCAGTGGATTGAGCCCTGGCCTGAGAACCAAAGGGTCACTGGTTTGATTTCCAGTTAAGACACATGCCTGGGTTGTCAGTCAGGTCCCCAGTAGGGGTCACATTAGAGGCAACCACACATTGATGTTTCTCTCCCTCTCCTTCTCCCTCTCCTCCCCTCTCTCTAAAATAAATAAATAAAATCTTTAAAAAAATTTTAAAAATAAAATTATACTTTAAAACAATTCTAGATATTTCTGCCTCACTCTGCATAGCAAATACATCACATACATTTTTCTGTGCAAAAAAAAGATATATTAAGATTAAGAACAGACCATGTAAATTTTTCTGAGATATAAATTTTATATGACTACTTTATATAACTAAAGCAAAATTATCTGTACTTACAATTTTTCAAATATGTTTCACAGCACAAAATAATTCTTGTGGGATCTTGGAGCACAAGGCAAAAGCTTAAAAAGTGAATGAAAGAATTGAGTGAATTTATCCTTACTAGAGAGATTAAAGGAAATTTAATGAGTAGTGAGGGAGAGTAAGAACTGGTTCTATTTTTATTCTATTACATACAAGATTTTTTGTATTGACTATTATAGACTGGTTTTATGCAGATTTTCCAACCTATGTTTATTTTAGCTCCTATGGTTTATTTATAGTTAATAATAAGCAAATGTTTGTTTTTTTATTTTTTATTGTTGTTCAATTACAGTTGTCCCCATTTTCCTTCCATTACTTTCTCCTGCCCTACACTCCCCGACCTCCCACATTCAATCACCACCCCCGCCCGCTGCCATTGTGTTTGTCCATGGGTCCTTTATACAAGTTCCCTGACAACACTTATCCTTCTTTCCCTCATAAACCCCCCTAACCCCTCATCTCTGGTTACTGTCAGCTTGTTCTTTATTTCCATGTCTTTGGTTCTATTTTGCTCACTTGTTTGTTTTGTTGATTAGGTTCCACTTATAGGTGACATCATATGGTATCTGTCTTTCACTGCCTGGCTTATTTCAATAAGCATAATGCTCTCCAGTTCCATTCATGCTGTTGCAAAAGGGTAGGAACTCCTTCTTTCTGTCGTCTGCATAGTATTCCTTTGTGTAAATGTACCACAATGTTCGATCCAGTCATTTGTTGATGGCCACTTAGACTGTTCCTGTCACCAGCTATGATAAATAATGGTGTTATGAATATTGAATATTGAAGTGCATAGGTTCTTTTAAATAGGCATTTCAGGATTCTTAGGGTATAATCCCAGCAGCAGAATCTCTGGGTCAAAAGGTGGTTCCATTTTTAGGTTTTTTAGGAAATTTCATTCTGTTTCCCATAGTGGCTACACCAGTCTGCATTCCCACCAACAGTGTACTAGGGTTCCCTTTTCTTCACATCCTCACCAAAAAAAACTTGTTTTTTGTTGACTTGTTTATGATGGCCATTCTGATAGGTGTGAAGTGGTACCTATTTGTGGTTTTAATTTGCATCTCTCTGATGGCTAGTGATACTGAGCATCCTTTTATATGTCTCTGGGCCCTCTGTATGTGCCCCTTGGAGAAGTGTCTGTTCAGGTTCTTTGTCCAATAATAAGTAGCATTTAAATGAGACAAAAAGAATAAGCAAACAATAATATTAAAATAAAATCCGACCATCAGAAAAGGTCAAATGAATGTCACATTTACTTCAGGGGCAAGACGGGAGGCAATAAACAGGTAAACAACACATTACGCTACTAATGTCAAGGATAGAAAGTGATCCTCTGATTCCCTCTTTCCTTCCCTCCCTTGTGCTTCTTTCCATCCTTTCTTCTCTCCCTCCCACCTATTCTCTTTCTTTTCTTTCTTTCTTTCTTTCATTCTTCCAAAAACAATTCAACTCCTGCTAAATGTAAAATTTGAAGAACAGTCAAATCATAAGATGTGATAAGAGCAAACAAGCAAGAATCATTATGCAGCAAGATAGTCTCACCAGAAGAGTCAAACCACAGGCACTACAAGTAGAACTGTTCAAGTTAAAGGGAAATTTGCATGAGAAAAATACTTCTTAGCTGTTTGTTTGGGAATAAGACAATAATTAGTTTGACATGGAAATTTAAACAAAGAATCTAAGATGAGAAGACAGAATGTATAATTGAAAAGTGTTTTTTTTTCTTCGTAAAGCTGTGTTTAATTTCATGGATGATTGAAATTTTCCATTTCAAAATATATTCAATACTCCTAGAAATTTACTTGTCTATAAAATGTCTACTCCTGTTAACATGAACAAATAGAGCCTCACAAATATTGGTTACATATACAATAATTAAAACAAAAGTAATTTTAGTTTGCTTAAAGATGGATGATTTCATTTATGAGAATGTGAATACACCTGCAGTTGAGAATAAAGCAATATGTATTTTTGACAATTCAAAGGGCATTTTAATAAGAATGGTTTCACTTCATTAATTAGCTTCTTTATTTAATGTTGAAATTGAATAAAAGGATTAATAATAGTTTTCTTTTTATATACACTCAGTACATATGTCTAACTTTATTCAATTTGTATTCTAACATTTTATTTTGCTATGTAATGAGTAATCACAGATTAAGAATGATTAAAATCATTATTGTATAATTAAATTATAATTTTTGTGAAATTTTCCAATATTTTAGTTCCTAAAGAGAAAACACAAATAGGACTCTAGGAATATATATCAAGAATTTGCCTTGCAGGAAATGTGTTGTATTTGATGTGTCTTTTCATTTCATTTATGTTAGGTAAACTTTTAATTGAACTAATATTTGCTTTAGTAAGTGCATTTATCTCATATATATGGATTGATGAATTTTCACAAAATGAAAATGCCTGTTACTATACCTAGATAAAATGTTAGTAAATTACCAAGACCACAATGTTAGGATATTACCACAGAGACCTGGAAAGTTCCTCTAAACACTACTTGAGATCCCAATAATAACATTTCTTATTTCTATCATTACAGGTAACTTTTGCCATTTTTTTTACTTTATATAGAGTCATATGGGGTATACTTTTATGTAGCTAGCTGTTTTTATACAATTTTATATTAAATTGCTTTTATTAGCTCATTTTAGTTGCTGGTTATCAATCGTTTTGCTATACAACAATCTATCTTTAAACCTAATAATAGGCATTTAGTTGTTTCTAGGTTTTGTTGATTAAACATAATGATGCCAGGGTAGTTAAACTACATATCTGAGTATATATATCTTGCATTATTTGCTGTTCAGTCTATTTCTAAAAGTGAAATTGCTAGGTCTTAGAATGTATACATGCTCAATGTTAATATTTATTAATATCAACTTTAATACAGAGCTTTCTAAAGGATTTTTAACCAATATATAGGTTGTCATCTCCTGTTTATAATAATGCTTTCTGTTATCTACTCTTCCAAAGATTGTGGTTTTCCATGTTTTTAAATATTCATCATTTTGGTAGGAACATTCCACTTTGGCTTTAATTTGTTCTATCCTGTACATAAATTAAGAGGAGCAACATGCTATTTTCTTATCCATTATTTGAGTAGAGTTTTGAGGTATTTATCCCAATCTTTCCTTTTTCTCTCACATCTTATTATTGGCTTGCCTTTTTGTTGTGATTTAAAGTCTTATATAAACTCAGGGCACTACTACTTTATTGATAGTATTTGTATCAGATTTCTTCGATACAAATATGTACATTTTACTCTCCTGATGATTCTTCTAGATTCAGAAATATTCTTAACGTAATCCAATCAATGAGCCTTTTATATTACGACTAAAGACATTTTGTGTTCAAAAGGCTGACTCATCTGAAAGCCATAGCAATATTTTTCCACATTAATATCAGAAACCTTTAGTGTTTTACTTTTCATATTCATAAATAATGTATATATTGAATTAACTTTTATTTAGGGGTTGAGATAGAGGTCAAGTTTCACCTTTTTCCATTGATGTATTCAGTTGTTCTCACACATTTTATTGAAAAAGCTGCCCTTCCCTGATTATATAATGGTGCTCTTTGTCTAAATTTACTGAGCATATACGAAGGAGATATTTCTGAGCTGATATTTCATTAATTATATCCTTGTGTCCATATGATGTCAAATCTATATTAGCATCATAATAATTGTTGGTACCAGGTCACGTTACTCTTCTAATTTGTTTTTCTCAAGTAGTTGTCTGATTCTTTTTGCATAAAATATTTTAAAATCAGAGTACCAATTAAAATACACACACATGGACACCTGCCGTAATGATGAGTATCATCCAACTGCTTTGGGTCTGTGGTGCCCTGGGACTGGTGGCATCAAGTGTCTTTCCATGGGTATGTTAACCATTGACATATCATCTTTAGAGGTTTATCTAATCCTTCATCGATTTTTATAATTTGTGGTTTGTCTTTTTGTTTTTGAAATGTAAGAGTTTGCTGAGAATTTTGCATGTATAGATTCATATTTTAATATTATTTTTGTTTTTATTTTCTTGCATTATTTTAGAAGTTATTATTTTATCAATATTTTCACAGACCTAATTTTGGTTTTGTTGAGGCTTTGTATGTTTTGCAAAGTTTAATGTCTTATATTTCTTACTATTACCTAGTTACTATATTTTTTAAATATTCTTGAAATTGTTTCTTTGACCCTATGGTAGTTTAAAAATGTAGTGATTAATTGTACAGCATTGGATTAAGAGGTTAATTCTATTTTAATTAAAGGGAATATTTTATAAGATTTTTAATATTTTAAATATTTTTAGTCTTGTTTATATTAAAGTATATTTTCAATTTTGATAAATCTTCAATGTGACCTTGAATACCATCTATTTTTGCAGTTGCTGAATACATTATAAAATACATGTATTTAAGATATGCTGTTTAAATATTGCTATTAACAAACATTTATATGCTTGCAAATTCATTACTTGAAACTCTAATTCCAAATGTTATTGTGTTAAGTGTGGGCCTTTGAAAGGTAATTAGGTTTATTTTTTTCAAGTTTAATGTCTGTTTATTAATTTCTTGGGGATTTATAATGGCTTAGTACAACCTTCTTTAGATGCTAAACATTTTATATTGATGAATTAAAAATCAAGAATTATTAACTGAGCAAAATAATCATAGCATTAATTTGAATTTAAAGTTAGAAATGCATGGACAAAATCCTAACAAATAAGCATAATTCTAACCAGAAAAGGATATGACTATGATCATGCTAAATTTTGAAATTGCTGTAACCCAACAGATTAAAATGTTTATTGTTAACTCATTCATTATTTCCAGAAATACTGGATTAGAGTTTTCAAGAATTATTTCTAAAAGCTCTAGAACTAGCTTTTTTTTCCCAACTTGTGTCTTCATTAAAATTTCTTTTATTTTTAATTTTATTTTTGGTATATTTTATTGATTATGTTATTACAGTTGTCCCAGTTTTCCCCCCTTTATCCCCTCCAACCTGAACCCCATCTCATCATCCCCACACCTCTTAGTTCATGCTTATGGGTTGTAACTATCAGTTCTTTGGTTTCTCAATTTCCTATACTATTCTTAGCCTCCCCCTGTCTATTTTTTCTTTTGTCAACACTTTCCTGCCATCACTTTCCCGTGCCCCACCCACCCCACTTCCCACCCCCATCCTCCCCCCATTTGGCTTTGTCCATGGGTCCTTTATGCATTTTCCTTGATGACCCTTCTGAAGGGTTTAGATGAGGGTGGTGCCCTCATGATGGCATTAATGTTCTTATAAAGGGAAACCAGAGAGCCTTCCCCCACCCTTCTTTCCTCCAGGAAGAGGGAAAGTATCATAAATTGGAAAAAAGTTCTCACCAGAAACCAAATCAAACCAAAGTGCTTTTTTTTAGTTGATGAGATTTGCTTATTACTCATTTTTTAGAGATTTTATCCATTTTGACATTAGAAGGAAAATTTCCATATATACCCAAATTAATATTTTGAACTGAACTCAGTTATGTAGGCTAAGATTTGCTCCCTCTCTCTTATTTTATCATTATTAATTGATTCTCACTCAAAATGTTCAGGCCATAGGAAAAGACTGATCCATCAAATACGCTCTTGAGTAATGGATATGTTGCGTATAGTACCAGAGGCCTAGCCTCTAATCTCAGCTTTAAAGAAAGCTATCCTAAGGGATCTGATACCATCATTTTAAATATATATAGTGTCTATGTATTAAAGTTATAAAGAAAACATAAGTATCTGATATTTCATTTGAAATTTTTTATGATTCAAAAAACACATTTAACAGGCATTTAGTATATTTTTATCATTACTATTCAAAAAAGACAGCAAATAAAGTACTATAAATCTGAAGTTTCTAGTAACTTTTTTAGACTACTATCAATGTTTAACTATTTCCATATAATGGTCCTCTATGGCAATTAGATTTACACATATTTCTTGATATAACATGTACAATATTTTCTATAACATAAATGAAGTTTTATTATAATATTTTTCAATGCTAAGTGCTCTATGGGCATTATTTTATTTTATTTTATTTTATTTTATTTTATTTTATTTATTTTATTTTATTTTATTTTATTTTATTTTATTAATGGAGGGAGTAGCTTCATGAATGCACCTGACTTAAGACATTTCTAGTTAAAAAAGTTGTGAGTATGCTAACTGTAAAAGAATTTTGAATCCTCAGTTCCCCATTCTTCTGTACAATGCGGTGGATTAGAAGCCATATTCACGAGATCTTACCCTGTCTACAAACACTCATTCAAGTACCAACTGTACCAACATTAGATAGCCTTTCATTCAGGCACCCATCCTAGCTAGACTATTCATTTTCCACAAGAGAAGGTCAACTCTATTTCAAGCTGACTGTGTTAGCACATATAGGTCAATATTTATCTGGCAGCAAAGAATTGCTTTATTTCAATTACTTGCCAGGGAATACAATCTAAAATTCCCTCCTGCCCAATATCTATCTATCAAAAGCCCTTCTGAGAAAAGTCTATTTGTGGAGTATTTCTTCAAGGCTATTCTGTTTATCAGTTCTTCCACATAATCTGAAATCTGTTCAATAGTTCAAACATTCACAAAAGTAATTGCATTTGCCATATTTATCTGATTTCTCTTCTAATGATCACAGTGATTGAATTACACATTTGTGTAAATTCTTTGTCATTAAAAAAAAATCAGTCATATATTTAAAGCTAGGATGTAATAGGGGATATTTCCTTTGAATATCTTGTTGCTTTTGTTGTTGTTGTTTTTATTTTTTAATTAAGATTGCTTGTATTTCTCCTGAGCAAGTAGATTTGCTTTGATCTTATGGAATATGTATATTATGACGCAGACCAGGTTTCTTATTTCTGTCTTGCTGCAAGAAAGCTAAGGACTGCATTGATGCTTATCCTTGGCAGCTGCATAGCCCCTTTGCATACGCATTTTGCAATGCTATTTTATTCCTCAAACCATTTAATACGCTGCCTCGTTTACTTTTTATGTATCGAAGTAATTCTAATTTATGCTTTGTATCACCCAACATTACACTAAATTACTTCTTGAGGAAAAGTGGAGATGAACAACTTTATAAGTACGTAGAAAAAGTAAATAGTATAACAATATTTCACAGTTTTAGCTCAAAATTTGACTCAGATTTTATCATTTTAGGGCAATCAATTGTGCAAGTAATATTTATATAAACTTTGTTCAATATTTGAGATTTGAGAGCCATAACAGAAGAATGATTCATAATACTGCAAAGTCCTTGTTTCAAAACACATTTGGTTTTTCCTGTCGTGAACCAACAATTTGAGATACATTATCTGAGAAAGACAATTTAACCAAATGTTTTGCCAGATTCCATTAAGGGGGACAATACGACTGGAAGAATTTTTTTTTATAAATCCAACATGTGATTAAAGGTAAATATATTCTGAATAGTGAGCAGTGTTTGATAATAATTGTATTTTGAAGTTGTTATAGTATAATTCATTACATGTGGATCTAAATACCCTTATTATTAAGTTCTTAGATAATAATATTTATAGAAGTTACTGTGTCCTGAGTTTTTCATTTTAATATTTCTGATAATTAAATTTTGTAAAAAGTGGGTAATGATATTTACATAAAATTATTTAAGCATCTATAAAATTAAGAATTTTACCAATATTTTATAACTAATTAAGATCTTAACTGAATTATATTGTTAATTATATTTGTATGTGACTTTGAATATTTTTATTTAAATACATATTAAATTCATACACATGCATACATATATGCACATATTCATAGCAACATGTATAGAACTTTAACTAAGTCACTTATCAAATATATAACTAAATGAGTAAATTAATTAATTGAATGAACATAATACTAATAAGTTTACAGAGCACATAATATGTACATTGTAAATAGTTGCATTATGGTTACTAAGACTTCAAAGTAAAGCTATATATAAAATTGTCATACTGTATGTGCTCTTTACATGTGGTTGAATTTTGTCAAAAAGTACATTGTGTCTTATGTTCTATAAAACTCACTAACAAATTTAGTAAATTGTTTTTTAATTGCTAATATATGTTTAAACATTGTCCCTTTCTCCATATTGACGATATAACTAAATAAAAATATAACTAATAGAGTTATGTTAAAAAAGACTAGGAATAATGAAAGTACATTAAAATATTAAATAACAAATAAAGTTGCCTTGCCTTCATGGTTCTTTTCAATAGTGAGACTGGGGTTTTATTATAATTTTATATGCATGTATGCTTATGATGTATGCATACATATTACATATATTACATTTGTGTGTATATGTATATATACGTATACACAAATACATAATTCTGAAGTCTTTTAAATGAATGTTTATTCTTTTAAATTTAACACACTACCTTTCCTTTCATTTGTAAAATAAAGTCTTGTACTAGATGATCTTTCAATTCAATTTATTAATGTTTAAATCAATAAGATTTGTCTGTTAGGCATAACATAGCATTGTAATCCTCCTGTAGCAGAGAACTGAAGACTAAAGCGTTTAATAATTTAGGGTTGTTAGTGGCTTTTCTGATTTATTTTATTTTTATACTTGTAATACAATTTATACTTGATTTTTTAAATTAATAGTTATACACTGAGTATTTTCAAACATGATTTTAGACCTATGGGAAATAAGGCATAATCTGTCTAAATTTGCTCCATTCTTTTATTTGCAAAAGAGTCTTGGAAAAAAAAAAAAAACACTAATATTCTCTCCCAAAGAAAAACTGTTAAGTCTTTCACTAATCTCCATTACAGGGGCTTTTTGATGGGCGCAAGAAGCCGTTTGCAGATGATGGTTTATTGAGTTGTACTTTTGACACCTGTATGGTTCTGCAAACCAATGTTACCCCAATAACTTCAGTTAAAAATGTGGATCCCAACACCTGGCAAGACTCCGTGGAATCAGGAGAAAGCACACAATTCTAAAATAGCTCATTAAAACAGAAGGGAAAGAAGTGAGACTCGCTCCAACACCGGAGCATTTACAGGGCGCTGGGGCAGGGACGGCGCTCAGCGCTGGAACCGGGACATCAGTTCCTACTTGTTCTATGTTGGTCTCCTCAGTTTATCAAGTTAAAAAATAAACAGGGATGGTTCAAACTTTCATTATGAAAAATATTGATAAAGCAATATCCTGAACTCATACCAATCTTAAGAAGATAGAAATATGCCTTGTCATTTATTAATTCATTGATAAATTTATGATGAAAAGGTGATATGGGTATAATTAAATAAACTGATAATACAATCACATATACATAAATAGATTTATAACAATTCCTGTTTTTGACAATTATGAATCAAATAATTACTGAGAAAGGTATGGTTGAAAATGAAATTGATTTAACGGATCATCACTTGGTTAGCAACACACTTAAAGGTTTTCTTCTTAAGAGAAACCAAAGCATTCCTCAGAATAAGTTTGTGATATTGGTGATTTGTAAATTTACTTACTCCACAGAAGAGTAAGGAAGTTTAAAAAAATATGTACATGGCATTTAGAACATTTCTCCCTAACATTTGCAGAGATTAGTACAAAAGAGCAAATGGAAGTCGATACACACATTCATTAATAGTTAAAAATTATGAACTAAACAAAGAACACATTCAAATAGCACACTTGGACTGCTCAACATTCCACTTCTAAATATGATGGCATGAAAAGAACTACACAGCAGAACCTTGGCCAACTTATTTCTCTTCTGTTTCCACTGCTGGTCTGTCTGTTCTGCACCAACAGAGGACTTGCAGGTATAATGGTGGATGCCCTAAACCTCATGTCCAGGCTCTGTCCAGCCCTCTGTAAGAAGCTGAGTATAAATGATATACACATTTGTTGCAGACTGTGTGCATTACATGAGACGGATTCACAGAAAAGGTCTGCACAGGCCATGGAAATGGACTTGAGATCATTGGGAAGGAAATCCCCTAGTTCCACATAGGCGGGATGGGGATTAAAAGGAGAATATGAAACATGGCTGTTCACATCCCCTTCACTCTGCCATCTGTCCTCCTGAACAGAGGTGTCATTCCTAATGGGACTCGGTAAAGTGAGGACCTAAGACACGTGCCCCTCTTGGGTGGGTGTAAGTCTGACATTGAAAATAAAGCAAAGAAAAAAAATGTGTCTGAACAAATCAACGTAAACAGCATAAACAAAAATTAAGAGTCAAAAACATAATGAAATCAGAGGTAAAGTTAATGAAAAACATAAATATTTCGAGTTAGAGTTCTAGGAAGAAAGGAAAATATAAGATATGCATTATCTGTTGTTCAATAGATATGACTTTTTTGATTATGGAAAAAGAGGGTAATGGGACTACAGGGTTTTTTTCTCTTCGTTCCTCATAACGAGGTGCAATGAAATACAGTGAACAATATTTATAACAATATTCTTATTATAAATACCACCATAATATTCACTTTTTTTTCTAATTGATACCTTTCAGGATTTGCTCATTGATCATAAAAATCAGAACAGTACACTGCAGATGCAAAGACCTATGGTCTTTCTCCAGCTCTCCTTTGGGAAGTCAGCCAACAGCAGCTGAATGCAGAGCAGTAGAACTTTACTGGAATTTATTGAACCCCAAAGGTCCCAGAGGGCTTGTGATACTGAGGATCAGATTCAAGCCCAGAGCGGTCACATATAAATTTACCTTTTCCCCTCACCCTACCATTTATGTACACACAGCTATAACAGTTCCTCCACACTTGTATAATGCACTTCTTTCGAGACACTGTTTGCTACCAGCATTCATAATAGTGTGGGGTAACTAAAGAAGATTCTTCAGACAGATGGCTCATAGGAATATAAATGTGTTTGAAGATCTTAATTATGCTTAATACATTTTTTTCTCCAGAAGGACAGAAATAAACATTTTAAATGTACTTAATGTATTGTTTGTTCTCCTAGACCATAAAACCCAGGTAAAAAAATGAAATTCATGTCACTGAAGTAGTGAACATGAAATGTTCCTAATATAACAGCATGGTAATCACTCTCAGATTCAGATCACACCATGAATTAAATCCTGGTGCACTGTTAGTAGCTGTCTAATCTTGAACAAGTTACTGTCTCTCTCTGTTCTTTAACAGCAATGTCTGTAACAAAGACATTTAAAAATATTCAATAGTATCTACTTTGTATGTTTATGTCACTTAGCATATTACAGGTATGCACTAAGCATAATACAAATAAAATTTCATATTATAGTATTGTCTAATGACAAGGCAGTAATGAACAATGAAAAAAACAACAGTATTCAAAAGATTATTAAATAAACCTTATTAAATTCTGGAGATGAATTCAAGATCATAAAGAACCAAAAAACAACAACAACAACAACAAAACCTCCTTTGATGTAGCTCTAAATCTATGCAAGCATTTCTCTAAGTATAGGTACTTAGATATAAAGATTCAGTACTGTGAGTCCATCCTGACAATTTACTCGCTGTTATAGAGTCTGATTTTTTCCTTGTGTTACTGCTACAGTGAGTTGAATATTGACCCCAAAATGATATTTCCAAGTTTTAACCCTTGGTATCTGTATATGCAACCTTATTTGGAAATAGGGTATCTGCAGGTGGAATTAACTGTCTCTAGATCCTAAATCCAATGATAGTTCCTCTTAAAAGGCAGAAAAAACAGGGGAACACAGAAAGAAAGGGCATGTGAAGACAGGGGCAGATGCTGGCAGTCACAAGAAATAAGGAGCAAGGTATGGAATAGATTCTCAGGGCCTCCGGAAAGAACCAATACAACCCACACCTTCTGACTTCTGGTCCCCAGAACTGTGAGAAAATAAATTTCTGCTGTTTTAAGCCACTGAATTTGTGATAATATGTTATGGTAGCCCTAGGGAGCTAAATGACAGCTTTCTCCTCTATATTTGAGATTATATATATATATACTTTTTATTGTTGTTCAATTACAGTTGTCCCCATTTCCATCCCATTACTCACCCCCACCCTACCTACCCCCCAACTCCCACATTCAGTCCCCCTCATCATTGTCTTTGTCCATGGGTCCTTTATACCTGTTTCTTGATGATATTTCCCTTTCTTTGACCCAATATCCCCCTCACTCCTCCCCTCTGGTTACTCAGTTTGTTTGGTGTATCATTTTATTTTAAAATGTGTGCCCTGCATAGTATAAATAATATGTATTGCATGTAATGTTAATGCAAATGCTATGCAATGATTACATTTTATATAATTAACATAAATTATTTTCTTATATTAATAAATCTTTACACAATTTTTAAAGAGTGAAGCCAGTGTTCCCCCTTGTGCTTGGATCAAATTATAGTATACAAACTTGCCAAAAACTTTCTACTATACAAAATGACCACCTTTCCCTTGAATCATTCCTTAAAAAGTATACCCGTAGTGGTTTTTATCATTAATCATGACCCTCGCCAGTAATTAGTTAGGTGCCCCTGGACCTTTATTTGTGGACTCGCGAAGGAAATAAGCATTAGCTCTTCGTCAGGGTCAGAGTATCCTGAAGAGGGGTGATGCTGACACTATCTTCTCATCTTCCTACAGGCTGTCTCTGTGACTCCAATTATGAGAAAATACACACTATTAACCACTTCAGTTGGTTTCATGGGGAAAGAGAAATTCAAATTCTGCTAATTTTCATCAAGTCCTTCCTTAGAAGCAGCTCTAAGGGACTGGAGAGTACAATGATTTTTAAACAGAAAACAATAAACTGTTTTGTTTTGTTTTTTTATTCACTTCAGTCACATCTTTAACTATGACACTGTTACAATAATTAGTGTAATACAGATTTCCCGGAGGAACATGTAGTAAATTAACTGTATAGGTAACTATAGTATTTTTTAATTGTGTTTTCCTTTTTGACAGGGGATTAGATATAAGAACATCTCCAGAATATCATTTTCTATAAAAATAAATTACATGATTCAAATGCTAAAGCTATCACTAGGAACCACTTGATTATGAAGATTATCATAATCAAATATGTGTATTAATATTTCCTTTTTTTTGCCAAGCATTCTTAAGGCCAATTATGCTTACATTTATTTCTCAATGTTCCATTTGCCACTAAGAGATGTCATTTATAAATGATAGCTGTATGCAATCATCTGTAGGCACATTGGGATGCCACACACAAAAAAAGCATTACTGGAATTACCTTTCCACAATTCAGTGTCAGTCTTCCCTAATAATGAGTAAAATAATGATAATATATATAGTCTAGACAGAGTACATATACATTAGGGCATATATTAATACTCTATTAGGCCAGTACTGCTATCGAGTTTAACAGTTTCTCAGGGTAGCAGTCTACTTCCTCCTTTTCACTTTGCTGTGATTTACCTCTGTTGGGCATGACTAATGGAGAAGATATTTTGGAATTTCAAGTAAATAGATCAGGAAATGAAATTCTGTCAATGACCCCAACATAGTGTATTTTTTATGCTAAAACGGATCCTATATTTATATGGAAAACGATGTTTAAATATGACCAGTATTCAAAATCCAACTCACCTTAAGCATTAACGATGCGGTGTAGACAGAATAAAATACCTTTGGTTAATTTGCCCCTTTTGAAAGCTAGAAGAAATCTGATCCAAATTTAGGATAGACAAGCTTCTAGACATCAGTTCAAGTAGAAGTTTTCAACTCATTGTAGTCCTGTATTCACACTTTTAAAAGGCTTCACAGATAACAGCACAGGAAGTGTGCTTCCACACAGTGGGCAAAAACGGGTCTGAAAGAACACATGCTGGCCCCATGCCTGCCCACTAGATTGCTACTGCCAGCTTGGTGTGAGTTTTCTGGTCCTTCGGCATTGATTTCACTCTGAGTGCTGTCACAAAGAAGCCAATCAGCAGTGATTGTGAAATCATCTCACCTCTAAAACGCACACTGAGCTTGAAATAAATTCAATGTCCACTAAGTCATTTTCTCTTATAAAGGTGGAAAGATTGTAAGAAATAGCAGTGTTGTTTTTTTTTCAGTCAATTAGAGCTAATAACTACAATTGAAATATCTGAAGCCTTTGAGGTTACTTTACCCAGAAAAAAAAAAGATTAGTTTACAATATTTTTGTTAGATGGGTCTCAGCTTAACCATTATTATGTTTCATCTTTCCCATACTATGCAGTAGGTAAATCATAAATATGAAAATGTCATATAACAATGTAAGGCTACACTATTAAAAACTTGTATATGTACTAATAATTGATCTTATATTCTGAGATAACAATCAATATAATCAGTTCAGTGATATCATAGCAAGATATTTTCAGATTATGCCAAAGGTTTACTTATTGTTTAAGCATTTTTATAAAGCAGTCATTATTTTTACCTCTTAATAAGACCAGAAAAGTATGAACAATTTTTGTTAATATTTCAGATTGAATCTAGACCCTAGAAATATAAAAAAGAAAAACTTATTTCCTTCACACATGGAATGGGAAGTTATTTGGGAAGGTAGTCAATAAATTGTTTCAATTGTTTCTTAAGCATCCTTTGTCAGGATTGTGGAAGATGCTCATATTCTCTACCTGTGGACACCTCAGTAACACCTTATACAAAAAAAATCTTCCTAGAAACCTAGAATACCTATTCTATAAACTGAATTGGTATGCACCATCTCCATTCATGTACTAGTTTGACTACCCAATGTGGTGGTATTTAGAGATGGGGCCCTTGCAAGTGTATTAGGTTATGAGGATGCAAGCCTCAGGAAAGAGATCAGTGCTCCTATACATAGCCCCCAGAGAGCTCCCTGGCTTGATGAAACCCTGCAAAGATGATCATCTATGAACCATGAAGCAGATCATCCTTAGGTACCGAATCAATTCTTGGGTTTCAGAACTTTGAGAGGTAAATTTATGTTGCTTAGAAATGACTCTAGAATATCTGCCAATGGTATTCTGTTTAGTAGCCTGAATAGATTAGACAAATACTTTAAAATAGTTTCTCCTGGTCTGAGTTTTTTGTTTTTAATGTTCTTATTAGTGTCTTTTGAGAGAAAAGTTTTTAATTGACCAAATCCAATTTATCATATTTTTCCATTGCAAATTTTGCTTTTGGTGTTCTATCTAAAGACTTCTCTTAATTCCAAGTACAGGATATCTGTCTTAATTTCTCTCTAAAAGTTTTATATTTTTATGATCTGGTTTTTGAGTTAATACTTGTTAAGAAGTGAGATATGGGTCTAGATTAATGTTTTTTATACATCTATGTCTAAATATCTCAGTACCATTTGTTCAAAATGCTTTCCATTCCTCCTTGAATTACTTCAGTCAACTGGTCACAGTTAATTCTTCATGAGGCCAAAGGTGCCCAATCTCATATATTCCACTTCCATTTGATGATGGTGTGTTGCAGAGGGTACCCAGATTTATGGTTTGGTGGGTCAAGCAACACACATTTTATGAGGAAAGCTCCAGTCACATGGTAACTTCCTGGCACATGTTCACACATTCAGAATCTACTACTGAAACTTGGGTCTCAAAATGTAATTACTCCAAAATCGTAAATGCTTTACTGTGATTCTTCAATAGGATCCTGCCAAGGTATCCATAAAACATTCCTGTTTTCAACAACAGTTTAAGCACTAATCTGACCTGCTGGGCCATACAGCCAAGTAGTAGAGTAGCCAGGACCTGTGGATGCTTTGCTCTACAATATATCAAGAAGTGCAGACATTTCTACTTCATTTAATTTAAGTTACCTTTTGGGTCCAAGTTTCAATCAACAACAATAGCATTTTCAGAGCTGCACCCAGCCGTTTAGGCTAACTCAACATAACTTATGATGAATGAATCCATATAAAGTTGATCTGAGTATCATATTACTTCCATCATGATTCAACACCTATAGACTCTATTCTACTATATGTTCTCCAGATTTTTGTCAATATAAATTGACAAATCTTGCAATATTTATTGTGGTAATTCTTCACTGGTTATACTTTGTAATTTACCTCATAGGTCCTACTGAGACTTGAATCCAATTATAGGTCCAAGAACTGTGAAAGGTGGTAGAATGAAGCACACAGCAAAATCAGCAGTTCTTTGCAAGTCAGCTATTTCAGAAGAGACTGTTAAGAGATTCTTCAGGACAGGTAAGATCAATGTTCTCAGATAGGGGGAAGGACTGCTCTATTAGACAAAGAAGTCTTTGAGAGAACTAGGGTTCTAAGGTTTAAGATTCATTAGAAGCATCCCTTATATTTCTATCCATATGTATATCAGAACAGGAAGAAATAAGGTGAAAGAGGGGAAATGTTCAGAAATACATTGGCAAAGCGAGGAGAGTATGATAAACCAGGACAATAATGGGATTGAAGAATGAGGGTCTTAGCGACAAAACTGCACTGCTCACTAGAGCCAAGTGAGTTAAGAACTCCCTGCCTGGGTTCTTCTGTTCTCCACTTTAAAGCTTGCCTGAACTTTCACTTCCCTGATGACTCTAGCCACTCTCCTCTGAATGCCTTCTAGTTCTTCTTAAGCTTCCTAAATCACCGCAGGCAGAATTTAATGCAGCTTTATGCCATTGCAGGCAATATAAATTGCAGAGGGAGGAAAGATTATTAGCAGTGACACACAAGCTTACTGAGATGCAGTTCACTTATTTTTAAAAGGGTGCTAATGATTTATAACAATATCTGGAAATACTATTTCAGAAACTATAAAATACGGTCTTTTGAAAATATAAACATTAAAACATGAAATACTACCATTATTAAAATGTGTTTTAACTAATACTAAAAAGAATATAAAATATATTTGTGTAGCCACAGCACACTGATGATTCATACTTAGTGTCGTTTACTGAAACCTCTCAGACTTTCTTAGACCATTGTTAATCATAGCTAATCTCTACCATAGCTACAATTTTTTTTTAAACTTTAAATCCCACAGTCTATTCAATATTCCTGGTAATAAGATTTGGTATCATAATCATGTTATACAGATTACCTATGTGAAGGTATCATTATGTTATCAGCACCTTCTCAGTGTATTCAATGAATTCCTAAACTGGGTGGGCCAAATCTGATACAAAGAACAGTGACAAACTTTAGAAACCACTCTCCCAAACTAACATCAATGATTCATAACTACTCATAGTATAAAATCCATCAGTTATGATTATATATTTGACTTTCCTCTCCTAGAATTAAAGGATACAGCATAGAAAGGATACTTTCCACAGAGGAATGTTCAAGCTTGACACAAAACTTGATGCAGATTTGTTACTCTACTCACTCAGTCATTTTGAATGTAATGGTCACACAGTACACATTCATGCTCATTCAATGGCGTCCACGCTGACTGACTAGTACAGTGAAGTCGTCATTGTCCACACATACACATCCCAGTCCACCTTCCTTGGTTGCCAGGTTACATTGATGTTGTGAAAAGCATTCTCATTGTATTAAAAATGGCTGGGCTTTTTCCAGACAGACCTCTAATATTTTATAGGAAATAAATGGAGGCAAAGCTTACATCCTATTTACTTTCAATTTATACCAATGTAGCAAACTGAAAATATTTTGAAAACAATTAGCTGTATGTAATTGTGTGGATGTATGCATATGTATGTGTATTTGCTGTCATTTTTTTTATAATAAAGCAGTTGTTTTAAATAACAAAGGGTTTATTTCTGCTACTTGTAAAAAATTCTTTTCCAAGTAAGGTTTCTTTTGTTTCAGATTTGCCCATGCATCTATCCTTGGTTTATTCTGTCCTTGTCAGTATTAATTTATCATAATTGATTGATACTAACTACTTTAGGAGGGAATTATTTAACTGTGATTGAATGGGGGCATTTAACTTTATTGAAAAGAAACAACAGGAGGAGAATGAAGGAAATTTAAATGTGTTTGTTGTAAAAAAAAAAAAATTCTTCAGACACAATTTGGCTCCTTGTGCAGAATAAAATCTTACTAAGATTAAGTTGCCATAATTAATCGAATAGAAATTTTACATCCTTTCTAGTAAAATGGAATTGGAGATGAAGGTATTCTTTGAAATTTAATGCCATGAATATGTTCAGACTTCATAATGAAATACACACAAATGGAATAAAAATCAGCAAGATAATTTTATTTTAAAGTCATTTCAAAAATATTTACTTCTGAGAATATTGTGTTTGAAAGATTTAATCAATTAAGTAGACATTATATATTATGTATTTGATAGATATGTATAGTCAGAGAATATCTTATAACCATTTACATTTTACTGATAAGAAACTTTAGGTTTAAAGAGACAAAACCATGGCATTAGCAAGTGGCTTGCCTGGAATCAATCAGTCTACCTAGGTCTTCTAACTCTAATACTGTTTATTGGTTATTGTTGTTTTCTTCAACAATTCTTTTATGTTGCACTACCTTTGTTTTCTTCAAAATATAAGATGATTTACTAATGTTTTTGATAGCAACACTTATAAACTACTTATGGAAAGGATAGGGAAGAAAAAATAATTTCGCCCTTGACCTTCCACGTTCTTGACTGAGGTCCTATTTCCCCCATGGTAAGAACAAATTAGCAGGAGGAAAACAAACAGAAGCTTAATAATATGTATAGTTCCTCTACACATGGGATAACCAGGAAAACTGGGTAACACCTGAAATGGCCCAAGCCACCATCTTATAAGCCATCTCCAGGGCAAACCTACCTTAGTTGTTAGTAGTGGCAGGGAAGCCAGTTATGGTAGGTTACCAGGACAAGCACAGTCATCTAGGGTGATGTCATTATGCAGATTTAAATCAATGTACTCTAGGTTGATAAGAATTTCTAGAGATTTACTATTATCCTTTTCTTCTAGGTATGAAAAGGGAGACATCCTCACAAATAAAGAAGACTTCTCTCAGGAGTGTGAATGTCTCTTACAAAATAGAAACTTCTCCTTACTTTTCAAAGTTTCTCTCATGTCTGCTATTTCTAAAATTACTGTCTCAAGATAATCTTTATGTGAAAGATATAGTTTGGTGTAGCAAATTCTGCTCCTCTGCAAAAGTCACAGCCAAGAGCTAAATACCTCCTGAAAAATATTGGCACAAAAATTTAAATAAAATTACCTTTTCAAAATCTACTCGGTAGATAAACAAAGTTTGAGTACAAACCAAGGTGGGTTGAATATATATTGTATGTATGTTTGAAAGTCTAATATAAACAAAGTTGGAGATGCTTTCATTCAAAACTTGGTATCTCTTTACCATAATTCCTATCAAATTACACTTAAAATATCTGAAATTTAGGTAAAACTAAAATTGTGTAAACGTAGTTATAGAGGAGTTTACTGATTAAAATATATATATGTGAGATTTATAAAATATCTTATAAGTTTACATTACTTCTGATCAAATCATAAATTACTGGATCCCGATGCTAGTGAGAATCATGTAGCTAGAAACAAGAAAACCTACAACAAGCAGGGGAGAAAGGGTCAAAGTGAAAACTGTCTCTACACATAATTTAATCACCCCCATCTTCAAATGCTATATTTATACTCTCACCAAAATATACCCTCTTTGTTGTTTTTCATATTTTAAACTTCTAAATCTCTTCCAAATATTTGAAAAATGTACAGATTGTCACCCTGTGAGTGGAGATTGACAAGGTGGAGTCATTTATGTCAAGAGAACTGAAGTGAAGCCAGGAGGCCAGGATGAAATTTATCTTAAACACATCACACCCAACACATTTGTCCATGAACTTCTGAACATTGAAGGTATGCCTGAATTTTATCTCCTTCTTACCATGACAACCAGATTATTTGCATTTTTACTTCAAAAGGAACCAACCAGTTTATGAACCAGCATCTTTCCTTTGTGTATCAGGCCTGACCAATCACTCCAACTTTGCCAGCATCCGTCCTTTTCATCAAGCCGACTGAAGTAAGAACAGAATGAAGAAACCCAGACTTTATAAATCCTGCCTTTTTTATTGTGTCTGGAGGATGAGATTGCTAGCTGAAAATGTGCCCTGGATTGCAACCCTTTCTTTTGCTCAAATAAATGCATTTTATTCTTTAATGTGGCCTAATTTGGGGGGAAGATTAACAACCTTTATATATATTTTTCTTTAATTACTGTTTGTTTTCAAACCTGCTAAATTGTTCTAGGGTTTCTGCAAAGAATAGCATGTTAATCTCCTGTAAGTGGCAAAAATGCAACTATGTTGAATGTCGTAGGGATACCAGTAGGCCATTGAGTTCATAATGCACTTAATACGGTTGCATATAATTTATGAATACAATCATGCACCACCATGGGAGAGTTATGTATTGACATATATAATAAAAAGAATTACAGCAACACCAATGTTATTATTAAATAAGAAAATAAATTAAGAGTAGAAGGTATTAGGACTGAAAATACTGACAGTTTTGCATTCATGAGCAATCTTAGTTTGCTTTTCCAGTGTCATCACTCACCAGAGTCTGTAAATGTGGCATTTTGATGAAGGTTGTGTTTATGTGATTGGTTGCATTCATTTTTTTAGATGTTAGAAACAGTCCAGGAAACAAAATAATATATCAAACAGTACAAGAGAAAATGAATTCTGGAACTTTATGCATAGTATGTTGAATGATGAAGGCAAACTTGCTAGCAAACAAAATTATGCTAGCTAATATATAGTCAGGTAATAAAAGAGAAATAATTCCCCAAATTACAGTGATATTTAGAAACATAAAATGATATTAATATATGCATCCATTTGGTCAATGAACATTATTTTTTATTACCTTGTCTCCAAAATTAGAATTGTATTCAACAAGTCACTTGCTTTTCTCTCCATTTGCACTCTTAGCAAAATCTTCTGTGAGCACAAAAAAATGTTAACTATTATTTTTAGAGTTTTTCTTATGTCTATTATTTCTTTAAAATAATAAGTCTAAAATAATCCTTATGACAAAAATACAAATTTGGGGGGGGCAAATTCTTTTAAAATTGTATACTTGAAACTATACAAGAGAGTAGAGCTTAAGGGTTCTCACAATAAACACAGAAAAGGTAACTATGTAAGGAGATAAATGTGTTAATTAACTTGATTGTGATCATCATGTTATAAGTGTCTGTATGCTAAACCATCACATAGTACACCCCCTCAAATCAATCATGCAAACTAAATATATATGTGTGTGTGTGTGTGTGTGTGTGTGTGTGTGTGTGTGTATTTATGTTATATATACAATCATTCTTATGTGGTAATCATACTATGATACAGCTGGGGGGAAAGTAACAATGGCATATTATTTATTTTGAATTGAAGTTACTTAAGACACTGCCAGTTCAATGACCTCTCTCTGTGTCCCCATGAAAACAGGAGATAAGTCCCCAATTGGAAAGTTGCCCTCCACACACCTGGAAACTGAGAAGAAAGGTGTTCTTTTCATCATAGTTAAAGAATTAAACAAACTTCCTTATAATTGAAACTGTGGGTCCTTATAACTTTGGTTACATTTAGCATTGAAGCCCCTTCTAGAAACCGTATCTCCTTCTCTCTATACCTCTCATAGGCCTAACCAGACCCCGGATAATTAGCAACCCACAAGGCAGCAAAAGACCATAGCTTGTACCAGACTGATGGTCATACGGACTGGACCTCTGGCAGGCTAAACATAATATTTTGACTGATGTTATGTTTCAGTTCCTGAATCTTAAATTGGAACAACCCCTTGGTTTCTTTTCCTTGAGACCAGTCAAAAGGAAGCTAAAGGAGACCGCAAATCTATTCTCAAGACCTGAAGAAATAATATTTTTATCATCTATGACGAATCAGCTTCCATCCCAACCCCAAATCCTTAACCCAAGGTGTTTCATGATTTTCTTCCCTATATTATTCGTAACCTACAAGCCAGCGGAGAGTCCAGTCCTTACAGTGTTAGCTCCCTGAACTCCGGATTGGCCAATTCAATATTAAACTATTTTTTTTCTTTCTAGGTGGCACCCCTGCTCAAGTATTTATTCTGGCCAGTGCTCACAGGCAGATGGACTCTAATATCAGAGCTCTGGAAGTGTAGTTTCCATTAGTTTGTTTTTATCAATTTACAACCCAAGCCCAAACTTTTATTAGAGTCCACCCTAATAATCACCCAAATCTGTTTCTTAGTCCTGTCAATTCTTCAAAAAGTTATTGTTTTTTTTGCCTAAAAGTATCAAAAGCTACTGACTTTAATCATTTCTTAGAGCATCATAATGATCTCCCATATGAATGTATTAAATTGGTTTTGGATTTTTGTCCTGTCAATCTGGTCCTTTGTCAATTTCATTATGAATCTAACCATAAGAATTCAAGAGGAATCAGAGGGTAAATTCTACTGCCCTCATATCAAAAAAGAAACTTTTCTGAGAATGTCAGGTATAATAAAATATGTAAAGAGTTGTAGCATGAAAACATCTGCTGTATTAGCCAAGGAAATCAACATAATTTAACCATATCATTTGCAAACTTCACATGTGGCCTTATTTCACTGAGCTCTCTTTAATATGAAGCGTAGCCATTGTGTATAATGAATCGAGAAGGTAAAGATGACAGTTGCACTGGCCCCAAGTTCTCTGTCTCTGAACCTGAGAATCAAAACAGAATATTGTAAAACTGTATGACTTTCCCCTTGGGAATTGCCTGGCCTACAACAAAGAAATGTGTGTTATAACATGGAGTACAATGTGCACCAGAGTCCAACCCACAAGTGGAGTTTGTTTTTTTTTTCTTTTTAGTACTTAAGCCCATTTAATGAAGAATGTCCTCACTGGTTGACACTTTAAAAAAGAGTCAGTGCATTTTTATAAGACCTTCCCTAAGAACTTCAGAATTGGGTTATTACTGGCACAACTACATTTTCTAATTAAAAAATAAAATGGCATGGTTATACTTCATAGCATTTTTTTTCACTGAATGTTGCTATCGAGCCAAAAAAAAAATCAAATGACAGCAAACAGATATAAAACCTCTCATTTGTGTTTGTTTTATTTTACCATTTTAAATTTAAACAAATTGAACGTGAATTGAACTTTTCTTTTGCCAAAAAGAAATATATGAATATGCACTCTAATACATTTTGTACAATTTTTGTATATGTATTTTTACTTGAAATATATTTATATTTTTATGTATAATCCCACACATGTAAAACGAAACCCATACTTGCATTACTTGTAATTTATATTTTCTCAAAATTCTTTGGATTATTTTTTTCAAAGGATTTTCCTAGTTCAATTGAGCATGGTTTGTAAATAATCTTTTCAGTCAATGTGCTTACATCCTTATTGCTAAAAATAACACCAAGTAAAGTCTAAATGAACTAAAACTAAACTTTAGAGAGAGAGAGAGATTAGTGAATTATTTCCACACTGAAAGCTGAAGCAAATTCAGTGGCTGAAATCAAGTAGAATGGTATCACTCTATGGTCTGCAGATTGGCTTCAAATTAATTGTGTTAGGCTAGTGCCCAACCTCCAATATCTGGCCTTCAGTCTCTCAGCTCCAGGCTGCAGAATAGGTTCTAGTCTCCTTCTTAGACCAGTAGTGGTAGCAGATAGCAACAACATCATCTCCACATGCCTTATTCTGAGGCCCAGGCTGAGACATGTCCTCATGGCAGGCCACTGGGGTGTAATACAGCAAATGCCCATGCTTCAAACGTATTTCATATTTCTCTTATTATTTACCACACTTGTAAGGATATATGCACCAGTTAGCTTTCTGGACATTTCCTATGAATTAATTTTTTTTTTTTTTTTTTTTTTTTTGCTTTTCTTACTTATTCCTAACACTTGTAAAAATAACTTTCCAAGATTTAATACGAAGCGGCAAGATGCAACAATTTTTTACCCCCTGTGAATGGAGGATAATCTTTCAGAGAGAAACCTTGCCTACACTATGCTCTTTTCATTGAATGCTTTTTAAGCTAAGCTAAAATAACAAGCTTACATCAATGACAGTTTATAATTTACAAACAGATTTAAGACAAGCTTTACATTATTGGGAGAAGTCTACTTAAAATGTAATTAATTTTATTTTCTAGAATTAGAGAAACACCTCAACTCCAAGCTTCTGTGAGGCACATGTGCACACACTCATACACACAGGTATATCTTTAGCCATATTTTCATTTTTCCCGGAAAAAGCATTACATGCATTTAACAGGCTGTGACACTTACTTAAATCCTTGAGAACATTTTTCTGTTGGAATAGTTCTTTCCAGGGATGCCCCATTCTCTTCTCTTCTTTTACCTCTGTGCCGTGCTCTTGCTAACTGACCTTCTTTGCCAACCACATCCTTTCAAATCAGATTATCAGAGGACAGTTACACATCAACTATAATGGTTAACGATTTTAATGCATTTTTGCTGAACAAAATCCTTTTGCTAAGGATATTTGCATAATAGCTAAGTAACTGTATTAAGCTCTCTTTGGTTTGAAATAAGAAAATATTTTACTCCTCATCAAGGACCAATTAAATATAGAAAAAGTAAAGTAACGTGAGTCTTAGTGAACTACATGCCTTGGGAAAGGTCTAGAAGAATATATTATGCTTGATGGTTTCTACACTTGGCTGAAAATTGGAATCACCAGGGAGATTTGTTAATAACACTGATCCCCAAGACACAACCTAGAATTAATGAAGCAGAATCTCCAGAGAAGAGACATGAGAATTCTGTTTTCAGTAAATGTCTCAAATGATTTGTATAATCTGATTATATTTGAAACTTAAGTTCAAGGCTAGATGTGCTGCATGACTGACAATTATAAGTTTTCACAATTATATAGTTTTCACAGTAGATGATGAATCATTGAAATGTTTACATTATGAATGAATGAGCAAATATATACCATAGAAGATTACTCTTGGAGTAATGTCATAAATGATGATTGAGACTAAAAGCATGAAAGCCTATAAATTATGTGTGTGACCCAGAGGTCCAGTGAAATAAAGATATAATAGAATAGTGGTTGTGGCAGTTACAAAAGAAAGGGTAGCTTTAAAAGATGAGGAAGTTGCCTTAACCTCACTTGCTGATTAAATAAAAGAATAATCTATTGTATTAACTTGCTTGGGCTGCCATAACAAGTATGACCCAACCTGGGTGAATTAAACAACAGAAATTTGTTTTCTCATACTCTTGGAGGCTAGAAGCCCAAGTCCAAGGAATCGGTAGGTTTGGTTTCTCCTGAGGCCTCTCTCCTTGGCTTGCAGATGGCTGTCTTCTGGTAGTATCCTTACATGGTCTTTCCTCTGTGCACACACAACCCTGGTGTCTCTTTATGTGCCCAAATATCCTCATCTTGTAAAGATAGCCCTTGGATTGGATTAGGACTCACCTGTAGGGTCTCATTTTAACATAGTCACTTTTTCAAAGACAGGCCTTATCTCCAAATACATTCACACCCTGGGATCCTGTGAGATAGGTTTTTGACACATAAGTTTTGGGGGGACATAATTTAACTCATAACATCTATAAAACTCAGAAGACTCCAAGTTTAATGATTTTAACACCTGATTAAGTGTTGATGCCTATCTCCAAGATAAGAAATACATAAAAAGATAAGCAATGTGGACAATAAAGTCCTTTGGAACATGAAATGTTTGAATTGCTTATGGAAAATTAAAAAGCAGAGATGCAGGCAGACAGCAGATATCTGTACGTGTGTAGGAATGCGTGTGTATATGTGTACAAGTATGCATATATCTTGGTTATATATAATATCATTATTTAATTTGAAAATATAAATTGAAGGAAAGTTGGATCTTGAATATTTATAGGTTTCATAACCACATTTTAGAATATCCAGAAGTGCTATCACTGATTATCTTAAAATTATTTTCTCTTTTCCCTAATGCATCCATATCAGTTGTGCAACCAACAACTTTAACTCGCCCTAGTGAGAAAGCCTTCACTACTTGCTTAGTTTAAAATTAGATGTTTCTTTGTCTTTCTTGTTCCTTGTATGTAGCTTGATGAAAAATAGAGTGATTAGTTAGTTATTTCTGAATCAACACAATCTCCATTAACTTTATTGTCTTTTCCAGAGAGAAAATGGTGTCTCAGCTATTGGACATACTTTAAGGTTTCTACTTTTTTGGTAATTAATCCTTTTTTAAATGATTTAGTGAGACTTAGTTATTTCATTCAATGAGAACATAGGAGACCATCTATGGCAAAGAGCTTTTTAATATGATTTAGTGTTACAAATGCAGGTTTATATGAGATAAAATTTCAATAAAAATTAAATAACTCAAAAAAGTTTTTAGATTTCAATCTACAGTAGAAAGCAAAACTAAAAGAAAATATTCAGGAAAATCACTTAAGCTAAATCAAGTCCAGTAATATTTTCCTCACGTAAGTATGAGGCAGACATCATCAATTTACAAGGGAACTGAAGTAATGCCAATCTACGCACTAATGCAATATTATTTCAAGAAATATCTCTTTATACATAAATACTAATTTATTTATCCCAGCAGCCTATTACCTTTAACTTAACATAGTCCGTATGAAAACAAAACAATAAAATTTATATTAAATAATTTTAGAAGAAAATTTTAGTAAAGGTTAGACAATGAAATATCTTGCTTGTTTTGGGATTTTTACATTATTTCTAATTTTTTTCTCCTTTCAGAGAATTCTGATAGTAATATCTACATCATTAACCTTACCCCCCAAAAAGCTAATACTTCCTCTCAGTTAATGTAAAGTTAGATGTAAACTTATATATATATATGTTTATGCATATATATGCACATATATATGTATATGAGTATAATATGTATTTATTTACAATCAGTTATATTTAATATTGGGTGAATCTGTATCATAATTTTCTTTGAAAATACTTTTTCTATAATAGATAAAATTTTATTTATTAAGAATACTTCATTTCATTGACATCAAATTTCAGACAAGGTCAACTCAAATAAATATAACAATATTATTATGATATATAATGTTTTGATGAATATATTATTTAAATATTTATATTTATTTCTTTTCCATAAAGGCAATGAACAATAATCAGAGTGAAAAAATTTCTAAGGCTTCAAGAGTACGCTACAAAGTTTTGTCATGAGTCATCCTAGACCATCTGTATGACGGTAATAAATCAGCACAAAATATGGCCATGTGTTTTTTAATTTAAGTCACCTCCTCTTCCAAACTGTTTTTTACTTCCCACTGATGGTGATTATATTTACTTACCCAAATATGATGAAAAGACCATTGTGTCTTTCAGTTACAGTTACTTAGAAATGATTCCTTAAGTATAGCTTTCATTGGTTTAGAGATACCTCCATGCATCTAGTGAGCCAACATCATTTTGGATAAAATTGTATAAGGTCTTTTGAATTCTTTTTTCCCCTCAGTATTTAAGGTAGTTATTATTTTCCCTCATTCTTACAAATCATAGGAACAATCCCATACATTCTAATTTCAAAAAACAGTCCAAACCAAGCAATGGCAGTTATGCATATACTTGTGCCAATAAGTCGTACCAGTACATAAGCTGTGTTGTCTACCTGATTGTCTCCAATATGTTGCTGCAGTCTAATTCTAACCAGGCACAAACTCCTCTTTTCTAGGTATCCTTTTTCTCTACTCAGTGTTTTGTACTAATATTTAGAGAAATGAAATGTAAACTAATACAAAAAAAAATCTAGCTGGTTAAACAGTATTTTTCTACCCAATTTTAAAAGTTAATGTTCAGGAACTTTCAGTAGCATGCTCAAAGTTTTTTGCCAGAGTTAGGAAATATATTTCCCTGGATCTATTCCACAAGTAGATTTCCTTTTTCCCAGCATACCACACTGCCTCTACAGAAGACAAAGTTACTTTGTTGATGGAGGTCGATATGATCCAAAAGGTTGATATGATTTCAGTAGTCAAAGGATGCCATTCAATGTTACTGATGCATGATTATTTTGAGCTATATTATTTGTGATGACCCTATTAGTTCTAGGCTAGATACACTTAAGCTAACATTAAAACCAATCCTTGAATGTATAAATTGCTATAGGTAGCATGGGCATTTCGATGATGTTAAAGGAAGAAGGAGCTACTACCCTTCACAACAGTATGGATGGAGCTGGAGAGCATTATGCTAAGTGAAATAAGCCAGGCAGTGAGAGACAGATATTATATGATCTCACCTATAAGTGGAACCTAATCAATAAAATAAACAAGCAAGAAAAATATAACCAGCAACATTGAAATAAAAAACAAACTGAGAGTAACCAGAGGGGAGGAGGGAGGGAGATGATAGGGAGGAGAAGTGTCATCAAGGAACATCCATAAAGGACCCATGGACAAAGCCAAATGGGGGAAGAATTGAGGGTGGGAGGTGGGGGTGGGTGGGGCTGGGAAAAGTGGGGGAAAATATTGACAAAAAAAAGTGAACAGGGGGAAGCTGGGAGTAGTGTGGGAAATTAAGAAACCAAAGAACTGGCGTGTGAAGCCCATGGACATGGACTAAGAGGTGTGGGGAGGATGGGATGGGATAGGGCAAGGCAGGGGGATAAAGGGGGGAAAAATGGGACAACTGTAATAGCATACTCAATAAAATATACAAAACAAAAACAAAAACAATCCTTGCCCTGCCTGGTGTGGCTCAGTGGATTAAGAGAAAAATAGATTCTCAATCCAAGTGGATTGGTTCATCCTGTGAACGAAAGGTCAGCTAGTTGGATTCCTAGTCACGGCGATGTGCCTGGGTTGCTGGCCAGATCCCCAGTCAAGGGTGAGGCAAACACACATTGATGTTTCTCTCCCTGTCTTTCTCCCTTCCTTTCCCTCTCTCTAAAAATAAATTAATAAAGTCTTAAAAAAAGAGAGAAAAACATTAAAATATATTAAAAATAAAGCTAATCATTGCTTTTTCTAAGAAACCATAAATGTTTCAAAATTTTAATAAACAAATTCTGTATATTAATTTTACATGCATCCAATTTGATCAGATCAAGTAATATTTGATTTAATCAAATAAGTAATTTTGTGTTAATTTAACACAGACCTATATAGTTATTTGCTATTCATCTTCTAACAGCATTACTTTTGTTCCCCAAAAATCTAATGACGATAATGGCATAGTGACACCACAGTTTTATGTGTAAGATTTTTGCAAGGTTTTCATTTTATAAATCTAAAGTAATTGACCCAAAATACTGAATTTGTTAAACTTTTAGTTTCTATTTAATATGCTTATACACTAATAATTCCCAAATTTTCCAATTCTGACATTTGATTCCCTGACTCACATAATAAACTACCTGATCAGTATCTCTACCCATATGGCTACAGTGCATTTTCAACTTTACATGTGTTTAACAAAAAACTCATTTTTGCTATTCTCGCCTCATCACCAAATGTGCTCTTCTATAATTTTTCCACAAGTCAGTAAACAGTAACATTACTCGCTCACCTGTTCAAGCAAAAATTTGGGACTCAACTTTATTGTTCTCACACATCTCACTTCCACAATGTCAATAAATCCTATTTTCTTCGTATTGAAAAAAGTCCAAAATTTGACCAATTATGTTCTGTCCTAGACACAATATTTTATACTATGATAATGTGACCTTTTATTTCTGTCTTATATTTCTCACCATGAGCACAAGCCTCCGCGAGTCTACTGGAGTTTCAGAGTCCATGCGCACTAGCCAAGACCAGCCAGCCCATCAACTAGCTGCCCCAATAACCCACAGACCTGTAAGGAAAAAGAGTTTATTAATTCTTGCCATTGACACATGGTATGGTTGTTTTTATTTTTGCACAAAGATGTAAGATAATTTCATAAAAATAGAGATTCTACAAACCTTAAAGGTACATAAAATAATACTTTATTACAGTACAACAGAGTAATTGATTAACATATTATTATACAATTTAAACATTTTAATTTTTTATTTATTGTTGAGAGAGAGGCAAAGAGAGAGAAAGAGAGAGAGACACCGATTTGTTATTCCACTCTATCTGTGCATCCACTGGTTCTTTTCTGTATGTACCCTGACCAGGATGCAATTTTGGCACATCGGGACAATGTTCTAACCAGCTGAGTTACCCCACCAGGGCCACATCTTTGATATTTTAAAACTAAGGTTATTTATAACACCTTGGTGTGGAATTGTAATTAGTTTCTCTTTTTTCCAGTTTTCAAGAACTCATCGCGAAACTTCAATAATGCACATTAGGATGTTTAAATAAAAACACAGTGCTAAAGATAACAGTTTTGAAAAAAAAATTGTTAGTTCCAGAAGTAATGCTCCCAAAACTGAATTAATATACTCACATAACGAATGGATGGCTTTTGAAGTAAAATATATTTAATGTGCTTCAAATTTAAATCTTTCTTGGTAAGTGGATTATGCATCTCATCACTTAGTACCCAACCATCTACTCTGCTTTCATCTTTGAACAGTAATGTCATTTATGACATATAAGCAAGCTTGCATTTGGTTAGTATGTTAGATGAGAGTCATCTATATTCCCTGTCAAGAGCAGCAGCGGAACTCTTGCATCTTTGCAAATAAATTCACTTTCAGTATGAAACTGTAACTCTCTTCACAATGGGCTCTTACAAAAAGGATGAAAAAGCAGCCCGTTATCACATTGCTACATTAATTGTGAAAGTAGTGATGATCAGTCCAACTCCACATGGTGAAGAGTCATCTGGAAACAGTCCGTGTGAATTTTGATATAGATTGTAAATGAACAAAATTTTTCGGCCCACAGTATGTTTGTGTGGTTTCAGGCAGATTATTTTTAAGACACAGGAGACTCAGAAAGTATTTTTCTTTTCACCTCCCCCTTAAATGCCTCAAATAATTTAGATAGGAGACCTTTTCCATAAACGGAGCTATCGCCAGAGGTAGTTACAAAGAATATGAGGTAGGTGTAGTTGACTGGGGAGAACTTAGCAAGGCCTGATGTTTATAAACCTCTGAGTTCCTTTGTCTCTGCTCTTTTCTTCCATCATTAATAGATTAAATGTAAAGAAAATCAGTGGAATCTGGATAACTTGGATAATATTATCTAACACCTTTATCTTAAAGATATAGAATATCGTATTTAAAAAACATTCTCTTCAAGTGCACTTGGGCATTCACACAGATAGGCCATGCTCAAAGTCACAATAAGAGACATGAATTGCTAAGTAATAATGAGATACTCTGAATAATTGCCAATATGAATGAATCAGACAAAATGCACATGTGCATAGAGACTATATTTCCTTTATTTAATTAAAAAGAATGCTGGCTTTCCTAGTATCGCCAATGATATTATAGGGAAGAGAACAAGTTTAGACATATTTAATATCATTTTTACTAATGACATAAGAAATAATAACATATGCATTCTGATATCTAAAAATCTTCTTTTAAAAATATTATGTAGAAAGTATGTCACGAAACGGAAAACCCCCTTTACTCATCCAATTAAAAAATTGCTCACATCTTCAAGTCTAATTACTGTTCATAGATGGTTTGGTTAAACATTTTGATATAGATGCCAAATCCCCATTAAAATCAAACCAAAAAAAACCCCACAAAACTATATCACTATCTCTATTTTTTATAATACATTTGAATGCGAACCTATTTCTCCAGACTCAAGTCAAACTTGGAAATCATCAGCTGGAGATAGGATGTTACAGAAAGTCTCATGGACAGGTCAGAATGGTCAGCGCTATAAGAAAGTCACAGTTTTGATCTTACTTGTGACACTGTTGCTAAACACGGTAATGATTCTTACAAGAAAAAAAGCTTGAAGATAAAACAATGTAAAAACAACAATATGTATCCATTTATTCACACTTCAGCCATTAGTTCTACTAAGGCAAAACTTTATTTTTTTAATCCATGTAAGTTCTTTTTTTCATATTTTGAGTGGTAGTTTTGAAAATGAGTAAATGATCTCTAGATGGTCAAGGCATGTAAATAAAGGTTCATCGAATGATATTGCTGCTGACATGCAAGGCCTAAATGATCACTATTCATTTATATAAGTTAGTAAGAAATGTTGGTTTACCCATTTAAATTATTCTTTGGAGCAATAGAAAGTTAATTCATGCATAACACTGCCATATATATGACCTGTCAAAATATTAGGTTGCTCCATACCATTTACATTTTGTGAAACAGGGTTCACTGAGAGACTGAGTACTGCTCTGGTGCCTAAACAAGGCCCCTCTGCTCACCCATCAGGACCCATCCTGACGTCTTTGACCTAGACTGACTCTGCTACTTGTGTCATTCAGGAAATGCCATGTAGAGAGCAGTGCACTGAAACTAGTTTTACCTTTGAGTAGTTGAGGGTGGTAGAGAAATTATGAGCAATCTGTCATTTTTCAACATTTGCAAAATGCTGTTTAGATTTACTAAAAATGTTTAATCTCTGAGTTATATAAATGATTTTGAGAAGAAAATCTTATTAGAAATATCAAAAGTATTGCTATGCCTTGGTAGTAAAAGAGAAAACACTTTAGTGTGAAAATGGAAAATGGCTCAAAATATTTTTCACAAAGATGATTTGAAAAGGTGATGTCTCTGTGGCTCCGGAATTTGTATGACTCCCTTCACCTGGGACCGTGTCATCGTTTCAGGATACAAATGATGCCCACACGATGAAGGCACTGATGGTAAATGGTGGGTGAATGTATTTTAAAGTATTCCCTGGAGACCCTCAGCCAACAATGGCACTTCAGCCCTGATCATTCAAGGACTTGGCTGTAACCACCTGCCCAACAACATCCAATCATTTCTAAGCTTTTAGGATCACAACTTGGGGAAAATCAATATAAATATTTCTCAAAAATAATTCAGAATACTAATATAATAATATATTGGGCTGTACGAAATGTAATTCTCACTGCATGGGTTTCATTATAACCGCATACTTAATGAAAAGAAAAAGAATAACAGTTTCAGTAAATCATTTGATACTTGTCCTGTTTATATGAGAAAAACAATAAAAATCTATAGTGCCTAACTGTTATCCTAAAGAGGTTAAGGGATAAAAGTAACTTATTTCAATTCTGGAAGCATTTTCAAGGAAAAATTAATGAAAACAACTTGAAACATGTTAATCCCCCAACCAAAGTTTTATTTGTTCAGAGCACAATCTTACTTTAGTGCAGGAATTGTTTAGTGTATTACACTGAAGAGACACAATAATTTCACTTTTGTTTTTCATGCAGTTCATTCTTATGGGCATATTACATCATCATATTTCTTATGAACATTCTTATTTTTTATCACAGCCTTACAAATGAGATTCAAAGTGATCAAGGGCCACTAATTTTAGTGCACTTTTTATCTGTGTGTGTCCATTTCACAAACTGTCTTTGAACACAATGACACTCATTCGTGAACTTGGTTCCTTTGTGTGCCCATGAAGTTTTCTGGTGTGGATTGGTGTGGAGCTGTTTATACAAAACTGAAACAGGTGGACAATAGTTCATGTAGTACACAGGGGGGTGAGAGGACACCCAGGGCTAAATTGTTTGTTGGAAATCTGTTTCTGTTGTTTATAGCAGATGGAAGCTGTGTCTGCTCTAAAATTCCCCCAATCAACTTGAACACACAGTACAAAATTCTAATATATATGAGATTTACTAGATTTTACACAACAATATGTTTGTATTCATTTTACTTGTCATGGCCAAAGGAACCTGCAGCTTAATGAACATAATATGTAAAATATAAATTTTTACATGAATACTAAATTATTCATAGCCAAAAGTTTTTTTTTTCTTTTTTGGTGTTTTGTTTTGTTTGTTTTTTTGTGAAGCATATGTTCCAAAATTTGTGATGTGCTTACTTGGGTGAAGTAAAGTGGAAAGCAGGATGGGATGCTTTTTTATCAACAATGTTTTGCCATCAAGTGCCATGCTAGCCTATAGAAAAGGCTCTAGCTCAAACAAAGACAAGCAAAAACTAAACAAAAATCAAGTGAAATTCAAAGTCCAAAACCTCACCAGATGCTCTTTCAAATCTCATAGCCCATTCCTGCTATGATTTACATTTGAATTAAATTTTCCATTTTACTGAGTGACATAAAATCTAATTAGATCCCCCCATACCAATGAATTGTCAGTATATTAATACTGTGACTTTATCAAGCTAAAACATAAAAATTATGAGTATATAATTGTGATTAACAAAAATATTTCATTTAATACAAAAATTATTTTTACTTTTGAAAATATGAATGAGAATATCTTAGAGTAATATT
Organism: Mormoops blainvillei; assembly: GCA_004026545.1. NCBI lineage: Eukaryota > Metazoa > Chordata > Mammalia > Chiroptera > Mormoopidae > Mormoops > Mormoops blainvillei. The sequence goes on from PVJD01002882.1 coordinate 104,467, forward strand.
GATAAAATATAGTATATGGTTTATGAAATTGCAAAAAAAGATTTTAGTAATGAGCAAGAAAATGAGGCATAGTATGAAAACAAAAGTCAACCTGGTCTTTAAAATCACAAGAATAGTTGTCCATGACTTTTGATAAAGAACAGTTATATAACATGGTAGATTTAGACACTATTTTAATGAAATGTAGTTAACACTTGTTTAAAACATAAGTATGTTTGAAGGCATAATTAAAACAGTACTAGTGATCCTGGAAGGACAGTTAAACCAGAGCACATCTCCACACAAAAATAGACAAAAGGCCCCCACAGCTACAAGATCTCTATTAAAAAAATCTGTAACCTTCACAAAATAATTAATTTGGTTTAAAATAATTCAGAATTTTATTTGCTCTTTTTCTTTCTCCCATCTTCATTTTCTTCATTTCTTCTTTCTTTTTTTAAATAAACTTTTTATTTTCGAAAAAAATGTCAATTTATAGACTATTTGTGAAGACGGTACTAAGAGTTACCATATATCTATACCCTACTGACATATTTGTATGGTATGTTTGGGACAATTATAATGAGACAATTTTGATATGTTATTGACACAAAGCTATAGTCTTTTCAGAGTTTCTTAGTTCTTAATTGATTTTTCTCTTTTGGGATACTATTACATTTATTCATGATGTCTACCTAGAATCCTCTTGGCTGTAAGTTTTTCAGACTTTTCTTGTTTTTGATGACCTTTGCCCTTGTATTTTGTCAGATGTTTCTAGATTGGAATTTAAGTGTGTCTGTCTTTTCATGATTAGACTGTAAATAACATGTAAATAGCAGTGCACTGTGTGTGTGTGTATTTTTTAACAGAAAGAGTACAGAGGTAAAATACCATTATATCCCAGCATATCAGGGGTACAAGTGTCAATGTTACCTCACACACACACACACACACACACACACACACACACACTTGTTAGTAACTCCATGGGGGTCTTATATAAGGGACACCCCAGGGACCGACCCTGAGAATTGGAGATTCTTTATCATAAGGGTTGTTGGGGAAGTCATATCAGGAACTGACATTTACTGGTGACACTGCAGGCTGTTATCTGAGGGGTTAATATCTGTTTAAGGTCTCTGCAGGCTGCCTGGCTAAACAAAAGGGGCCTGAGACAGCTAAACTCCTCACAGACAAGGACTGGCACTGCTGATGTTAACCTTAGTCACCTGGTCACCTGAGGCAGTGCTTGTCAACTTTCTCCTTTGCTCCTTTTCCCCTTTCCATGCTGTAGTCTTTGGGGGGAAGTTACTAAGCATAGCCACCATGTACGGAGTGGGGAGTTATGCGCTACCTCATTAGTGGTAAGGTATTTATGTAATTTAATTAGAATTCTCATGCATGAAAGAGTTGTCTAGTTTATTTTGTTGTTCAAATAGTTCCTGTTGGGTGTTTTTTCAGTTGGCTCCAACATGCTCTAGTCTCATCTCGTACATTTCCTGCTGCAGCTGTAGAATCAGCCTTTTCCCCCCAAACCCTGATTACTTTTATTGGAGAATGGAACTAGAAATCAAGCCCTGGGTGCTCGTTACGCTCCTTGTTATTGAGATGCCATTGCTTCTAGGTCTTCTGAGCTGACAGACCAGAGAAATATATGTATTGTTGACAAGTAAACTGAGGCTTATTAAACTTTTTATGAGCTTATTTGAGCAAAAATTGATTCCAGTCAGCCAGTGCCAAACCAGAAGTGGTTGGGAGTGCTCCTCCGGCAGGCGCCCTGGGGAGACCCCTTACAGAGATGGTGAGCAGCAAATAAAGGAAACTATCGACTGACTATAGCTTAAAGCCGAGTTGACTATGTGTGATTGTTTGTCCTTAGCGGTTCAATTTCTTAACTTTTAGGCATTTACAGGCTTTGATTTTGTTTTGCTTACACAGGTTACCATGGCCTTGGAGTCACCTCTGTCTAACGGCCTCCTTATTTAATTAATTTAATGGAGTGTATACTGTCATGTATCTATACATGACTATAAATATTTCTATAAGTAATAATCTGTATCAATATTAAACTAAATATGAGGTCATATGAATGTCTCCAACTCTATTATCATCAGGATCATTCTAGCCTGCCCACCTTGTTTATCTGTAAACTCCCAGTCTATGGTGAAAAAGCCAGATGCCATCATCCTCCAGCCATTTACTGGATTGTTCAGTTTCACTGTGTGTATTGCAGTATCAGAATTGTTAGCCTGTACCCCAAGGGAAACTACTTTATCAACAAATGCATGGCTTATGCACAGTTTGTTTTACTTTTAGTCTTACAGAACTCTCTTATTTTCAAAGTTATTTAAGTCAGCATCTCCCTGCCGTCCACCCTCACTTCCGAGCATTTGTTCTATGCACTGTAATACAGTTAGATTGTTCTGTTACCTTCTCCATTTCGTTCTGGGTTCCCCCAACTTCCTAACTGATGTTCTAAAAATTTTTATAAACTAAGGTTCATTCTTTGTACTTTAAGATTCTGTAGGTTTTTATACATATTTAATGCTTTCCATTTTTTTTCTTTTTTCCTCCTTCCCTTCATTCTGTCCTATCTTCCTTTCTCCTTTCCTTCCATCTCTCTCTCATTTTTTGCTGTAGTGATAATTTTCTAGTTTATATGTTGATAGCTTGTCAGTTTATTGAGTCAATGCTATTGTTATTAATATGAAGGCCATACTGTAAATGTTTTGTGTAAACTACCTTGAGGCTTTTGTTATTATTGTCAACAATTTGTTTATCATTTGTCTCCCCTTCCTTATTTTTTTCAGATAAAGTTACTGCTACACAAATATATACGTATATATGTATACACACACATATGTGCTCATATATGAAAACACCACATTTTAACTGTTTAGGTTAAAAAACACATTTTAAAAATCATAGAGGAAGATTTGGTAATAGTTTACTTTTGGGCAGTGGTTCTGATTTCACGTGCTACCCACCTCCTCATCTTACTGAACAGAAGTGGTGTTTGGCTGTCTGCCTCCTCTCCCAACCAAACACAGGCATAAATCAAAGGTTGGTGGGGAAGGAAAAAGGTCTTTGTTAAAATGTTGCACAACTTGGTAGAACAAGGGACTCCCCGATTTTAGGCTCCCTTCTTCCACAAGGCACAGAAAAAAACCCATTTGTTCCCAAAAAGATTGAATCCAAAAACCAAGCCCAGAGAGTCCTCTCCATCCTTATCTGTCCTTGTAGAGCAGAAGGCTGCCAAGCAGACTGCTTTCTGGCTCGTCTCCCTCCCTGGAGTGTGTGCATGTAGGGCCACTGCTGTCATCCCCATGCCCACGGCTTCCCACTCTGGGGGCCAGGGCCGCTGCCGACTGCTGCAGCAGGTAGTGCAGGAGCTTCCTCCAAGGGGCAGGTGATGGAGGCTGCCCCGGCCCCTGGCCTGGGAGCACCCAGCCTGCACCTCTGTGCACGGATACCAAAGGAGGAGAAGGGTACGTCAAGGACCGTCCAAGTGGCATGAAACCATGGTGTTCGGTGGTGTTCTGTAGGCACTGCCTGGGCACACATGCCTGGGTGTGGTCCAGAGAGCAAGGTGTGGCCCAGCCAGTGGAACTCGGCACAAGCTAGCCTCAGATCAGGCTAGCAAAAGGAAGGAGATGGGTCAATTTCTGCCTTCCCTATGTTTAAATCTCCAGGTCCAAAATTCAATGTGCTAAAGGAGTAGTCCACTTTCCTAGTCGATCCATCCTTTTGCCATCTAATCTGGCAGGTCTGCACCTCCTCCTGCTTCCAGGACACTGCCAGAGCAATGCAAGCTACCCTGCCGGCTTGTTCACCCTTTACCCCTGGGGAGGGAAATCAATCAACGTCACACTAGCAGGTGTGGCTTCAGTCTTGCCTGCAAAGTTTCCTGCAGCCCCTCCCTCTCTCTACAGCCTCAGAAGGCACTGGTAGCCCTCAATCCCATATTAGATAAGGTCCTTCAGGCTGTCAAAGAAAAGAGGAGATAATATAAAATGGAAGCATACATTTTTTATGAAAATGACCTTCTGAAAATGCCAACATGTCCTGGAATCTTATACCTACCACAAAACATGTTTTCAGGAGAGGGAACAAGTTTCTGGAATCCAAAAGAAAACGTGGATTCTGGTGTTGAGGATGCTTTCTGCTCCGTTGTCTTGTGAGGCAGCCAATCTCTGGCATCTGAAGAACAGGAGACAGTGGCACAGGCTGAGTTGGAGTAAGGTTTGGGTACTGAGATATAGTATCAGAGCTCACTGAGAGGTTTTGTGAAATGGTATCTTCACAGGTTACTACTACCAGGCACAAATGCCACCAAAGCCTGCAGGGGGTACATATAACAGATTAGGGCAAGACCTGAAGGGCTGGACACAAGGCAGCAAGGTGGGATACAACTCAGTAGCTGACAATGTTAAGGGACGCACATGTGTGAGACCACACAGAATTGCAAACCTCAGTGAAATGAGCATAGGACAAATGTGCCCAACGGCCAGACACCTACTGCTGGCAGATCACGACTCAGGCTGAATTAATTAGGTATTCTAGAACAACGGTCATTAAGGAATAATAGGAGATGGAGTGAAAGTGCAACATGCTCAAATTCACTGTGTTTAATACTTTTAAATGCCTGAATTTGATAGGGTCTACATGTAAGTGATTAAATTAAGATCTCTATTATCTCTTAGCAATGAGGGCTTGTGATACAAATTAAGTCAGTTTTATAAAATAATGTTACATGCTCGCAATCTGAATTTGAGATTTGTTAAAGTCGATCCTCTACCCTGTACTCCTCCTTTGACAAGGAAATTGTTCGATGTTTGCTTTAAGTCAGGGTGAGCTGGCTTTTCTCCGGTATGACTTGCCAAATGCTGACTGGCTGGTTTTCCATTTAACCTTAGCAAAGCTTATCTCTCCAACTTAAGTGTTCATTGTGTGTCTACGTGTTATTTAGTGATATTTCTCTGTCACACTGTGGCCAAGAGAAGAACTAAATCACATTATCTCTGACAGAGAGAACCAGCTCCTCACTGAGGTTAGATCTGAAAAGGGATCTATGTGGTGCACCCGGGTTGCTCCCCAAATTGTTCTTTAACCCTTTTTTATCCATTCTTATAGCCATCAACATTGTGACTTAACAGATAATTGACTAAATTTCTATTGGTCTGAATGAGTAATATGGTTTACTTTCATATTGCAAACAGAATGGAAATGTATGTTTTAAGAGGTGGGCTGTGTAGCAGATAAGTTGTGGTATGCATCATGTTTCTATAACATGCAGTCGAATTGTAAAAATAAGAATCGGATGTGTCAGGAGCGAACAGGATCAGCGTATTTTAAACTTACAACTCATGACTTTAATTTGTTGAAATTAAACAAATGTTTCTTTATGATTTAAATATTGAATTATAAATGAAAATTATAGAAGAAAATTTCATACAAAATATATCATTTTAATAAACTTAAGGAGTTAAGATAGATTAAGCACTTTAAATGCTAATGAGAAATCCTGAATTCTAGAAAATAATTTAAATGACTTTTATTCCACAATAATAACTATATTAAATCTAGAGCTCAGTGAAACTTGACCTATCATGTCAAGATTTTTTTTAATAATAGTAAATGATATATAAACAATATGTTATCCTAACTCAAATTTTAAAAGAATGAGTTTTGACTGCTTTATTGCTATTTGGACCTACTCATCCTTATCTATTTCTTTGGAATTAATGAGAACATATCTGCTCTGTTTATTATAATATTCCAGAGCCTTTTATTCATGCCACTAGCCTGTGGCTTCTTCTGTTGCTAAAGTAACTCTTGAGATGGCTATGGAAAAAGAAATACTGGGTTTGCCAATGTGTTATGAAGCATGAGATATATCTTTCCTATAAAACATAGTGAAAACCAGTCTTATAGTTTCGATAAAGGCTCAGTAATGATAGAAATGAAATACAATACAAAAAATAATTTTAAGTGACTACGGAAACTTACAGAATTCTAACAGTCCTTTTTAAGGTATCTCGTTTTTAAAATCTTGCTCTTCATTTCAAAGAGTAAAGGCAGCTTGGCAATCCCTCATGTTACCATTAATTAGAACTAATCTAAGTAAACATATGCCTTCTTCCCCCCCAGGTTTATTGAGATAGAATTGACATGTAATACTGTAAATTTAAAGTGTACAATGTGAATCTGTGATGCAGGTACATATTGCAAAATAACGACTGCATTAAGGCTAGTTAATGCACTCATCGCTTCACATAACGGTGTTCTTGTGTGTGTCCATGTGTGGTAAGAATAAACATAGGGTCCAGCAGAAGGAATGTCTGCATGAATGTTGTTGGTAGGGTAATAATATGGGTATAATAATTTATAGTTTTAATTTGAACATTTCACCTAAAATGTCATATGGTGTGCTTGAGTGTGATATTGTTATATTATAGAATTACATGCTAATGATTTTATAATAAAATATTTTGTAAGTAAAAGGGGGAATTATTTGTGCCAGACCCTATATATGCCTTGTACCAGTACAAAATGACCTTCATTACTAGGGGTAAAAAACAGACCTCTGTCACCCTTCTCCATAAGGTCCCCGAGGATTTCCCAGGCCCCCACAGCTAACAGTGTGATTATCTACACCATCAAGGGAAAGCTGGCACACACCTAAGGACGCTGAATATGCTCATATTATATCAAGAGGATGGTTCTACTATTGCTTGAAATCAGAAATTTTCAAAAGCTGGAATAAGGAATCCTAAATGAGTCTGTAATCAAATATTCAGATTAGTTGGTTTTACGTGAAGCTCAGTCTAGACTTTTTGGTTCCTTCTGAAAGAAGGCTCAAAAATGTTGATATCAAGCTTGGCCCATACCCAATTTCTTATACCATGGGAAGATAGCTGATATTTACTTTAAGGTAAGATTAAAAAGCAGAAGTTAATATGCAAAAGTAAATTAATAAATATTACTGAAATAAGTACATTGTTTTGATATACTCAAAAACCTTGAAAATTTATTCCTATCTTTTTTCTGAATTAACCATTGCCTATTTTTCCCAAACCCCAACAGTACCAATAAATAGCTGTCTGCAAAAGTCCCCCAAATAGTGGGATATATTTTTAACATCATGACTACTAGCCTACCTAGAGAACTTGACCGCTTGATAAAAATAATGCATTGGAAACCAAACTCTGTGTCAAACAATTTAATAATTTATAGTCTTGGTCTTTGGATATGGTAAATGATGGACCAGTTGTCATTCCCTGTGGGTGTTTTTTAAGAGAAGTACTGTTGCATAGAAGGGATCATTGCTCTCTCTGTGATTTTACTATAACTTTTTCTTAATTTCCTCAGGCAAATGTAGCTTACTTGGTGAATGTGGATTTTATTTTATTTATTTTTATCTGTCATAGATCACACTTTTGAGTGATGTACTGAATTACGCTATGCCATGATAGCATCCATTGGTCATTGCACAAAGTACAGTGAAGTTGCCCAAAAAGTGTCATGTTTGTAATTAAAATTTTGCCCCATCACTTAATAATATTGGCTCATGATTTGGCAACTTGTCACTTTTTTAGATACCTTTTCCATTGTGCACTACATTGTGTTTTTCTCAAACTTTCTTTTCCAGTTTTGGAGAAGACCTTAACTTAACAGTGTGTTGTTAAAAGTCAGGCCTTCTCTTGCTTGGGGGGTGCTCCATTGGTTGGAGCAAAGTCCTGTACAGCAAAAGGTTGTGGGTTCTATCGCTGGTTGGGACACATACAGCAAGCAACCAAACAATGTCTTTCTGTCTGTCTCTCTCCTCCCTCCTTCTTCTCTCTCTAAAAATCAGTAAAAATGTATTCTCAAGTGAGGATTAAAACACACAAAAAAAGGCATGAATTAAATACCCTTACAAATAAAAGTAGAATGAAAATAGTTCTAATTTTGTTTGGCTTTGCTGTTTTTTTAATATTATTTTATTTATTTTTAATTATATTTTATTGACTATACTACTAAGTAGCCTTAATATTCATATGTATTTAAATATTAAAGCAACTTCTGGTGCAAAATCTATTTTTTAATATGTTTTGAAGATTTTATTTATTTATTTTTAAAGAGAAAGGAAGAAGAGAGGGAAAAAGAGAGGGAGAGAAATATCAATGTGTGGTTGCCTCTCACACACCTCCAGCTGGGGACCTGGCCCACAACCCAGGCATGTGTCCTGACTGCTAATTGGACTGGCAACCCTTTCATTCACAGGCGGGTACTCAACCCACTGAGCCACACCAACCAGGGCTAAATATAAAATATTTTGAGAGATAAGCTTTTTGTGTGTCTTCTCACAAAATGTAATTTCCATTTTTATTGCTCTGACAAAAATAATACACTCTTATCTTCTCTCTTCAAAATGTAAACAGTTCTACCCCTATTCAGCATATACTCATAAAACAAAGATCAATGACAGTCCCTTTTGCATACTAGGTTTGATAAATTATTTTTTTAAATAAATTATTGAAATATATTTATACCCCAGGAGGCCTATATTAACAAATTATTTTCAATAGACTTTATTTTATTCTCAAATTAAAATTAGAAATACTCTGATATCATCATTTGATTCTCAGCTCCCTTCTCAATTTTTTCCAAAAATTTGACAAGTAAAGTTACCCCTTTCATTCTCAATTTCTTAGGTAAGATGAACAAAAAGAAGTTTGAAATTCCATTCCTCAAAATGGCTTTAATTATCTTTTATAAAAGTGTTTGATAAGAAGAGACATTCAGTTACAACTTTTTCTTCTTGAATGGACCCTGAGAGATAAGTGTCCTCTATTCTAATATTAGAAATAATATAATTTGCTACACTGTAATATTTGACATGTCAAATTTCAAGCTTTTCTTTAAAAACCTTATATTTTAGTTTTCTTATTCACTTTTAGAAGTTATGTGAAATTTCTGTAATAGATGAAATGGTCCAAACTATATGGTACCTTACTCTCCTACTGCTAGTGTATATTCAATCTGTCATTAGACAAAAGGGTTATCATTTGGTAAATGATCAGGGATATAGAATTTTTCTAGAGGTTTCAGGAGCACAGATATTGTCATCAGAATTTTGCCTTCCACAATTTCAAAGTTGGTAGTATGCTCATAAATAAATTGTGCTACTTGGCAAAATGTGTATTATAATTTAATTAAGTTTGGAAATCTGTTTATAATTAAATACAGAAATTATTCTGGATTATGCAGGTGGACCCAACATAATTACTTGAACTATCAGAAAAAGGGAATTTTATCTGGTTCATGATAATGGAAGAGGTCAAAGAGATTCAAAGTTAAAGAGGGACTAAACCGGACATTGCTGGAGGGACCACAAGGAAAGCCTGAGAAGGCATAAGATCAGCATCTAACAGCAAAGACAAGCACCCTAAATGACAGAAGGAAACAGGTACTTCAGCTCTGCACCCATATGGAACTGAATTTAGTCAACAACCTGAATGAGCCTTACCTAAATGGTAACTTGTCAAGGCAGTAATAGAAATTAATAAAGTCCTCACTTAATGTCATGAATAGGTTTTTGGAAACTGCAACTTTAAGAGAAAGGACAAACAATAAAACCAATTTTCCCATAAGCAAATTGATATAAAGAGCATATTTCTAGTCACAAAAACATCATCAAACTACTAAATAAAAACCCAAAACTCTACCAATATTAAATATTAAAACAAATGTGAATGATTCATACATTTAAGAATGATTCATAAAAACAAGTAAGATAATGATTTTCTGACTTACAGCCAAGATGGAGGTGTAGATAGATGTACTTTGCCTCCTTGCACAACCAGAAGAAAGACAATAATAAATTTAAAAATTAAAAAATAACCATCACTGCCAGAAAATCAAACTGTATGGAAGTCCAACAACCAAGGAATTAAAGGAGAAACATTCATTTAGACTCATAGGAAGGGTAGAGTCAGGAAGCTGGGGCTGGTGAGGTGGTGGTTGGCAGACCAGGTGGTCCCACATTTGTGTGAGGATAAACCAGGAGGAACAACTGGGGAGGAAGGCAGACCACACAACCCAGACTTCCAGCCAGGATAAGAAAACCTCGAAACCTCTGGCTATAAAAATCTGTGGGAGTAGTGATGGCAGGAGAAACTGCTGGTCTCACAGGAGAGTACTTTGGAGACACCCACAGGGTCCCAGAATGTACACCCAGGAATCAGCACCAGAAGGGCCCAATTCACTTATGGGTAGCAGGGGAAGTGACTGAAAGATGGCCAAGAACCAAGCAAATGGCATTGTTTGATCTTGGACCCCTCCCCCACAGTGCCACAAGGCAGTTATGTGGGTTGCCCCACCCTGGTAAATACCTAAGGCTCTACCCCTCACAATGTAATAGGTGCACCAAGGTAAAAAAAATATGACCCAAACTAAAGAACAGATAAAAACTCCAGAAAAAAAAAAATACAACTAAGCAATGAAGAGATAGTCAATCTAACAGATTCAGAGTTCAAAACATTTTTAATCAGGATGCTCACAAAAATAGTTGAGTATGGTTGCAAAATAGAGGAAAAAGTAAAGGTTATGCAGAGTGAGATAAAGAAAAATATACAGGGAACCAAGAGTGAAGTGAAGGAAATTGGGATTCAAATAAAACAATTTGAAGCATAAGGAAGAAATAAACATTCAACCAGAACAGAATTAAGAAACAAGAATTCAGTAAAATGAGGAGAGGCTTAGGAACCTCTGGGACAACTTTAAACTTTCCAACATCTGAATTATAAGGGTGCCAGAAGGAGAAGAGGAAGAGTAAGAAATTGAGAACTGAATTGAAAAAATAATGAAGGAGAACTTTCCCAATCTTGCAGAGGAAATAGACTTCTAGGAAGTCCAGGAAGCTCAGAGTCCCAAAGAAGTTGGACCCAGGGAAGCTCACACCAAGGCACATCATCAACACATTACCCAAGATTAAAGATAAGGACAGAATCTTAAAAGCAGCAAGAAGAAAGGAGACAGTTACCTACAAAGGAGTTCCCATAAGACCATCAGCTGATTTCTCAAAAGAAACCTTACAGGCAAGAAGGGGCTGGGAAGAAGTATTCAAAGTCATGAAAAGCAAGGACCTACATCCAGAATTACTATATCCAACAAAGCTATCATTTAGAATGGAAAGGCAGATAAAGTGCTTCCCAGACAAGGTAAAACCAAAGGAGATCATAGTCACTAAGCTGTTATTATATGAAATGTTAAAAGGACTTATTTAAGAAAAAGAAGAGGATCAAAACTATGAACAGCAAAGTTACAACAAACTCACAACTATCAATTACTGAACCTAAAAACAAAAACAAAAACAAACTAAGCAAACAACTGGAACAGGAACAGAATCACAGAAATGGAGATCACATGCAGTGTTATTGGGGGGGGCAGAGGAAAATAGGGGAAAAAGGTACAGGGAATAAAAGCATAACTGGTAGGCACAAAATAAACAGGGGGAGATTAAGAATAGTATAGGAAATGGAGAAACCAAAGAACTTTTATGTATAACCCATGGACATGAACTGAGAGGGGTGGGTTGGTGGTGGGAGGGAGTTCCATAGAAGAGCGCAATAAAGGGGAGAAAAAAATGGGACAACTGTAATAGCATAATAAATAAATATACTTAAAAAAATGATTTTCCCACTCCCTTTTTCCAGTCCAAGGTTGAGGGTGTCCAGACCCACCCTAGACAAAATACCCTTCCATTGTAGGGACGATCACACCCACATTAACATTCAGTCAGACTGGGGCAATTTAGACACACCAGGTCATTTCACCTATACCTTTTACTGATGTGGTAGGAAATGACTCTCCAGGGAAAACCCACATGGTTATGAGAAGAGTAGTTTAACTCCACACAGACAGGGTCCCATCTGAATTTCTTTTTTCCTTTTTAACATTATAATGAAATGACATTGAACAAAATGACATTTTTCAAAGACCTGTTATACAATAGATCCTCTAATTCCTTCCATTTTTCTTTATCACTATATCTGCCTTCCAAAATGTTCTTCATTTCTCTAAGATCCAACTCAACTGTCATGTAGTTGATCTTCCCATTCTGATGATCTGCTGTTCCTATATGAATATTTCTGTGTATTTGTATAACAAATATGTGCATATTTATATTTCTTACTAAATTTTGAGATTAGAGATTGTTTTATAGTTATCCATTTATGTCATATATTTGTCCACTTTGGTACCTAATACAATGTCTAATGCATCATAGACATTCCAAAAATATAAAATACTGAACTGAAATGAGTTCGTGTAGTTATTTATTCACTCTTTCCTTTTCTTCCATATTTTTTTAGATACCTTCTATTTTATTCACCAAAGAGAAAACTTCTTAGTAGTATGCAAGCATTATGCAAACCTTTCTTAGTATACTTTAAAGGGAGTAATTGTCTCTAAGAGATTTTGGGACATGGATAAATGCTATCTATATCTATATTTATCTATATATCTATATATCTATACCTATCTATATATTTGTAACATTTTTAGATTATTTTTGAAGTGCATATTTGAACTCATCTACTTAGACTCTAAATCATATCTATAGAAAAGCTAAAACAGCACATTACACCTGCTTGATTCATTCATGTACCCATCAGTAAGTTTTGTGATATGAACACAGAGTGTACATGATTTTTTTTTACAAATCATTTCTGTTGTTTTTATTTTTCAGTTATAAAAAAAAATCAGTAAATCTTAATCAGTACATTATCTTAAAATCACATTTTTCTTAAGAAATTATGTCTTAAACATTATCATAAAAACATACCTGAGTGTTACATTAGGAAAAGTAAACTGATATATTCTAGACTGCAGCACTTGCTGTAATGGGAAATGAATGTGCCATACTATCTAAATTCGCCTGACTAGCCATTGAATAGAGCTAAGATAAGAATATACTAACAAATTAAGCTTCTAAAAGAATTTATATAAAGCTACCTATGTTAATCTTAGTAAATGTTAAACCCAGTTTCATACTCAAACCTGATTTTTCTCTCCAAACTAGAGCTTGTACATTACTTTTTGTAAGTGTATATGTGTGTGTATACTTACAGTTTCAGAGCTTTATTTCCTGTGTGAACCTAGGAAGCAACCTGGCCTCAAGGACCAGCTGATGCTAATCATTCCATTAGCAGGGATTCAGCTATCAAAAAGTCCAGATGGCCGAAAGAAGAGTGGTGACCGTAAATACCCATAGTAAGTCCTATGGGAACACATCCTGGGCAGCCTGAATACATCCTTCACATTTTGCACTAAATCTTATGGTAACCAGTATATTAGCCTCTTGGATTAATCAACAACTCTTTTCCAGGGTCAAGAAGTAGGTTGCATGCCTTAAAACAAAGGTCTGGTTAGTCACATCTACCATATATCATGAACATCTTTTTTTTAAGCATATTACGGAAACCAGCTGTCCTGAATCCTGCCTCATCCTGGAGTGGCTTGAACACAAGACTTTGGTTGACATTAAACACCTATGTCAGGACCAGCAAGAACACTGCCTACACATCTATAGCTCCTTCCACCTGATTTCTTTATTCTGCTTTCTCTCTTACTCCTGATACAAACCTTTGCCTGCACTGAGGTGAGATGAGAAGATTGGCTTTGGGACAGCACTTGAATAAACCTCTTTCCTTCTAACCAGCACCTGTCTTAGGAGTTTGGTTTTTGTTGCAGCAGACAACTGGATCTGTGTTCACTTTCATAACTAGTTTTGAACTGACCAAGTCTTCTATGTTTTTCATCTACAAATCACAGGAGACGAAAAAAATTCTCTCAGATCTTCTTTCAACTCTACAAATGTGTGCTTATTTAACTACATTATAGCAATGGAATGTTGTGTGTGTGTGTGTGTATATATATATATATATATATATATATATATATATATAAAATAAAAGTAATGCATTCTTCAGAGTCTTTTATTAAAAAGGGTTATCTTGGAATATTTAAAAGGAAATTGAGAATCACATATTTCAACCATTTATCCACAGCAAGAAAGTTAACCTTATCAAGTTGTCTGTATATTTATTTATTCAAAACTCTAGGTCTATAAATGCTTGACAAAATAGATAATTTGAGAAACTTTCTAGTAACATATGTTTGACAATTCAAAATTACAGTTCCATCAAAAATGTATTCACATTATGCTGTCTTAAAATTTACTTTTACTGCAAAATATAAAACCTTTGACTTCAGTGGTATAAACCTCCAGGAAATAGGAATACAATGTTTCAAAAACTTAAACTGAAGAGATAATATCTTACAATGATTTCCCTGATTTTTTGTCTGTCACATTTTCCTCTTAGAGATAGCCCATGTAACTTTTTACAAAATGAATACTTCTGGATTCTTAGCTTTCCTCCATCATCATTTGCTCCTCTCATTTGAAATTCTTCGAATAGTTAAAAGGGTGAAAACACCCACAGTCCAGTCCTCACTGTTTTACATTTACTGCAATTTTGCCACTGTGAAAACTTTTGTTGAAGTTTCAAATTTCAGTTTCCAGTGGGTTGATGTAGAACAGTTTATGCACCACATGCCAAAAACCGAGGTTTCACTTGGCATATATGCTAACTGGAGACATATGGGTTTCACCCCTGTCCTGGACTCACAGTTTCAATTTCACTCCTCACACTTTTTGGCTAAGCATAAAAATCACTTGAAATCAATTATATATATTCCTTCTGCTCAACAGCAGTCAGCCCATTTTTGTCTTATTTTTCTCTTCTTCTTTCCTTTCTCATCCCTCCTTTTTCTTTCTTCCCCCCTCCCTCCCTCCCTCTCTCCCTTCCTTTCCTTCCTTCCTTCCTTCCTTCCTTCCTTCCTTCCTTCCTTCCTTCCTTCCTTCCTTCCTTCCTTCCTTCCTTCCTTCCGCCTTTTTTTTTTTGCTAAATACAAAGGCCTCACTTTTTAAGTTTAATTTTTCTTGAAAGCATCTACTGTTTACTTTCCCATTTCCTCTCAGAAAAGTTATCGCCATCCTTTTAATTTTAGTTTAAGAGAAAGGTTCGTACAATATTTTATTTTTCAACATTGCCTTTAAAGCATTCACAAGTGGATTGTGTCTGTTAATGTATGACTATTAAACAACAATTTTCAGCTCTCAGAAAGTATGCTAACTAGCTGTGCCCTGGTTAAAATCAAGGTCTCTGGAACCAGACCTTAGGGCTGAAATTCCAGCTTCAGAAACTAAAGGTACAATAATCAGTCAGAGAAAGGCAAAAACCACCTGATTTCACTCATGTGAAATCCAATAAACAAATTGAACTTGTAAGCAAAATAGAGACAGATTCCTAGATAGAGAGCAGGCTGACAGCTCTGGGGGAGGAGGCTTGGGGGAAAGGAGGATGATGCAAAAAAGAAAAAGAAACATGACTAGTAGCAGAGGGTGGTGGGTGGAGGTAGAAAAGGATATAAGAAGGATAAGTGGCAATGGAAAAATACAATATAGATAAACTATTAAAAATAAAATAAAATGTGTATATTATTGTACAATTTAGTAAACTTCTCCTTGTCTCAATATCTGTTTCTAATAAATGGGGATAATTATATACATAGTGATCAGCATGTGTATGGTGATCAGCAGGTATATGTATTCAGAGGAGAGAGATCTTGTTCCTCCTTTTCTGTTACAGGACCCCTCAGGAATTGTATTTGGTAATAGAGTGGACAAGCAGAGTCTGCAGAGTCCAGGATGTGTAGTGACAGAAGTTTGAGGTGGGCTTGGGCTCCTACCAGGTTAACTTGTTTAAATAAATCTGTGGTCTCTCTGGGAAGTGTAATGTGTTCGGTTCAAGACCAAGACAAATGCAATTTGTCCAACCGATAGGGAAATAGCTGAGTGGGAAGTGTATGCTAAGAATTTGGGGGGCAGGGTGTCATTAGTGATGAACTTATATGGAAGAGGAGGGAAGGGAGCGAAATAAGGCAGCTAGAAAAGTCAAATTGTGTTACGAGCCCAACAAAGTCCTGCCTTAGCCCACCCAGACCTCTGTAATACAAAATGCCCATCATATTTTTTCTGTGGAGGGTCAGAATAACAGGTGATTTGCACTTTTACTGCAAGTAGAAGTTTTTGTATATGGGTCACTCCAGGAAGAAAGTGCCCTTGGCCAAGTTTGCTGTCTTGTAGCTCAGGCAAACCCTAAAGCTGAGCGCAGCCAGCTGACAGAGTTACAGCCCCTGGGCATCAGGTCTTATTATAGGGTGAAGTGGGTTGTGTAACTATTCAACATAGTCTATTTCTTACAGCACTTGGATCACTTCACACTTTTGGGACCTGTTCTTTGAAGATTCGGCTAGGTCTTTCCTCCTGGGGAAACTTAGGAAGAGTTAGTAGCACCACCAACTGCAGCTCCTAGGTTCTGTAGCTGCTGGTCCGTACTTAACATTTACCACCCTCCTCTGCTACTAGTCACGCTCAGAGCTCCTGAACCCTCAGTTTCCACTTGTGATTGACTGGGGGATTACCTATGAGTGTGCCCTCATCTCTAATTACTGTTGCTACCTTTAAATAAAACTAAAATGTATGTAAATGTGAAAGAATAGGTTATTTTTAAAATTGGTCTACAAATATCTACACATATATTTACTAGAATTCAAAGGTCTATTTAGTCATTAAAATGGGGAATATGGAAAAATAATTTTTAAAGCAAGGAAGGAAAGGCAGAAGAAAAGAAGAAAAAAGAGAAAAGAAATGAGATATCCTAGACCTTCACAACATTAATGTATTGAAGCTTAAAATATTTAAGGTTACGTTGTTACGTTTTTTCCTACTTGAAAAACATACATAATGTATAAGCATTATGTCATCTCCTCATCAAAAGGCTGGCCATATTTTATATATCAGTCCATAAAATACACTAAACATGAAAATGGAACTACAAAGTGACACAAACCTTTTGATCTGGGCATTAAATTTTCAGGAAAAGTGATTTAGTTTTCTTAACAGAAGCCCGCTCATTACATAAAGCCAAGTTGAAGTGTTGGCGCATTTTTTTTTTTTACCCTCAGTACTATATTACAACATTCCAGAGACAGTAAAGTATCTCCTGCTGTGACAAGTATTGATCTTATTTTTCCTTTGAGACCACTAACAAGCAACTGCAGCTTCCTAAAATATTCAGCTGGAGCAGTGGTTTGTCAGAACTATACGTTAACAAGAAATTTACCTTTATTTCCCCAAGAAAAAATAAAATACCATTAGTATTCTCCAAATATTTACTGATTACATAGTCGCTTTATTAGCTAAATGACCGAATGATCCAAGAATTGAATCCAAGATTCTTTTTTATTTAACTTAAATATATATGTATTTTTATCTACAGAGAAGAATAATCAATGTTTTCATACATGATAAAATAAAACAGGGATATGAACAGAACAGAAAATTACATAGATTTAAATCAATTACTAAATGATATTGTAGTGCACAGTTTTAAAGTTATTCTTATACCCAAATGCATATAGAATTAAACAGTCTTCCTAAATAATAAGAAAGCAAGAGAGGACATTTAAATGTCTTTTTATTGCTTACTCATACCATGCTTTTATGAAAATTGTAAATAAATACAGTGTTTGAAAGCAGAGTATAGAGTATTATTAATGAGATTTAGTGCCTTATGTAATAGAAGCATATAAAGCATGATAGTAATCACTTTCTGAAGTTCAATTATTAATGACATTTGATCTAAAAATTATTATAAAAATAAGAATTCAACTGTCTGAAACTCTAAAAAAATTACTGCATAACCTAATGTCAATAAATGTATGACCTGTTCAAAGACAATTTGCACACTTTGCAATGAAAGTTTTTCCTCGAATGAGATATTTAAATTTTTCTTGAATTTTGTAACAATACTGTGGATTTTCTTTTATTTTTTAAATATTGATTTTAGAGAAAGGAAGAAGGAGAGTGAGAGAGACATCAATTTTTTGTTCCATTTATTTATTTATTTATTTATTTACTGGTTGATTCTGGTTTGTGCCCTGACCGGGGATTGTACCTGCAAAGTATAGTAGGATGATGCTCTAACAAACTGAGCTACCTAACCATGGCAACAATATGGTACATTTTCATAATTAAACTTGGAAACATATCACTATGAATTCTAATCTCTTTAAATGATACTATATATGTAAACAATTTGTTCAATTTGTATTTATGAATAAGTTAATCAGTAAAGAAACCAAATATGTAAATGAAGCAACACCCAGTGGTTTATTTAATTCTTTCACTCAGACTTTAAGCAGCAGCATTCTAAATCATACTAGAAATAGTCTACTTAAAAAAAAAAAAACAAGAAAATTAAAAGAAAAAAAAAGGATTCTATGATGATAAGTAATCACAACCAACATCTTAAATATATAATATGCCATTCAAAGCTTTTTTTATTTTAAAATAAGCTTCTTCTGACCCTTATGTGAAAATGTCATTTTCTACCTTATAGTCACAGAATGTAGGCTCTAAATCATCAATTTTTCTTTTATTGAAAATCATATAATGCACAATAAATTTTCATCCTTTGAAGAAAAACTTCCCATTACATGTTATATTACTAAAGAGACAGTACCACCACACAGATTTGTTTCCCTCCAAGCAGGAAAGTCTCAGGATTGTTAAGAATATATTAATTTAATTGAGCACTGAAAATTCCCCAAATATGTATGTTTTAGAATAAACAAAAATTTTTTAAAAATATACGAGGGCTTGTATTTCCAAATTTGACTTTCAAAAAATAAAATAAAATTGTATCCATCTCAAATAAAGAAAAAATAAGAAAGTCAAATTTTCCCCCTCTCAAGAGTTCAAAAGAAGAGAACTACTCCTCTTTGTCAATCAGCTAAACAGATATTTGTTACATGAAATAAGAGAATTCACCCTTAAGACTGAGATTCATTTACAATGTCTCTTGTGAATTTTCTATTTGTTTTAGCAAATAAATATTTTAAAAAACAAACCATGAAATAAATAGTCCTTAAATTAACTCTAAAAATTCCAAACAGCCTAAATATCGCAGAAAGAAGACAAAAAATTCACACAATCTATTCCTGGCTGAAGCTGCAGTCCATGTATCAGAGTAGATCAGGAGACCTCCACAGTTTGCTACCACGGATTACATGAAAGTGTCACTCACACAGGTTTAACACAAGATATCATCTACACAGTTACGTCTAATGATTTAGACATGTCATTTATTACATATGGGAATATTGGATACTTTTCAAGTGATGAATGGCTGATTTTTCTAGTATTATTTGATGGACTCTAAATATAATTTCTGGCTTTTGGTACATTTTCTTTTTAATACAAAAACCTTTTTGTAAGATCAGTAAAATTTTAACATTTCCAGATTAAAATACAAAAGTATTATTATTTATTTAAGAAAGAGAATCTTTTATAACAGGATTAAGTATTTGTAACTTTTAATCCCCATTTTATAGTGTTTGTGATGATGGTTATTTGAGTTATACAATCTTTGTTCCATAATTCTTCTGAGATATACATGTGAAATGTTATAATATTTCATATAAATTTTTTTTCTCCAGTCATACAGTAGAAAATGTCTTGTGCCATTTAGAAATAAAGGTAAGAATTGACATATTGCATTAACAGTTTATGTTCTTTAAAGTTAACTTATAAAATAAATAATTAATTTAGCATATTCCATTAGATTTGTGTGATTGTACACTACTACCATTTTCACCTGGTATGCTGTGCCACACTGGTGTGCCGCGGGAATTTTTAAAGTATGTAATGCCAGACTATTTTAGTCAGGGACACTGACCTATTTTCCCTTAGACTGTCAAATAAAAAAAGACAAGAGTCAACCCAATAGCCATTGGGTGTGAATGCTCTGTCTTGAATCATAAATACATATGTCATATAATAAAATTGCATATTATTGTTCACATGACATAATAAGACAGCTTATGATTAGTTAATTACTGGTACCAAAAATCCTTATACACAAGTAGAGGCATTAGAGTTTTTAAAAAGCCACTTTAGAGCAAAAAGTGTGGGTAAATACTATAATTTTTGTAAATTAATCAAAATTATACTTATTTTTGTAAGATTGGCAAAAATATATTTTTTGGTGGGCCACAGAATTTTAGTAATTAGTTTATGTGTGCCATGAGATGCCATAATTTATTTTGTCTTTTTAAATTCATTCCATTTTAATGTACAAAAATAAATTGAATGTATTATATTAATTAAACAAATAAGCTATATTTCCTAATATTTTATTACTAATGGTTATATTCATAATATAAGCATTCATTCTAAACTTAGTTACCAATTACAGATTTTTAAAATATGTAAGTCTATCAAACTCTCTTCTTAAAAACAAGAATAGCCACAGCACCAATATTAAATGTCCCATATTTGAAAGTTTTCCAAATCAGGCCTATGCTAATTTGACCTCATTTTATTTTGCAATCTATAAAAGGAGCAGATAATGGATAAAAATCATAGTTTAATAAATTGCTAATAATGTGGAAATCTTCACTCAATTACTTTACTTTTATTGTAAAAATAAAAGTTACCCTTAATCATTGTTTAAGGTTATATTTATAACTAGTTTTTCTTTCATTAAATTAAGTTTCAGAAATATAAACTCTGAAATGGAATGGAAAGCCCAAAGATGGTATTATGCAAATATTTCTCTCTTTTGGCTTAACATAGCTAAATTAACCACCCTCTACTCACACTTCTTCCTAAACCAGACCCAAATGTTTCTACCTGTCCACTCTCCTTCAGGCTTCTCTCCTGACAAGGATTCCTTTCCTGGAGGTGTTTACAAAAAAAAAAAAAAAAACTCTAAGAAACACCATCTGAAAACAGAATTGACAACCCCTATTTTGAGTCAACCCCTATACCTGGACAAGGTCATCTAGCTTCAGATATTTTTAAGGAACATCATTTGAACTGTTTTATGTGAAAGTTAATAAGAGGCATAAAAAAATATATATATGGAAACAGTTTTGGTCTGACTTAATAGAGTACTGGCATTGTAAAGCTGGCCGTGGACAAAAAGCCCTGTACTGAGTCTTGTAAAGGGATTGAATTATTATATACCTTAAATAGAAACTTAAATTTTTATTTTTATCTATATTTTTATCTAAATGACCAATCAAACAACATAGACAAACTTATTAAAATGGTTGTAACAGAAGTTTTGTGAGGTTCAAGTATTCAACAAATGCATTATGATAAGATGAGACCTCCTTATAGTTATCAAAGCATGGTGTGGCCAATAATAATAATTGAACTAACTTTTTTAGAGATTATTATATCTAGACAATGGGTTAAGTATTTTATCTCTACTATCTTATGCATTTCTTATTACAGTCTTATTAAGAGTAAGATGAATGTCCTTCTTTATAGCAAGAAGTGTAATGTGACATTTTAATAGCGTTTAATAGCGATGTTTGCAAAGTTCTTGGCAGTGATTATTTAATACTGTATTATAAATGCCTTTTGTAAATACAGCAAAATATTCTGAGTAATTACTTTTAATTATAGACATGTGTGTTTGATGAAACCTCCAAGATTCCAAATTTTGAAGTATAATATTAAATTGAACTTAAAAAATAGGATGCAGTCCAAGATAGCTAAATATTCCAACTAGATAGAAATTAAATATTCTCTTGACATACCTAGGTGTATTCTTTTTTTCTATCTCCAACTGGACTTAAGGTAAATATTACAAAACAAACCAAGGAGAAAGAAAGAAATGGGCTGTTAATGATTAAGTAAACCTAAATAAAAATAAGAATAAAAAATACAAAGTAATTCTATACTTTGTATAACTCTCTTCTCGCTTAATACAAAATAATTAATGCAAACATTCCCTTTGTGGGGACCATTACCCAAGAGAAATCTTGAAGTTTCCTTTTGCTACATGATTACATGACTAATTTGTCAAATTCATTTAATGCCTTTCACAAACTATATTGTAAAGACTGCATGTCAAATTTATTTTACTTTACTTTTGTTAACATCTCAATCAATCTTTACAAACATTTAAAATGCACTCATGTGTAAGTTGTGCAAAATAAACCACCACAGATCAGCTTAACTAATATGCATTTATTTGAAAGCTGTCACTCTAAAACATGCCAAATGACCAAAATAAATTTGTATGTATACACTGCTCGCTAAATAGCTTACATTTATTTTTCTATAAAAAAGTAAATGGAACTGACACATGATGGATTAAAACCTACCTGATGAGTGACATCTACAGCTTAATGGTTAAGCAACAGGTTCTGGAAAGATCCCACCAGGGTTTGAATCTGGATCTTGCAGTTGCTAAGCTCTTTCAACTTGAGTAAGTTACTACCTTTTTTATGTCTCATTTGTTCACCTGTAAAATGCAGAGGATAAGTCTGTTTACCTCATAACATTGTGCTGAGGATTAAATTTAATAATACATGAAAGTGTTTAAAACACAGCCTGCCATGAGACAAGTATTGCTTATTACATAAATGATCATAGATAAAATAAAAATGTTCCCCCAAATACTATATTTTATTTATAAACAATTTAATTTCAACTCAAAAATAATATGCAAAAGATATTTAGAATTCTAGGTAGTACCAATACTCTTAATTTATACTACTACTACTAATATACAATTATCACCTACTTAGGAGAGAATTTTTACCCTACTATGAAACCTAAAATGTAAAATTAAACCTACATTATCCAATGTATTTACTGATTATATTAGATGATGTTTTAATTTTTTGACAAAAATTATATTAAATATTATATTGTTGAAATGTATCTAGGATTTTTTAAGCTTCAATAAATTTACATCTCTGTGCACACTTGCACACATATAAGTATATTTATATTTAAAGATTCATATTCAAATATTAGCATTATATTGATATAAAGTGAAGCATCTTTCAGCCTTCTCAATGTTATTTTCTAGTCAATACTGTTTAGGAAAAAAAAAAAAAAACTTTAATGTGATTACCTACTGAGTACACCATGTTTTACTTGTCCTTATCTTGTGCTATCATGTATGGCTCATGATATGGCCTTGTCTTTTCAAGTGTTGTCATTCATATTCATTAACCTGCTCCTTTTTATCTAAGACATTTGATTCTATCTTTGACCACCCTAACCCTAACCACCTTGCGATTAAAATTTCCCTCTAAAAAATTCTCAAAACTCAATCCCAACAATGTTTCATTTTGTTACCGCATTACCTGATACAGAAACCGGGGACCCAATGATACTTTCAATATGTCATTGAGGTCTACATGAAATCTCACTTTTCTGCTTTAATGAATAAACATCATGAGTCTGATTTTGGCCCTATTATTATGAGTCCAGTAATTGAATCAGAAACTCATAACCTAGGGTGATATATGAATTTACATCCACAGTTTAACGTCAGATTCCTTAGTTCATTTTATTTTGTCAGAAAAGACAGTCCCTCTCCTCTACTGATTACCACTCACACTCTAGTTTTGAAATGACGGAGATGATATTATCACATATTCTGTTCTCTACACCGTCTTATACCACCCTTGTACTAAGACTTTCCTGACAAACCCATGAGAGTTACATAGATGTGCATGTGTCATCACTGCCAATCCAGCCATCCTCAAAACTGTCAAGATCGTAAAAGAAGTCTCAGAAACTGTAACAGCAGAAGAGGTCTATAGAGACATGGCAGCTAACTGTAATGCTACAGTCTCGATAGGGTTATAGAACAGGAAAGGGACATTAAGTTAAAACTAAGGAAATCTGAAAAAAAAGAACCTAAATATGAATCAATATGAGTTCATTTTTTAAAAATTTAAATTATTGAGTGAACACCCTCTTCTAATATGTGGGCAAAACTGAATTTGTAACCATTTGATTCTCATCAGCCTCCTTTTCTTGCAGTGCTCACTTTCTACTTGAGGTAAGGCCACTGAGAGAAGGGCTCTGCTGGCACTCTGGGCCCCAGAAACAAGGCATTTGTCCTGTCCTATTGCTGTGCTCACCTGAGAGTAGGGCAAGCCATGCCTGACGCTAACCTATAGTCCTTGAAACACACTCTCATACTTTCTCCTGAGTCCCTGACTTTCAAGTTTCCCAATAGGTTTTCTACTGTTAGAACCAAAACACAGGACATTACCAGATGTAACTAAACTTTAAAATGTGTGTGTATGTGTGTGTGTGTGTGTGTGTACTAGTTTTGTGAGTATTATCAGAGAACGAGATGTTGAATGCCTGATCAGATTACATGGGACTTATTTTCTTACTTTTTAAGAAAAAATATTCAACCTTTTTACAATGAATATATACATTTTATGATTTTATAAAAACATTTATTGGGATAAAAAGTATAATACTTTTTTAGAAATGGCTAAGGCTTCCTTCCCCTTCTGCACCTTAAATGCAACCCTATCTCCACTCTCCTGAGGATCTCAGCTCCCCCAGAACTACTGGCATTTCTCATCAGCACATAAAAACAACCCTAAGTCCCTTTTACCTTATCAAATAAGACCCCCCTCCTATTTATAGTACATGTATCCTTTGGAATACTACATGATCAGAAATAATTAATGTGTCATTTATTTAATGCCCAGAAATAAGTCTTTATTTGGAAAAGAGTAAGACTTATTGTGGAGCATGAACCCAGTTTTGTCTAAAAAAAATTGTGTGCATGTATGTGTTTGCATATATAGAAAAAAAGGGAGAAAAAATATTTACCAAAATAATAATGTGTTATCATTATACCATTGTCCACAACTATATTTTATTTGTTCTCCTTTCTGTGTCCACATTTCTATGGTGAACATGTTTTACTTTTATGAGAAAATAACATAATAAATGTGATTTTTGAAATGTTAAAACAAATTGAACATGTCTTTTCCTATTTAGCTTCTAGGATATAATTTATTTTATGTGATGTCAACATCCCTGGCTGTTCTTTTTCATTTAATTTAATTTAATTTTATTTGGTTTATGTCTCTTACTCATAAAGCTTAGCTTTCTTGTGGATGAATTGTGCATTTTCTACTTTTCTGTCTCTACATTATCTTTTTAAAAGATACTATAATTTAATTAATATATACATATATTCTTATGACACAAAAATTATATATCTAACTCAAACCACTTCTTTTCTCTTTCAAAAATCACATATATAGTACCTGTATGTATGACTCACAATATACATGTATATTAATGTGTCCAAATCAGAACTGCCAATTTACTCTTCAAAGTCTTCTTCCCCTCCATTGCATTTGCCTAATCAGAGTAGATTATATTAGCAGCATAAACTCTGGCTGGAAACATTCAAGTAATTCTTCATTTACCTCTTTCCCTCACCACCCCACACATCAAGCCCATCAACAAGTCATGATATCTTATCTCTAAAATGTAATTCTATCACACCTATGTTTTTCTATCTCTTTTGACATCAGTTTAGTCATACTTTTTCCTTGATTATTCCAGCAATCTCTTAAGAGTTTTTGGGGATTAAAAAAAGATTTGTCTCCTCCCATCCATTTTTTTAAATAAATGTTTTAATTTAGAACAGTTTTAGATTTACAGCAATGATATGAAGTTAGTAGAGGGAGGTTCCCTGTACTTCTCACCTATTTTTCCCTTTTTATATTAATGTGGTACATTTGTCAATATTAATGAACCAGTATTGAAACATTGTTATTAACTAAAGTCTGTATATTATTTAGATTTCCTTAATTTTTATCTAATGTCTTTTTTTTTCTGTTGAAAGATCCTATGCAGTATATCAAATTACATTTAGTAATCATGTTTCGTTAGGTTCTTCTTATTTGTGATAGATTGTTGGCTTTGTTTTTTCATGATATTGTGAGTTGTGAGGTGCACTAGTCAGGAATTTTGTAGAAAACCCTTCAACTGGGATTATCTAGCATTTTTCTCATATTTATACTGAGGTCATTGGTTTTGAGGAGGGGGTGACAGAGGTAAAGTACAGCCCTCATCACATCATATCAAGGATATGCAGTTTCAGTATGATTTAAGATTGCAGATATTAACATTGAGTACCTGAATAAAGTAGTGTGTGTCAGGTTTTTGCACTATAAGTTACTCATTTCCCCACCCCTCCTGTTCCAGCCTGTACTTTTTGAAAGAAAATCAATATAGCCATCACACTTAAGGAATGGGAAATTATCTTTTATTTCATTGTGGGCACAATATCTCCATAAGTTATTTGGAATTTTCTGCATTGAATATTTATCAATTATCCTACATTCATTTATTTGTTTAATTATATATCAGTATGGATATCTACCCACTTTTATACTTAGTTTCAAAAATTATTTTTAAATATGTATAGGGTAAATTTGCTGCTTCCCAGCATGACACATTTTAACGACACCCCACTGAACCATTATTTATCATACATTACTTTTGCTTTCAACTTAACCGTTGATCATACTTTTCCTCATCTTCCTACTCACACGTCATTCTCTTTACTTGAAGGCTAGTCCAACCATACTTTGGATAGCCTCTAAATATCATCTTCAACATCATCTTTTGGGGAATTATTCTCTGACCACAGGTATGTTATTTACCCTTTATATGTGAAGATTTCTATGGCTGGCATATATTATTTTCTCATTCACATACTCACATACCATTCTCTGTGGAAAGTCTATACACAAAGTAATGTAAAAAGATGACTACTTAATTAATTTTCAACCTAAAATTTATTTTTTGTTTTTAAAACTAATCTCATATCATAACATTTGCCAAATATACAGAATTATAGCTGCATGTTTAGGCTACTTGCTAAATATGGAATTATTAATTAAATGTATCTTTTCTGCAAATTACTGTAACATAAGATTATGCTTAGATATTATAATTGATGAGTACTTCAAGACTTCAATGGTCTTAAGTCCTCTTCCAAACAAAAAATAAATTTGGTTACTCTTTAGTTGGTCTTTTTAAATATTTATTTGTTTTTAGAGAGAGTGGATGGGAGGGAGAAAGACAGGGGGAAAAACATTGATGTGAGAGGGAAACATAGATTGGGAATCAAAATGGCGACTTTTCAGTTTGTGGGACCACGCCCAACCCATGGAACTACACCAGTCAGGGCTACTTGGTCTTATTGAATAGTGTTGACAAATGCAATAGTCTCAGAAATGGTATTTCACATTGAAGTTCTCAAAAGTTTTCAAGTAGTATTTCTTTTTAAAGCTTACAAAACAGGACAATAATAAATTGAAAAGAAATCTCAATTTCCATACCTAATATGTGCACATACATAAAATGTTTTATCTTTTACTGGAAGCAAGCAAAATAATAGGTTTGTGTATGCCGTGGCTATGACACAAGAAAATGAAATCTGTTCTGTACTTTTGTGATTTAAAATATGTGGAAACACAGAAATGAAGGAATGGATTGTGCTCCTCTCCTTTTTTCTTTTCTTTCTTCCTCTCTCACTTTCTTGTTTTGTTTTTTCCTTCCTGACTTCCTTTCTGCCTCTGCTTTCTTCTGGGAAGATCAGTTTACCACAGAGTTAATGTAAATTTTGAAGCTTAAATATTGTTCCACCTTGAACCAAATTGTTCATAGTGTTTTATTTTATACATGCATTTTTTAAGAACTCTTTTTATTAATACATAAAATTTTAAACAATGAAAATATAGTTGTGGGATTTTATCCGATACTCTGGCCTTATTCTGGGTAGTCTTTAATAAAATTTAAAGTTATTTAAAAATATTTCAAGTAAATTTAGTATCAATGTAGAAATCCCTTGATTTACTGAAAATAAATTATTTCTCTATTAAAGAAAACATCAGTACTCTTTGGCTAATAAAAATAAATGTTTGAAGCCATGGACTTCAGTATCTGAATTCTGGAGGTTTGCATATATATGTACATGTGAAACCTAAGTATATTGAAACTTGAAACACAGAGGAAACAATTAGCTATGCCAAAGACAAAATAGAAAACAACATTAAAAATTGTACATAAAGCATCAGTCAGGAATTTATACAAACTCAAACTTATAAACTGACAACCCCAGACTCAGGGTTATTTTCCCAATGTCTGGAACTGGATATTTGGAAAAATAGAATTCCAGTTATCATTCTCTTTACCTTTGTTTACAATAAGTATGATAAAAAATATACAAGTATAGGTTCAATTTCATAATAATTGAATCTCTCCTCTCCCCCTCTTCTATTCCTTCTCTCTTTCTCCACATAGTGGGCAGTTCATTGAACATTCTTTATATTTGTAATATTTTCTGTTCTGTCCTGTTATATATTACCATTTTTGTTGGAAAAACTAACCTGTAACTTGGCCAAGAATACAAGAAGCAGAGGAATCAGTGTCAGGAGAATACTGTGGAATATGACAAAGACATGACGTGGAACTGAATTAATCCAACAGAACTTCAACAATAGAGACAGTAAGCACAGTAGTGCGCTAATTGACACAGGCTTTCAGCTTCAGAGCACATCCTGGTAAGTCACATAGAGGGTGCCAAAGCAATGATGCATGGAAGACCTGTGCCTCGGCTTTGGGTTGAAAAGTAAATATAATAATTACTTTAGGTTGTGTCAAGAGGAATGGCTTATAATAATGCTGGGGCAATAACTACTATATTTTTTAAAGCCAAAGACATTTTTTGATTTTATTTACAATTTAAAGTGATATTCCATTTCCAATAACCTTTTGACATTAAAAATGTTAATATAAATTCATCAAGAGCTTTGTTTAACATACCACTTAGTAATGAATCTTCCTCTAGTCCTAAGGAAAACAAGTCAAACTGTACATCCTTGTAATATTAATTGAACATATTTAATGATTTCTTGTTCTGTATTGTTACATTTCTTACTTCATCTTCACAATACCATCATGATGTAGTTACTTCATGAGCACTTTATAGATAAAAGTCTATAAATTTAAAGGGTTAAATGACTGCAGAATATCATGCAATTAGAAAATGGTTAAGCGTGCATACAAACTAAGTCTCATTAAGATGCAACTGTGGAATTAGTGATTATTAATTTAATATTCATTATAAAACATCTAGAGAACAATTGGACATTTTATTAAAGTAATTTTAAGCCATAGATTGACAGATAATTATGGCTAAAGAGTCCAACATATTTCTGATTTTTAAAATGAAGACAAAGTGTGCTATTCACATGGTAAAAAAACAGAAAATAAATTTAAAATATAAACATAATTTTCAGGCATGAATCCACTGTTGATGACACATTTTTGATTTTCAAATTTTAGCTGATTTCAGTATTTTACCAAAGAAGTTCTAAGTTTGTTTTTTTTTTTCCATTTATATTACTCAGAGTAGTTCAGCTTTTCCTAACTTCAGTTCAAGGGTTATCTGTTTAATAGGAAAAAGCTTCTGAAGAGATACCTTCTGAGGGCAGATGCCTACGCATCCAGGTTGACTGAGTGTGGTCCTGTTAATCCCCAGGTAGAAGGCAAGTGAGAAAAAGAAAAGACAGAAAGCTGGAAGTGTGCTAGTGTCCCTCTTATATCAAATTGTCAAGAGCAGCAGTCTTTCAGGTTCTAACACATCTGCCTGGCACATCTGGAAAAGGGCCACACGAAGGCATGCCTACTAAGATACACTCATTCCAGGTAGAGTGCTGTTCCATGTACTTCTTAGGCTTAGAATACTAGTATGACATCTTGCAAGTTTTTATAAGTGTCTGAGAGCCTCCCTAGGGGCTGATGAACTGCTAGAATATGAATTATAATACACCATACACAAACAGATGAGGATGAAAGATAAAGTTATTAAAGAGAGCATCCTCAGTGAAGATGTACAGTAAGTTATAAGCAAAATGAGGATGGTAAGTGGGTGGGCAGGGTTTCTAATAAGGGGAAAAACTAGAAAAATTAGTGGCTTTTTTAGTTTAATATATGTTATTTAGAAATATTAATTTGACAATGTATATTTTTCACATATTAAGGCACTCAAGAAATACTTTTAAATTTGTTTTTTAAATTTTTTTATTATCGTTCTATTACAGTTGTCCCCATTTTTCCTCTATTACTCCCCTTGCTCTACCTACCCCCACCTCCCACATCCAATCCTCCCTGCCCCGTTGGCTTTGCCCATGGGTCTTTTATACATGTTCCTTGACTTGACCCTTCCCCTCCTTTCCCCTCCCCTCCCCTCTGGTCACTGTCAGTTTGTTTTTTATTTTCATATCTCTGGCTCTATTTTGTTCCCCTGTTTGCTTTGTTGATTAGGTTCCACTTATAGGTAAGATCATATGGTATTTGTCTTTCACCACCTGTCTTACTTCATTTAGCATAATGCTCTCCAGTTCCATCCATGTTCTAGCGAAGAGTAAGGAGCTCCTTCTTTCTTTCTGCTACATAGTATTCCATTATGTAATTGTACCACAGGTTTTTGTTTTTGTTTTTTTTTAATCTACTCATTTGCTGATGTGCACATGAATGTGTGCAAAAGCAGGGAGGTGCTCTGATCTCTTCTTTCATAGGTGATGGCATGCAAGGGGCTATCACATTGATTGTAAAGCCACCAAAGCCAATGAGGACCTCTTTAGTGGTCTAATTGCTCACAATGTATTGTTTGGGATATTTTACAGTGAAGACAAATATATTTTGATGTACTCCTAGATGGCTGGGCTACCCATCATGAAGTTTCAGAATTGCACGTGCATCAAGACTGCCCCTGTATATGTTAACTTGAGATTGGAGTTATTGTGTGCATTGATGCCCTGACTATGCTCGCTTTTCTTATTCAAATTATAAATAGGGCTAGAGAGATTAAGTGTTTTGTGTTGGATTATTTTAAGGAGGTTGTCCCACCTATTTCGTTATCTGATACTCTGGTTTCGGAGGTAAATTACCTGTCTGTGGATTTCCTGCTGGTACACAGACATTGTTAAATGTCTGAGGTGTGCTGATTCTCAAATAGAAACAAGGATATGCCTGTGTCTATATTGTCTATGCCAGGACTTTGCCAAATCTAAATAATCTAGACAGATGTGATATAGTTTTGCTGTAGAATTTGGGAGGAACATGTCACCTGTTTCATCTTTGGAAACTAGGTTTTAGAGATAAGATGTTCAACTGGACTATTTAGCTGCCTGGTACCAGCCATGCAGTTCCATGGTGCATGCTGCCCAAAGTTACAGTTGCCGATGAATCAGTCATGGGTTGGGAAACCCGTCCAGGCTAAAGCCTCACAGCCTCAAAGCCAGCATGTATGATATCAGTTCTCAGCCCTAAAATACATACTTGATTTATAAAATGGTCATTGTCCTACATCTGCATGTTGCCGGGTGAAATTTATCAATGCTACTGCTGACAGGGTACAGGGACCCCAAGGTGTGGATAGACTTTCACGAATATTTCCATCAAATCAGTAATCCTTAGCTATCAAGGCAACGACTATTTTTCCATGCTCTCTTCCACATGTGATTTTTATACTTCGTGGTCCAGAATAAAAGTTTATTTTGGGGGGGGGGGGTTTGCTTGAAATTCTCCTTGAATAACTTCCATCAGAATCCATGAACCTCTCTTCCACAATTCACTCTTTATACACACATGTATATGCATTGCTACCACAGTTCTTATCGCATTCTCGCTGATACAATTACTTGATGAATTGGCCTCCTTTGACCTGCCATTAAGCATCTAGCAGGGATTTAGTAGGCAGCAGCAACCGCAAAGCATTACTTTCCAAGTTAAAATAATATTGCAATCTCATTTTCAATTTCCCACTGCTGGTAGTATCACTGCTCATAATTTAAAAGGGCAAATTTATTGTTTATATGTAATACACATCTGAAAATAAAATCAAACTGTTATAACTTAATTTTAAAATATGATTTCTACAGCATAACATATTTAGCAAATAAACAAAAATGCCAGTGATCTTCTAGAATATGATATTATAGATTTCTCTTACTTTTGGCAATCTTTGGCTTTATATGCATAGAAATGTACTAATCCTAGTTGATACTTAATCAGTTTTTTTTTAAAGGATTTTATTTATTCATTTGTAGACAGAGGGGAAGGGAAGGAGAAAAAGAGGGAAACATCAACGTGTGATTGCCTTGTGCGCCCCTTTCTAGGCACGGGTCCTGACTGGGAATCAAACGGGCAACCCTTCGGTTCACAGGCCCACACTCAATCCACTGAGCCACACCAGCCAGGTTCAATCAGTAATTTTTAAAGAACAAAATGGATTTCTGAAAGTAACATCATGTCCAGGAATCACATGTTATCTTCTGATCTTATAAATATCTTCATAAATAATAAAAAGTGTAGATGATAAAGTGAATATGACCATCTATATTTAAGCTATAGAGAAGACTCAGGCTTCTCCAAACATTGTTTAAATGAAGAAAGAAAAACAAAACGGATACTCCCCTCTCCCCAATTTTATGTAATTGACATTTAGATAGCTTTCAGCAAATGTGAATGATGTCTACAGGTTTACAGGGTGTAAATTAAGAAAGCATGCTTGTAAATCGCCCTTGTACTTACTGCCAATGAACACGTTGTGGTTCAGGTCGTATCTGTTCTGAGTAATGAATCCTCTAAGGACCCTGAGGGGGTGAGGAAACAGCATATTTAAAGTCATTAATACACCATATTAAACCATCAGTTAAGGAAGCAGAACAGTTAAATCTAAAAATATTTAAGATCGAAAGTTTAAAAAATGTTAACAAAGTAGTTTTATTTCATAAAAATGCAAAGTGATGCATCTGTGAAAAGTGTTCGTGAAATCAAGAAACTCAGGAACATGTTGATTCTGATGGTGATAATGAAGAGCAAATGCATGGAGAGTCTGCAGTGTCATCTGCAATGTTACTTGGGGCTGCATATAATACCACCTTCTTTGAAAAGCTCCATGTGTGCTATCTCCATTATATCATTAAACTCTAAACACCCTTGTGGAATAAATATAAAATGTTAATATATTAGATTAAGAGAGGTTAGATGATCTACCTATGCCCGTAGGATTCGAAACAACCAGCTGTCTTCTGGCTTTCTCCCCTTTGAACTGAACTAATGCACCATAACAATTTTCATTCTGGAGTATGAATATAAAATGCTTGTTTATCACAGTGTATATAAAGTTTGGGATTTCTGAAGGAGAATTTTAATAGTAAATGTTAATGAAGACAACTAGGAAGTAGATATTATTAAAACACAATTTAGTTACTTTTTTTTTCATTTCTTACTGCATTGCTTAGACGATGATTCCCTCAGTGCATTTCTTATATTTTATTTTTATTTTTTAACTTTATTTTTATGATTGACTCTATTACAGATGTCCCATCCCCTCCTTTGCTCACCTCCACCCAGCCCTCAACCCCCTTTCCTTTTAGTCCTTATAGTTTTATACATATTATATGTAGGTAGACAGATGTAGCTATAGATATACAACTATATCTATATGCCTATCTGCACCTATTTATCATAGAGAGGGAGGAGATGAGAGGCATTTTCCTTTTCCTAATGTAATTCGAAGTGTTCTTTGTGGTATGGCTATAGATTTTAAATGCATTGCTGATGATGGGAGAGAACATTAGGGATATTTTAAAACTGTGATGAAACATGTGGCATATAATGGAAGTAACATTAAATGTAGATTTTTGTTTACTTATCTTTCCTTCACCTTGAATTTCTAATTTTTGTTTTCACTGTACTGGGTATATTTTGGTAAACTTCCTCAAAATTCTTTTTGTAGAAGAAACTTGTAATTGAATATAAGGGAAAACACTACTAGGGCATAATTATTGCTCCATTTTCAGATCTTTAAAAGTATATATTTTTAATAAATACAATGACAATTTTGTATTATATTTATTCCCATTATGTTAATTTCTTACTATATTATCTGTAATTTTATGAAAAATTATTAATGGCTATCTTAGATATATATGTCATATCAAAATATTTGCTGATTTGCTAATTTTAAAAAATTTACAAGTTCAGTGACTCATATTTACAAAATAGAAAAAATAATAACTATAACAATGCTAATTTTAAATCTTCTTTTGAAATATCTTTATTTTTTCTTTTTTTATGTGCATTGTGAAAACTGACATTTCCAAGACAGTGTAAAATAATTCTATGATGATGCTATTAATATCCCATTTTGTATCTGATTTTATATTTTTTTAATTTTCAATTTTTCAATGTCAATTATAATGCTATAGGTTAAAGGTGAATTAATAGTGTCAACAATACAAATAAATAAAAATAAATAATTGCTGTCATTTGTTAATGTTTATAATTATTTTTATTTTTAAAATTTTACATTTACATAAAATTATATTCCAGCTTCATTTTAGGTTTTGTCTACTCAGTTCTACTCATAATGAGCTTACAAATATTTTTCCTATGGTTTTTAAAGGTCACAATTAGTAGAGCTTGTTTAAGATAGTAGTTTTTAAAATTTCAATTAGGAACTCATTTAATGTCTCTCAATAACACTATCTTTTATCAATTCCACAAAAATCACTGAAAGTGTGAAAATATACCTTACTTCATGACCTCAAAATTTTGCATGTGCTTATCTGTTTCTGATGGGCTTCTTACAACTCTCAGTAAATTTGGAGACAGAATATAGACATTATATAAACTAATAAGCAAAGAGAAAAACAGAGATTAAGAAAACCTGATAGCTTCAGTAACATGCAGGACTGAATAAGAAGTTATAAATTCATATAGTTGGAATCATATGTGGGCAGAATTAATTGAAAAATATATTTTAAGATATTAAGTTCAAAATTTCCCAATTTTGGTAAGAAAAATTTTTAAAAGTCACCTTATATCAAAGCCTAGGAATCTCAGGCATATAAATTCATGCTCACGCACACACAATCACACACAATCTCACACACACACACACACACACACACACACACACTTGGGCAATACATAGCCAAAGGGTCATAAAAAACATGAGGAGGAAATATATTAAAGAAAATATTTAAATTAAGAAAGTAGAGTAAAAGCAACCAACAATAGTTGGGAGAGTGGGAAAACACATTCTCTATTATGAACAATGATATGAATGAGAGCTACTTCTCATTAGTAATAAAGGAACAACATTTTTACCATTCTGAATGAAAAAAATTCTTTGAACTAATTCTGTATTGTCCAATTATTATTTTAAAAAGTTATTTCTTTAAAGTAGGTGTCAAGCAAGGAAAAAATAAACAAAACTACAACAAACTAAAAAGCTTTTGCACAGCAAAATAAACTATCAAAAAAAAAAATGAGAAGGCAATCCACTGCATGGGAAAACATAAATGTCAATTATCTGATAAGAGGTTAATTTTAAAAATACATAAATAACTTATACAACTCAACACCAAGAGGATAGAGAACCCAATTAAAAAGTGGGTAAAGGACTTGAATAGCCATTTGTCCAAAGAGGACATACAGATGGCCAATATGCATATGAAAAGATGTTCAGTGTCATTACTCATTAGAGAAATGCAGATTAAAACCAACAGGAGATATTATCTAATGCTTGTAAATATGGCTATCATCAATAAATCAATAAAAAACAAGTGTGGCAGAGGTGTGGAGAAGAGGAGACCCTAGTGCACTCCTGATAGTTATGCAGATTGGTTCAGCCACTGTGGAAAACAGTATGGCATTTCCTTAAAAAATTAAAAGTGGAACTGCCTTTTTACCCTGTGGTCCTACATCTGGGAATTATCCTAATAATCCCAAAACCCCAATTCAAAAGAATATATGCACTCCTATGTTGATAGCAGAGTTATTAGCAATCGCCAAGATCTAGAAACAGCCCAAGTGCTCATCAGTAGATGAGTAGATTAAAAAGCTATGGTAAATGTACACAATGGAACACTATTTAGCTGTACAAAAGAAACAAACCTTACCTTTCATGACAGGATAAATGAACCTGGGAATTATTATGCTAAGTGAAATAAACCAGTAAGAGGAAGACAAATACCATATGATTTTTCTTGCATGTGTAATCCAATCAACAAAATAATTTAAAAAGCGAAATGAAAACAGAAGCATAGATACCTAGAACAGACAACTGTCAGAGGGGAGAGGAGAATGGGGGTTGAATGAAAAATGGCTCATGGGATTAAGCAATATAAAGACATGGACAACAGTATGCAGTATGGTGATAGTCCAAGGGAAAGAGGGATGGGGGGAGGCGGAAGTGCCCAAACTGGGAATAGATGGGGAAATAAAGAGACTTGACTTTGGGTGGTGCACACATGATGCAGTATGCAGATGTTTTATTGAGCTGTATCCTTGAATCTTGTATAGTTTTATTAATCAATGTCAACCCAATAAAGTCAATAAAAAAGTGATTTAAATAAAGTGTCAGGAAAACATAACCTTGTGAACTAAAAACAGTTTGTTTGTTTGTTTGTTTGTTTGACTCATCTCACCTCCTCTCTCCTTTGGTAACTATCAGCGTTTTCTTTGTATCTATGCATCTGTTTCTGTTTTGTCTTGTTTAGATACCACATATAAAAGAAGTCATATAGTATTTGGCTCATAGCATAGCAAATTTTTCTAATGGATTTTTAATTTATATTCATCCTTTGGTTCTGTAGCTTCGCAGGAAATAGTACCTTGTCTCCATTTGAAAGAAATAGAACTTAAACTGATGTATTTCTAAAAACAATGTACCAGGGGATTCAATTCAATTTTAAATATGGGAGTAACAGGAAGGAGGCTTTGTTTGTAACCATTAAGATACAATCATACTGCTTCACTGATAGTTACAAAATTTCAAAATTAAAAAATGTTAAAACAGTAATTGTATGACAAGGAGAAAACAGACAATTCATTTTAGGTTAAATACTACTGTTTTTATGTAAAAAACAATATTTTGTTTATTAAGAATACAATGAGTTTCTGCTATGTGAAAAGATCAAATATATTAGTTCCAGTTATATTCCATTTCTTATAGTGTAATCACAGCTGACCACAGAGAAAATTGGGACAAGACATGTATTCAAAATGCGAGCTACCTTAGAGAATAAGTGAAATCTATGCTCAAAGAAAATAATTATGTGAAATTGTTACAAAATTTCTTAGGGAGTATTTCTATTATAAATATGATGAGAAGAAAAATTTCATTAGTTTTTAAACTAAAAATTGTCCACAAAATATTAAACATCCATGTTTTTGATTCATTGCAAATTATTCATTACACTCTTTATGGTTTCAACTCCTTGTCAGGGCAAGTTAAAAACAACAGTAATTATTATGACAAAGACATGAACATGTAAATAGAGTTTTCTTATATCAACAAAACCGGTTTTTCATTTTGCTGTCTACAAATTAGAACTGGAAAAGAGCAGAGAGAAGGGAAATCAATGTTTAGTGAGTTCTTTATTTTCAAATTTTTGCTACTCAAAAATCCGAGAAATTTTTCAAGGCTAATGCAAATATCTTACCTATTTGACACCTAGTACATAAGTAAAGCTTACCACAATCATAATTTACAGAAACTCAGGGAAAATTGATGAGGAAACTGGTGAAACAAATTAAGGCTGACTTTTCTGGATCATAAGACGGAGAAATTTGGAGTCCAGAGTCTTCAGCTCCAGTTCACCTGATTCCCAGAGACTATATTCTCTTTTGCCATAGTTTTCTCTAAAGCTCATATCTAGTATTTGTCTTTGCTTTTTTGGAAATCTTCTTCTTGAAAGGGATTTTTAATAACTTGTTCCTATTTATCATATATAATTTGCTCCTGTTTATCTCATATATATATAGTTTACACAACTTAGATTCCTAAGTTTTTATTCTAAATTTGTATTTTTAGCTTTTAATTATTTGAGTATTTATTTTATTCTTTTCTCAATATTGCTAAATGCAATCATTCTCAATTTTCCTTTGATGCTAACATGTTACATGTTAGATAAGTATTCAAGGTTAGGAAAAATTCATGTGAATAGATTCCACACATTAAGCAGTGAAGAATGATGGTTTTTCCATTCAGTTAGTTTAGTAGCAGCTGTTGATAAATGTCTACATTTTGCCAGATGTTGAACCCTTCAAAATTACTAAACCAAGGAACTCAGGGGATCCAGATCAAAATTTTTACCACATGATAATAGTTATGTTTTTTTAATTATCTACCCCTACCTTTCTAAATCCAGGTGGTCCAGTTGAACCTTCTGTGACAAGAAATGCAAATGAACATAATCACAGATCCAGGATAGCCTTCATAGTGCAATCCCTCATGTCTAGATTAAAAGAGAAAAAGCATACATATCTGTCAAACATGTAGCTATAAGTATTGGTGTTGCTTTTTTCTGTGTTCATCTGTCATGTTTTAATAGCTGAATGGATTATCTATAAATATTTATGCCCTTGTCCTTACAAAAACAGTTTTAATCAACGTAATCACTCAGATAATGAATTATATTTGTCATTAGGAGTAAGAAAATATTTATTTATGACTTATAACCCAGTCTCTAACTTTAAGGCGCTCATAACCCAGTTGTGTGCACAGACATATGACTAGTACACAATGGTCTATGATACAGGAATTTTAGTTCATAATACCTTCTTTTATCATGAAGAGTCCAACAAGTGTCAGGTTTTTTGTTAGCAAATCACACTGGTTTTAAAGTTTATATTGAATGTGACTTGTTAAATCAGGGTCATGTTAACCCGACATTTGTTACACACACATGCACACATTACACTGATAAAGTTCATACAAGCCAAAATTTACCTGGAATGACATTTGCTAAGAAATTAAAAAAAAAAAACTTATTGAGGAGATTTAGAAAACAAAAATAATAAACTAATCAAAAACTAAACAGAAAAGTCAAAAAATGCAAAAAGCTCAACCAACTTCGCTACCACTGACAATAAGAACAAATGCAACAAAAATCTATCTGAGATCTAAATACTGATAATGATTCAAGTAGGCAAGACTCCCCGTGTTCATAGCAACATAAATTCTCTCCAGTAGGTTATGTAAAATTCCGGTGTCTTCTGTGTGGTGCTGCAAATTTCTCTCTCTCTTACTGCCTGTGTTAAAAAATTTCATGTGTATTCCATCAGACAAAATAATATAATTATTCTGCTTCTTTTCAGTGAGATGGGGTGTTGCAGAACTCCAATAAGAAACATCACCTCCTGATTCAGAGCCAAACTTGGAAACAATTTCACTCATACTGAGTGCCACGTCCTCTTCTATCTGGAATGAAAACTCTTTGTTGGAAGCAGTGTATGTCAGCCACAAGGTATTTGATACTCTGTATTTCTCTGCCCAAGCACTTCCTTTGAAAAATAGGGAATTGTTAAGCCCGAACAGAGAAATTATTTTTTGAGTATTGGATATGATCCTTATTTCCATAGTCACAGCTCTAGTATTTTTTTCTCAATGGCTAATTTTTTATTTACTATCCAGATCTTCCAATCTAAATCAAATATCTAAAATGTATGGGTTGTCTCTTCATTTTTAATACCTAGTTAATATTTAGGCTTTGGCCTTATTTTAAGGTACTATCTTCTATCATCATTATTTCTATTCTCCTTTCACTACCTTGAATTCAGGGATGCCAATTATACCCAAATGTTTTCTTAATAGCAGTAGATATCTTTAAAGTTTCTGGATGACACCATCATAGGTTGCTTTGATATATGCAGATCAAACTTTGCTTTTTATTTATATATCTTCTGGGTTTTACATGACTATATAAACACCCTGGCCTGTGTTCAGATAAGGATGAGGCAGCACAGAGGCACAGGTCAATCTGCAAAAAAACAGCAAATGAGAATTTAATCTTTTTATTTTTAAAACTCCAAGATTTGGCTCTTTGTTGTTGCTGCAGAAGAGCCTAGCCTATTTTTACTAATATGCTCCCTCAACTACTTAAACCTTTGCTAAATGTCATTTTCTCAGTGATTTTTATCCTGAGTTCCTATTAGAAATTGCAGTCTACAAAAATATAGCCTCTCTTATACCTCTGACTTTTTATTACATTGTTCAATCTTTTTAATAGCATGTATTACCTTTTTGGCATGCTATGTTAGTAATTTTTGTCTTATGTTCTATGTCTACATAGCATTTAATGCTAAGAGTATGCACTCATTTTTATGGGTCATAGTGCAAAACTATAATTTCCAAAGACAACTGACACAATAGTCAATAACTGGAGTTACCATTTTGGGGGTCACTGGGTATAGCAAATAAGAAGAAACATAGAGATTTGTTTATTCAGCAGTTTCTTGATCAATTTCATCCCTGGGTTCTAACACTAACTTATGATAGGTTTAAATTCTTGGGCTGCTAGATGTTCTAAAGCATGTCATTCACTATTGGGTTTCAAAACAATTCTTAATAATGCCATTTTAAGGTTAAATAATAATTGAAATTTTGGCTTTTTTGCAGCCTAAATACAAGTGATATACAAGTGATTTTTTCTTATGAGGATGTTTCACATACTCTTTGGATTATGAGATTGAAAACCATGTTGACCTGTAATTTGTTTTCAAACTCACTTGAACTTTGGAAGGTTAAGAGAACAGGAACTTTAGTAACAAACCCTCATGTAACTGACTAATTTATTAGATTAAGTTATTCAGACTAAAGTTATTGTATGCCAAAATTAAAAAACTCACCCACTCATTACTTATCCGACAAGAGTCAATTATGTGAGACATCCATGTGTTTCCAAGTTGTATTTTGTTTTAAACTTAATTTAATTAACAATATTAGCAAACGTGAATTAATGAAATATATTAAAATAGATTTATTTTTATTTTAAGTAATTAAAAATAAAGGCTAATGTATTCACAATTGCATTTTATTTATTTATTGGAAAGATACATGATATTGAATATTAAAATCAAAAAAGATTCTGCAGAGAAATTGCTTCAATAGTGTCTTTATATTATTAACACATGACATGTTTATGTTATACATTTGTATATTTTAATATTATTGCCAATATAGTAATAGTACCTCTAGCAACAATGTCTTTACATTATTTCTCTACTTTAAAACCCAAAGACATTCTTGTGGGTGTGGTTTATGAAAGAAAGAAAGTAAACCAACTCACGCTCAACATTTCTGTGCAACACACAAGATTTTTTAATTAATGTGCACGTATGGTTTAAAATAATGTGTATAAGATGTGAACGTGTCATTTTATGTGTCATTTTAACCAAACTTTCTATTAATTTGTTTACAATGTGAAATGACATCAGATAAAAGGGTTTCTAGTTTCTAATTCTTTTAAACAGGAGGCAATTTTATTTTTTAAGTTTATTTATTTTATTTTTAGACAGAGGAGAAGGGAGGGACAGAGGGAAACATCAATGTGTGGTTGCCTCTGGTGTGCCCCCTACTGGGGACCTGGCCCACATTCCAGGCATGTGCCCTGACTGGGGAATTGAACCGACAACCGTTTGGTTCACAGGCCGATGCTCAATCCACTGAGCCACACCAGCCGGGGCTGGAGGCAATTTTAGAGGTCATTTATTCCTACTATTCTCACTCTTGAAACTTATTTTTAATTTTATGGACTATATTATCAAAACCATTAAATAGCTTAAAAATTATATAACATGTTAGTGCAAAAAAAAGAGAAAAATGCTAGAAAATATTTTTTTAGACTTCTAGTCTAGATACTTTGTTACATAATATGGCTTTCCATTTTTTCTCAGTTTTAATTGCATGAGAAACATAAAAAACAACAAAAAAAGAGAGTAACTTCTTTGCTATACATACCCTTATTTTGGCTTCTCTCAGAAACAGATTGATCATATAACACAGATTTGTGTGAAATGTGTAGGTAGTTTGTTGAGAGATGACTGTGGAAGAGCAAGAGAATGGTGGGGTTGGGGAGAAAGAGAGGGAGGTAAAATAATAAAGTATGTCAATAAATGGATTGCTGTTGTGAATAACTTGGACACAATCCTGTTAGGGACATTCTGAGAAATATGGGATAAACCGGAATATCCCCATGTTAAGATGAGGACTTTGGGAGGTTTGCCCACTGCCTCTGGCCTCCTGCTGGCTGAGAGAGGCCTCTAGAGCATCACTCCACCTAAGACTTCCAAGTTGCACTTGCACTTCCCACGACCAGCTGCTCTTTTGCCAGGAAAACACACACACACACACACACACACACACACACACACACACAGTAGAAAAAAAGAGAAGTACAGTAATGAACCTGGTTGTGTCTGTCTTCCAGAACATGTGCAACATACATGTAGAGGAACTGAGAGCTGCAGTGAAATGATACAGAGCATTACATCATGCTTATCTGCTATAATCACATTATACATGTAGATAAGTGGGCCAGAAATCTACTTGCTAGATGAGAGCATCTAGGATTCTTCATTTTTCTATTATTCATAGCAATGAACTTAGAACTATCCTTGACCCATTTCTTCCAACATGGTTATGTGGCATTTGTATTCTTAAACTGGACTAAGCTATTTCAACTCAAGTATACTATTTTTGTTTAAAATCATTATTAAATGAGTTATGCCCCCCAGATAACTGACTTATTAACCCTTTCAGACAATTTAAGCTTCAGTCAGTGTTTTTTACAAGTTAGCTATACATAAGACGTGTTAATATGGTTTTGTTAAAATAGTAAATACCTATCACAGAATTATAAAACACATTTGGATCTTTCTCAGAAATATTCGATCTTATTATCCCATCTCTGAATTGTTTATATGGTTTATATAAGGAGCACTGTATATAAAATGAATTCATGATTCCTCAGTAGTTTTAGTAATCTTTTTTTTTTATACATAGGTTCATATTTCAAATTCTTTACCTTTTCTTGTTTTATTTTGGGAGATGTTATCTCCACTGTGGTAGAAAAGTCTTAGGAACCATTCTTGACATCTGTAAAACTAGTACGAAGTGAGTCGGCAGAGAAGATGGCAAGTGGTAACCTTTCAAGAAGGCATACACTCAATAATATTCAAAACTAAAATAGAATTAAAAATTAGAAAGTTAAATATATTTATAATGCTTCTGAAATTGTTATCATATTCTCATTCCTGTTGTTGATTTTCCCCTTCCCTCCCAAATTTAATATCATCAAAAGCTTTTTTATTACCAGAATAATTAATAAATAATAAAGTTTTATTAAATATTCTCCAGTTTATTAAAATAGTAAATGCTTCAACTAGTAATTAGAGCAAAATGTGTTGATCTCAACTTCAAAAATAACCTAAGATTTTTTTGTATGATATAGTGATGAAAAATAAAAGTATGACTTGAGAGTTGATATCCGAAGTCACAATGGTTGACAGCTGAATGATTTCTAGCTTTACTTTTACCTTTGCATTTTTAGAGGTAGGAACTTTCAGAGGTTATTGGATTTTTGTTGATTGATAGTTTATACTTTACAAATTTTACTAGGATTTTTTTTCATTTTCATTACTGTTGGGTATACATTAGTAGTTATTTTTATGGAAACATAAAGGTTTCTCTTTTATTAGTTTCGATTCCATCTATAATCTTAATTTGATTCAGAAAGCAGGAAGCCATCACAGCAATAAGTTTGGTATATAATGTTCTTTCATTTTAGACAATATCAAGCTTCAAATGCTAGAATTCGTCTCCAGGCAACATCTTCTGCTCAGCACAGTAGCAGTTGTCAGATTATGAAACAAAATTCTGATTTCGCTAAACTTAGTTTACCCAGAGTTAATGCACTATGTGCATATTACACTATCACTCATGTGACTAATTATAGGCAATAAAAATAAATAGTCATCAAAAGGATAATTTGTTTTGCTTCTTTATTTTTTTATTAAGTGGCTTACTTCCGTTTATAATTTATATCTTTCAAAGTTGAATTGAAGCATTAAAATGTTCAGTTTCATCACAGCAAACATCTGAATGAATTGCAAGTGAATATAAAACACAATACCAAGCAATTTGCTGAAAAAGCAGAAAGTAGCACATGATTAGCCTGATGGTGATAAAATTTTAAAGCTGGAAGGAAACCTCTGCTGTTACAGATGAAGAAATTTATGCCTAGGTTTATTAAATGACTTGTTCAAGGGAAAACGAAGATTAAGTGGGCCCAGAATTCATATTTCAGAAAGAAGTTCACTGTTCCTTTTAATATTTCCAAGAATAAAAAGGGTTACCACATGCCTATAGAAGTAGCTTAAATAGATATAAAATGTTTTGAATAAAGGATTATAAGCAAATACAAACTGAGATACATAAATCATCCTCATTTGAAACTACTGTGGCCAAATACAGAAACAATGGGCCAGAAGAAGTGAAACTCTTCATTGCAACAGCTTGGTGTTTCCGGGATCAAGATTTTTTTTTTAAATCAAATTTAAAAAGTTCTGCACAGGTATCATGAATTCCCATGTTTATATGTTCAGTGAA
This sequence comes from Mormoops blainvillei, assembly GCA_004026545.1. Classification (NCBI taxonomy): domain Eukaryota; kingdom Metazoa; phylum Chordata; class Mammalia; order Chiroptera; family Mormoopidae; genus Mormoops; species Mormoops blainvillei. The sequence continues at coordinate 148,896 of PVJD01002882.1, forward strand.
GTTTTATGTATCTTATAGTATCATAAAGGATTACCACCATATTACATCATTACAACTCACATTATTGTAAATTTATGACTTCATCAAATCCACATTATTTCACATTTGGTTTGCGGTTACCGAGAAATGCTGCAGGATTTGAAAGGGATTTATCATCATCTGCTTATTAAAGTTGTGAGATAAGGGGTGGAATCACAACAATGGACCTCCTCAACTCATGTATCAAAAATATGAGTGTGTTTTACACAGTTGTATTATTCTGTGTGTGTGTAAGGGGGAGATTTAGAAAGAACATAATAACCATAAAACCACACACGGTTGTGTTTTAATGTAGACTTTTCTGATGCTTTTTTAAATGGAAAATTTGCATTAAAAACATCTCAACTATAGAGTGGATTATCTCTTGTAAAAATATGTTGCTAATTTCATTAATACACATTAATTGTGTTTAATATATACACTTTTCTCTAATTTTCAAATTTCTGTTTATGATTCATTATAGGTCTTCTCATACATTTTTTGATTCATAAATTATCTGTTCAGTGTGTTTAAACTAATATCTGAAGTTTTAATTTTATTAGTGAATTTTTCTTTATTTCTGAAATTCTAAGTGGTTTATTTGTATTTCCTAGTCCTCTGCTCAAATTTCCTATATTTAAGAAATTTGTTTGTATGTATTCATCATATATATTTTTAGTCCCAGTCTACAATTTCATTTTTCACTAGATTTTGGGTCAAATATTTTAAAAACTAATTATTGTTTAATAAAGTGTTATCATTTTAAGTGCCTAATTATATAAATAATTTTAAAGAATCTTTAGTTTCATCTATTTAAGGAAAGAATGTATTGTATTTATGTCTAGCACTGAAGCTAGAAAGCAGCTTACATTAATGCAAAGAGTATAAAATGATTTTGAATCCCTGTGCTGATTTTATGTACATCTAAGAAACTGCCTTTCAAAGCCAACTGAAACTTGCCTATTTTACCTGAGTCCCTGCCTTTTTGCAAGCCCTGAACTTCCATTTTCTAGCTCTCTGACTCTATATTTCTCAAGTCTCTCCCTCCATTTTTAGATTTGGTAATTTTGTCAAGGGGAAAATAGACATCAAATATTGGGCTCACATTTCCAGTCTTTCCTTTTCACTGGGATTATAACTATTAAATTCTTGACAGCATTTTGAAACTTCTGATGTATTTGGACTAATTAAAATACATACATTTTTCTCCATATTAGCTAGGCTTTTCTGGAGGAAGGTTGGTATGTACAAGCTGGTTTGCAACAACACACTCTTTTGAATTTTTAACTGATGGCTCCATTATGAGTGTAAGTTACTTTGAAGCCTAGAATTACCTTCAAAACTTCTTTTTGGTCTTTTTAAATACATGAGTGCTAAGCTTAAACATTTACCAGCTAATATTTGTTTAATTGAGTTATTTTTCATTCTCTATAGGGATATTCAATTACATGTATATCTCACAGTTTACCGCACATCAGATTATGTTAAGGTTTAAACACTAAAATGTAATTCTCAGTAAAACTGAGCATCATGATTTGTGAATATAGGCATTTGATGGTATTTTAAGTCATGAGCATCTGAAATCAGACATGTAGAATTACAATGGGGACAATAGTCCTACAAATAGAGCCATGACACGTTTTGATTTACAACAATATGTAAATTTATATAGATAGTTAGTAGTTTAAAATATCAAGAATAATGAAAGACATTTCACTCTTTTTCATTATATCCTCCTACTCTCACAGTGGAAATTGAGCATTCATTGGTATAAAAATTACATAATTTAAAAAAGGAACACCCACACACAAATGCATATATTTAATGTAGCAAGTGAACTAGCTCTATGTAGAATAAACACTATTGCTTCAGTGTTATGTAAATGACACTAAAAGTGTCCCTAAATAAAACATCTTGCCATATCATTGGAAGGTCTGCAATAACCCTTCTTCAGGGTTCTCATATTTTAAGCCTGTTGGGGGTATTTTGCTCTTTTTGGAAGGGACGAACCTTTGCTGAAAGTTAATATTGCTGGAGCAATACTTATCTAATCAACAAAATAGTTATTCACTTTTATGTGGGAATAACAGTAATAGTGCTTGGACCTTATCACTCTAAAGTGCCTGACTTCCTAAAGGAAACACAAAAATAACGCACAATATGTGATAACTGTATAGCAATAAAAAAACAGTTGTCTAAAGCTTGCTTTGTGCCAGAGACAATGTATGCCGTGTTAGGGACATTATGCACATACCCACTATAAATAATATAGATTATATTATATAAATGATATATAAATAATTTATAAATAATATAAATATTATATTATATCTATAAATCTGTGTGTATGTTCCATTACAGCGTTTTAAGTTTGTACTGTCTTTTTAGTCTTTTACATATATATACACACACATGCACATATACATATATGTGTGTATATATATATATATGTAATCTCTCTCAGAGGAAATATATATTTTTCTGCATTATGTAAAGGAAGTACAAGAGGCTTAAAATAGTCAGTAAATTATATACTCTAACACAACTAAGAAATGACAGATCTCAAGTCCACAGGGAAGTTTCATAAGTTTATGGGATAGATCAGTGTGTCTCAAACTAAGCCCTCTAGCTACTAGCTGTCAAATTATAGAAGTTTAGATTGAATTACCTGTAAACTGTGTGAACCTTTTCATCTTCTATTTTTATTTGAATGCCATCTAAAACCAAATTAAGAATTCTAGATCATCTATGTTTAAACCTCATATCTATTCCTGACATAATCTTGTAACCAGTCATGGAGGTATTGGGTTGACCAAAAAGTTCATTTAGTTTTTCTCTGTATAATGGCTTAGCAGTGCTAGTTGTATCTAACTTCATTCAAAACAATTTTGTTAGATTATATTGTGACAGCTGTCATATCAGCATGCAATTACAAAAAACTTATCAAAATTGATGAATTTTTGTGCAACCATTTTAATATTGAAGATGGAAGAAAGTACACAAGATTTTCAGTATATTATACTTCATTATTTCAAGAAAGATAAAAACACAACTGAAGCGCAACAAATGATTTGGGCAGTATATGGATAAGGTTCTGTGACTGCTAGAACATGTCAAAGTGGTTTGCAAAATCTCTTGGTAGTATGAACACTTTTTGCCAAATAGCTCTTTGCTGTGGGGCTATCTTATGCATTGGAAGATGTTTAGCAGCACCTCTGGGTTCTATCCACTAGAAGCCAACTGTGGAAAGTAGCTGACATACCGAAAATATCCAAATCAATATAGTTATTGGTGAAAATGAAAAATGTGTCTCTTATTTTACACAAAAAAACAAACAGGTTTTTTGGCCAACCCATTTTTGTCCTCATTTATAATTGAATTGTGCTAAATAACATGACATTGCTTTGAGTTAATGGAAAAAAACAAAACAAAACAACCAGACTAGTCATAATCAAGAAATTATGATAAATATGTACTTGTCTGACAGTTGTCTGATATAATGTACATAGATATGCCAATCTAAGTAAATCTTTCTTTACAAGTCAATATTATACATAATAACATTAAGAGATGAAATTAATCTTAGAAATGTTTGTATTTTTTCTGCACATAAAATTAATATTAATTGTAATTGTATTGGTTTGAAGTTTCTTTTTAGTTAAATGTCATTTTCTTTTATTTTGTAGAAACTGTTAGTATAAAGAGTTTATACTTAGTTTTAAATTTACATATATTCAAAATCGTTGAAATGAAAACCATTTAAGCCAATGACGAAGCCAATGAAAATTATTTTCCTTTAAAGTGGATTAACACATTACTTTTGTTTTAGAACACTGGCATGGGAATAGTTAAGTTTTATGAAATAGAAATATTGTATATAAAGCCCTCAGGCAGTTGGGAAATCAGTTAAGTGAGAAAGTATGAGATCTCATGCATTTATCATATCAGGTCTTAAAGATAACTCAGGATCAACTAGGAAGGTTGGGAAACATAATATATAAATTTACAACATTTTTTTTTCTTAAGGCCTAATATGAGGAAGAAACTTCTCCACAGTATAATGATAAGGCAAAGTCAAAATTCTGTTCATTTTTTGTGCTATTTTACACACTGTTATCTATTATGAAAATACATGCTGAAGTTTTAAATGATTTTCTTCTAAAGGCAGGGAAAGTTAACCTGTAATTGTAAACTAATCAAGAAAATATAAATACTTATAAAAACAGAGAAAACCAAATAGAACCAAATAAAATAAATACATTTGCCCATAAAATATGTTCATCTTTTAGTGTTTGTGGATGTTCACTAATAACCTTTGTAATAAACGGGTATTGTAGTGAATAAATTGGTTCCCAAGTTCTGTGAGCTGCTCTAGCAAATTAATCAAACCCAAGAACCTGATCTTGGGAACCACCAATTTATAACCAATCAGTCAAAAGCACAGTTAACAACTTGAAGTTAAGATTGATACCTGAAGTGGGGACAGTCTTGTGCAACTGAGCTCTTAACCTGTGGGATCTGACACTATCGCAAGGCAGTGTCAGACTTGAGTTAAATTTATAAGACGCCTGGTCATTGTTCACTGAGAATTGGAAAATTGTTCAGTGGTGTTGGAAAATACATATCAGAGTGGTTAACATCTACTATCAGTAGACTTGAAGTATAGGAGATTAACCTGGGCAGTGTGGGGCAACCTCATCAAACAGTTGAAGGCCTTTAGGACAAAGTGGGGTTTCTCTAAGATAAACAATTCTGTTTCAGAAGTGTAGCATCAAGTACTGAGTTTCCAGTCTACCAACCTACCCTGCAGATGTCAGACTTGCCAACCTCAAAATCAAATGATCTAATTCCTTAACAGTTTTGAGGCAAGATAGTAAGAAGCTAGGAAATTTCCTTGACAACTGGAATGGGGAACTGAGACAGATGGCTGATTCAAACTGGCTTCATCCAGCACACTGACTCACCTGCCTCCGTCTTCCTGCACAACCGCACACTTAAGCATTAAGCCCTCGTGACAATGGGGCTCTGATCAGCATCAAATCATCTTAGAAACAAAGCTTCAAGTCTGTTGGCTACAAAGACAGAGTTTTGGTCAAGTTAAAGGTAATGTCTAAACCTCATCTGTGTTTCAGCTCCAGACTCAGGCAGCGAAACCCGTTGAAGCAATACCGTGGCTGGAACCATGCACAGATGCGATGACCAATGGCCCCCTACCCTCGTGCCAACCAGTAAGTAAAGACCATGACCCTGACGCTATATGTTCATTTTGATGAGCCAGCATATTAAAGGACATACCTGAAAATTTGATGAATATTCTATTGAGATCTTTCCCTAAAACCTCCTCCCAAATTTCTGCATTATATTTAGCTATTCAAAACTTACTACAAAAACAAAAACAAAAGAGAAAAACAAATTTTACTACGTTAGCCATAAGAACAAGATTACTTGCAGCTTGTTTTATTCCCATTATCCTGTTATCTAAAAACTTAGACAAGGACACACAAACCCATGTTATAGCTGCTAACATCTCTGTTCCAACCAAGTGGCCATGGGCATTTACACACATCAAACAATACAGGTATGAAAAGAACCTAATTATCAGACATAAAATAAGCCAGTAATTAGTATGTGCGTTACTGTGCAGAAAATACAAAATATGTCTACTCTAACCTGATGTTATCTGTGGCCAACTACCTGATTCATCCAGTTTTGGGGTTTTTTCCAGTAACCTCACCAGTATGGCCCATGTGCTGCTTTTCATTTCCACTGTGAACTGATTCACTAACATTAGATTGCATTACAGCTCAGAAATGTTTATCATCTATTATTTTTTTCTTCCATAGCATATTACTTTATAAACACCTTAACTGAATTTGTTATATTGACAAAGTAACTACATTTTTTCTAATATGGCAGGAATTATGCGATGTTCGTATCTAATTGCAATGCATAATATACTAAATAAACACTTTTAAATGGTACATTTTTTCAAAGCTTATTTATCATCCTATATTAAAATCTATGTATCTGTCATAGTTATAATACTCTTTTGTATAAACCCTCAATCTGTCAGGTTTTAGCTGAATATTATAAATATATAATAACATATGTTTTAAATTAAATGTTACTTTTTCACTCTTTGTAAATCCATTTTTTGACTTATATACAGAATGAAAGCATTCCGGAGATTTTTATTCTTCTCTCATGATTATTGTCAGTTTTTTCTGTGTTCTTGAACTTCACAACAGATCCCTGACTTTCTGAAATATGAACGATTACATAGATGTATTCTTTAAAGTTCTTTGAAAATAATTAAGCACATAACTTTCTGACATGCAGCTGTTCTGTTTTCTTTGTCTACCTTGAATGACTTCTTCAATTTTTTTTCTACTTTTGTCCTTCCTCTGAATTCATTTATAACTGAGAGGTATAATTTTTTATATTTTTGACTCATATTAAGGGGGGAAAAATTCAGGCACATTATACTGAAAATCATCAATTCTTTTTTGCTTGTTCTTTTTATTGCTGATTTTCTGTCTTTCCTGTTTCTTCCTGGCTGATTCTCTTCCAAGCTTTTGGTCAGTGTTTGAATTGCTATTATGTCTCAGGGAGGCACTCACTCTTCTCCAGTGAGGCTCCTTTGTTTTCTTGAAACAGTTCTCTGAGGTAGACAGGGCAGGCATTATTAATCTCAAGTGAGTTCTGAAGTACTTGTTGGAGACATTGAGGTACTGGATGCTCATGTAAAAATAGGCAGAGGAAATGCTACAAGCATGTTTCCAAACCTTATTTTTAAGTGACACTGAACAGTATGTTAGGAACAATAGTTGATAAAATCTGGTAACCGACAACCAAGTGGACTCACTTGAGAGAAGAGACTGAGCAGCCTGTTAGTGCAAGAATTCAAATCCAGCTCATTTCAAATCCCAAACACTTTCTCTTTTCACCACATGGCACTGTTTCTACAGTTACCTGCTCTGGCAGACATAGAAATAAATGTATCTTGATACAAACTAATCACGATTTGATACAGGAGGGGGTTGAAGCATCAGGGAATCATGGTTCATTAAAATACTAAAATCATCCAGAATATCTCCCAAACACTGCCAGAACATTTTTGTTAATTCTACTATGCCTGGTGAAAATGAAAAATTGTTAAGCTCTATCTCACTCAGTCCTCTATGTTAGCAGTCCCCAGCGTTTTTGGCACCAGGGACTGGTTTCGTGGAAAGGGGGAGGGAGGCTTAGGTGAGCTTCACTTGCTCACCTGCTCTGGAGGGAGGGGAAGAGGAGACAGGCGGAGAAAGGAGGCAGAGGTTCACACCCTGGGGGTTTGGGGACCCCTGCTTTACGCAATGGTGATTTTTATTTGATTTTTTAAATACTCAAGCTGAAAACATTATCCTCAGTGCTATGTTTATGTATTTATATGTGTTTGAATAGACTAAAACCAGAAAGTATTTCTATAATATCGGTTTTCATGATATGTTTATTTAATGTTAAAGCCTCTTTTTATCATGATAGAGACTTTATGGATGAGCCACTAACTCTGGTAGCATGCAAGATCCAAGGGTAGTAAAGGTTGATATTTAATCAATACCGTTTCTTCCTTAATATTTCTCTACCCTTATTTTTTATTTTGTGTGTAGTATCTTTGATTTTTTGTTATTTATTAAAATCCTATATTGTAGTTCAGAAATTATATCTTAGATTAAATATGTATTTCACTGGCAATTGTTAAGCATGCCAATACACTCTTATCTAATTTCTTATGGATGTCTCAAGAGATACACTGTCTAACGGCTCTGAACAATAGGTATGCTCCAAATTGCTTTTAAAAGCATTGACAATCAGTCTTTCTCCAGAAGTCTGAGTATATGACATATAAAGAGAAATGTAAAAATCAGGGGTACAAAACCACACATGCAGACAGAGACCGATGGAACACAATCAGCAATAGTGTTGAACCAAAAAAAAGTCAGAAGCAAGTAGTAACCATGTTATAGAGCAAATAAAGTCAATTCAGAAAGACTACACATAAGAACACATAAGCAGTGGAATCAAAAACTAAGTAAGATATCACGAAGGTAGAGCTAGAGGAAGGAACAAAGTATATCGATTTTGGGGAGATGTTAACCATGGCAAGAGTTCGTATGCCAAGTAGAGATGTAGTTGCCTTGAGTTAGAGCCCTGCAGCCTAGTATTTCCTGTTCTTTCTCACTTCCGTGAGCCCACTTCCAATAATGTGGCACTTACTGAGATGATCAGCACCCTCTTTCTAGCAGTCTTCTTGAGGGCAATAGTACAAAGAAATACTTAAGAAAATGCATCTGCATGAAGGAAACTAAAACTTCCTTGTCAAATGGAATTCTAATCCCTGAAGCTATGTAGATTGAATTGTCTAAAGAAAGAAATCTGCCCTGGCTGGTGTGGCTCAGTAAATTGAATGCCTGCCTATGAACCAAAGGCTCACAAGTTCCCTTCCCATTCAGGGCACATGCTTGTGTTGTGCGCCAGGTCCCCAGTACATGGCGCGTGAGAGATAACCACACATTGCTGTTTCTCTCCCTCTCTTCTCCCTTCCCCTCTCTTAAAAATAAATAAATGAAATCTTAAAAAAAAGAAAAGAAAGAGAGAAAAGAGCAATGATCTAAAATTTAAACAAAATAATAAAAAAATAAATAAAGGAGGAAATCTATAAAATCATGATGAGAATGGAATTTATCCTATCTGAGATATTTCAGGTGACTTTGGCTTTGTCTAGAAAATATTCAAACAATATTAACAGAAAGTGTTAATACTGAGGGAAACTGCCCATGAAATGTGGATTCACAGTGTTATAACAGAATTCATTCACCAATATGAATATACTCAAAGAAAGAATCAAAGTTCTAGCTGAATAAACATGCTTATAGGACTCTTTGCTTTTTAAATAATGGGTACAATTAAAAAATTGATGTATGATAAAGGATTCATCATGTGCGTTAATATTCTCTATGATATAACCAGTTGATACAATTAGCATCTTCATCTGATACTTTTTCTTTACCCTCTTAATTAGGTAAAAACATTTTTGTGTAAAAACACATTTTGTTAACCAATGAATACATAAATAAATGCAACAACAAATCTGCATCTCCCTCTCTCTCTCTCTCTCTGTCTCTCGCTCACCCTCCTCTTCTTCTCTCTCTGGAATTAATCTTAAAAATGCATTATACAAATTAGTATAATGCATGACAAAACTTAATATTTAGGAATAATATGTTAACCTAATTACCATTCTACTACCACATATAACTCATCAGAAGTCTATGAGGACATTTTATGAGTTACCTGTGTCCAGGTATACAATAAAAAATCTTCGCTTCTCAAATTAGCATCTAAATCATATTACTGACTCTATTCCATCTGTGAAAAGGAATATGTAGAATCCAAAATAATTGGAAAAATACATTCATTTGAACGCATATTATGGGTAGCATAAATATGAACTAACTTTCATTGATATATGGTTAAAAGAAAAAATCAAAAAAAAAATACAGAGAAAGGTTTTTTCTACATTTTTGTACCAGAAACAAAATTGTCAAAGTTTTTTTTGCCTCTTTCCAACTATTAGAATATCGGTTGGTATTAGTATCCCTTCGTTGTGGTACCAGAGTAAACATCTTATTAACTTAGTGCTATTAATAGGCACTTGAATGTTATTCCTTCACAATAAACTTAGAACTAACCTATACTACAAATAAAAACCATGAAAAACATCAGTGAAATAATTATTTTAGCAGCTTTATATTCACTTGTAACATGTTTATTATACAGTCAATAAGATAACTAACATTTCTGAAATATTTCAGTAATAACTGAAAAGACTTCCCAACCTTATTAGAATAGCATTCTGCTCTGAGTCTGTCCCATGTGTTCTGTTATCCCAGTCAAACAAGGAAAAGCTCAAGATTCTTCATAACAGACCTTAGTACAATTGTTACACAAACAATGACCTTGGGCTTCTTAGTACTAAGCATTGTTTTCCATATTTGCTTCTAAGTCTCATTAGCATAATTCTATAAACATACAGTAGATGTTATTGCTATTTTTATTATGAAGTGTTAAGACCAGCCCGAGTCTTTACTGAACCTCCTATCTCAAGTCTGTGATTTCCAAAATCGAGGATGTATCAAAATCACTTCAAAAGGTTCTTTTAACAGATTACTGTTTCTCCTGCCCCCGGGGTTTCAGATGCAGTGGGGGCCAAAGGATTTGCATTTTTATGCAGTTCCCATATACACTGAGGATGGTGGTTTCTAAAAATACTTATTAAAACATTCAAGAGTTAAACTATAAGGTTCCCAAAAGTTGAATACTTTGGTCCACTTGGTGAACTTGTTCCTAATCCACATAGCTGTTCTTGCATGCGAGCAATCTCATTTATTCTCAAATGACATAAATATATTTAATAGCACTTCTGAAAAATCTAAATAAAATGGCTTATCAAAACATACCATTAATTGTACACTTTTAAGTATTACTGATTGATAAATGTAGAAATATCATTACTTACAATTTTACAAATTTATACCACCAATATTTTGATCAATGTAATTGAGATGGGAATTGAGTTTAAAGACACTTTTTTGTCATGTTCATTTTCACTAAGACATGTAAAAAGAAGTAAAATCACGTTCAAATTATGCTTTTGTTGGAATTTTTATGTCTTCAGTTACAAAAATCAGGAATAAGAATATACATCAAAGTAACATAACCTAGCTTTTACTCTATATAACAGTTTCAATATATGTGCCCCAAACCATTCCTTAACAGTGTCCTTTTATAAGACTTAATGTGGTCATATACAATAAATATTATTGATTTTTAAGTATTAGCAATACTTTGTAACTTCTCATAAGTATAAATCGTCCACTGAGTTTTGTTTTTCCAGATATGACATAGTTTGCTTTATTTTAGGGGTTACAATATACATTGTTCTTAGTGCAATTTACCTTTCTTTACTACAATATTATCTTAGTTGGAACTGGTTGTCATAAATCAATGAAACATCAGCTTAGAGGTTAAAGCTTTCTACTAGAGAAACGTTGCTTACATTGTCGAAGTGATAAAATTGAGTATCTTCTCCCTAATCTATTACTTGACATGGTGTTTGTATAGGTGTGTGTGTGTGTGTACTTTGAGTAAAACATTTTATATGGTAAATGTTAAATAAATTCAGATGCTCATTGCCTTATTCAATTAAAGCAGCTGTCGAGTGAATTTTCAAAAGGTGGTTGCTATGCCAATATCATCAGTTCTTACATTTAAAATGCAATGCTAATTTTATCACATAGCAATATCAATTTTAAAGAGACATTGTTTCACCATTTGCTCCTCCATTTATTAGATGTATATTCAATACTCACCCTGTGGCAGGGACTACATTAGGGATGCATGGATGAACAAAGTATTGTTTCTGGCATAAGCCATAGCTTTCTGGAAATATCCCTATATCCTCTTTTTTTTTTTTTAAACTGTATCCAAGAAATTGCTGAGTCTTAGTAAAACTTCAGAGGCCTTTTATTTGTCTGAATAAAGCCATATCATTTTAAATAATTTTAGAAGGTATTTTCTGGAAATGCAGTCAAAGTTGTGACACTATATTCTGAATATTCAAAAATGCAAAGAAAATTCTCTTGATTTACTACAGACATTCTCTTTTTGGAGGATACCCCTCTCCTCATTCACGCCAAATGTTTAACAATGAGTGCCTCTTTTGACACAACTGGATTTGATGGGATGAGACTGGACACTTTGCCCAAGCAAATCAATCAAACTCCCTTCTCCTGAAATTCTGACTGAGGAAGCTGCTGAGGAATAGATAATAATCATCTGAGTTATGTTTAAAAGTACATACAATCAAGGATAAAATTAATCCAGGGAGTAATATAGAAGACAGCTGATCCTGTTTAGCAACAAAAGGGGGACAGAGATGCTGTGAATGAGAAAGGACGAATGCAGCGCCAAAGCAATGGTAGGGTCCCCAAGGATCTCATTCCAGACACCCCCTCTTCACTGGAGCTGATTATGTTTTTCTTGAAATTAGAAATTTCTTGGCTATAACAAAAGTTATTTTGCTTTTTAAAAACAGCTGCAAATAATGTGAAACAAGGTATATGGAGCATAAATTTAGTAATCAAACTGTCTGTGGTCCAGCTAATTCATCAAATAATAATTTAAGGTATCTTTTTATACCCTCAGGTAAATTACCTTATATTTAGCTGTCATTCAGATAAATTTAAAAAAAAATACATGATAAGGTGTTTCAGTGATTTTTTTTTTCAATTTCTAAGCAGGCGGAGTTACAACCCATTTTGAGAAACTGCTTTATCACTAGAATAATTCTGGATTTCTCTCTAAATGACAATAACTCATTTTCATATATGGGAATGCTTTTTAAACCAAATAAAACTTACTAATCTAGCCCTGGCTGGTGTGGCTGGTGTGGCTCAGTTGATTGAGTGCCGGCATGTGAACCAAAGGTTCGCCGGTTCGATGCCCGGTCAGGGCACATGCCTGGGTTGCAGGCCAGGTCCCCAATGGGGGCTGCTTGAGAGGCAACCACACATTGATGTTTCGCTCCCTCTCTTTCTCCCTTCCTTCCCCTCTCTCTAAAAATAAATAAATAAAATCTTTCCAAAAAATCTTACTAGTCTAATAATCTTTGCCTGTATGCTGTCTCACAGTTTTGATTTTATCCATTTTCAGCTGTTAATTACGGGTAACCCCTATTTAAGAGGAAATATATTATACTCTGCAATGTAAAGGTAAATTTCTGTTTTGAATCAAAGGACATTCATCATGAAGTTTTTCATAGAAAGAAATGTTTACAATCTTTTTCAAAAGAATATATTAAAAGTTGCTGAGCTTCCACCACCTGTTCCTGACAGCTATTTTAGTGTAAGTAATACATCACAAGGGTGACGGCAATCTGATGATGTATTGGAACTATACATCATTGTGGTGACGGCGCTTTAATGACAGATGAGTAATACATCTTCAGGTAAAGCCTCAAATACAGGCTTGCTTCGAAAATAGAGTTTCGGGAAGAAGAAAACACCTTATCAACTTTATAAAAGAAAGCATGTAATAAAACATAGTTTGCTAAATAAGAGGTATGTAAGTTTGGGTGCAGAAATGAGAGACCTTTCAATGTCCTTAAATTTTTTCTTAATGTGTTTATTGCAAGTCAAAAATTCCTGTTCATTAAAAAATTGTTCCCACTTACTTTTTGTCTCTGTAGACTTTATTTAGACTCCTTTCAACATGTACCTTGTTTTTCCCCGCCTTGGAACTTGAAGAAATTTCCTTTTAGCTTAGATTGTTCATTGACACTCTTCTTGCTAATAAAAACTCCTTAACTCTGTAGAGACAGGCACGTTATCTGTCTATTTCTACTTTTTTTGTTTAATAAACTAGTCAAAACTATATTTACTTTTTCTTAAGAACTTATTTTTTCTATTTTTACATGGATATGAAGAGTAAAATTCTGTCTATTATACTCAATAAAGGAAAGAATCTTTGGAAAAGACTAACAATATTCTTCATTTTCAAGGAAGAATATTGTCTTCTCTCTACATTAAAAAGTAAAAGCATATTTACATTATAAAATCTTTAAAATGTTAATGAATTATATATTTAATTTTGAAACAGGAAAAACAATCTTAAAGACTGCATATATATAAATTACAGTTATAATAACAGAAATACTTGACAATATTTAACAGGATGTGATAAGGTGATAAAATGCTTTTTAAACAAAATATTATTATCAGACTGATTATAAGAAGTAAAATGACAGTTATGATGTTAGATACCTCAATCTGTGTCACACATTAGAAAAGTTCACTGTCTCACATTGTGACATGTACTCCAGGTTTGCTTCTGTGATTATTAACACAGGGCAACTATACAGAATGAAAACTGAGAGCAGATCGTTGTGTTAACCTGTTATAGAAAAACCCATAACCCTGGTCTGGAATTAGGCAACATTTTTTTTCTTTTTTCTAATTTTAAGTCTAAAGATTATATATAAATTTTTACTCTCTCTTTAGTAAATTGTTCCTGAAAAGGATAAAACATGTCCAAAAAAATACATGGAAACTGAAACACAGTGCTAGCTAAGCTGTTTTAAAATAAAGAAGTTGAATAAAGAAGAGGTGAATTGCCTGTGATAGGAAAATTCATAATGTGGTAATGTGGTCTTTTGTGGCAGTCAGACCCGGATTTCATGACCAGCTCTGAGTCACCTTTGCTGGGTGACAATGGCACAGCGCCGAGCTCTGCAAGTCTCAAGCTGATCTCCCATTGCATTTGAAGACTTTATGAAACTGGAGGGCAACCCAGTCCAGGGCTCATGCTCCTTGTTACCACTGAACCAAAAAATAGAGACAGGGATTCCATTTTAATTGCACATTTATTAATATCAGGGGCTAGCAGGCTGAGGAGGTGGTGGGTAAAAAGTCTAACATCCACTTACCTTGAGCTTTTTACGTAAGCGGAACACAGGACTTCAGGAGGGGGAAATTCCTAGGGGAGTGCAGCTGCAGAGTGGCTGTTTCTCTGAGGCAGTGAAGCTAAAAGGAAAGCCTGCACCTTCTTCCCAAACTGGCTCCTTTGTTCTGGTGTTATCTCTCTATTTGCATTAGAATTCCCCTTCCTCTGTGCCCCAGAGACCTGTGGTTTCTGGCCAGGCAGGCTATATAATCTCTAGTTAGGGAAGATAAATAAGGTTTTACAGGTCCCGACTCAACTGTTTGGCTTGGTTTAATTTTCTTTTCTGGGTTTCTCCATTCCAATTTCCTGGGAATGTTCCTAGCTTCTCACTATCCTGTCTCATTCCCCCTTCAGAGGCTTCATTCCCTAAAATCTTTCAGAAGTGATGAGGAAGTTGATTCCCTAATTAATAACTGCTTCCTGCTGAGAGAACAGTAGCCCCAGGCTGCATAGGGTATGGAGGTCTCCCCTTGCCTGATTTAAGGGAGACAGGGGAATGGGATTTGACTGGAGCAGAGAGGCTGTTAGCTGATTCCTACAGCAAGGATAGGCTAGAGTCCATAAAGCATCATCATCTAGATATGGAATTGTTGTATCCAGTTGAACGATCTAGTCCTGAAAACGAATCCATTCAGCCAAATCATTGAGTCTCATTTCAGAAGGTGTAGAAGCAAATGGGCTTCTAGAGTAAGGTCTATGCTGTGTAAATGAGTAACCAGGTAAAGAAGGTCATAGTATACACTCTACGTAAACAGAAGGAACATGAAGCCGATGGCCAGAAACAAAAAACTGAAAGACTGAACTACTTACGCTTGTTGCTGGGGCCACATGTTTCCTGCACGTCTTTTGTTTCGTCCACACAAGAAACAGGTTTCTCTGCAACCCCGAATGCTTAGTGGCCATCCAAAAGATGACCATCTCAAACCACTTCATTTAAAATGGGACCTACAGACAGATATTAGTGTCTTTATTTTTCAATTTAAGATTCCTTAAAAAATGATTTGATTAACCCATCCTGAATCAGCATGAATCTCTCGCCCCTCCTCAGACTTTGTACTGAGGTTAGGTCGTACAGGTAGAATTGCCAAAGCTAATTAACTGTAGGGAAGGAATAATGTTTTTTCCTTTCAAGTTATTGTCTGAGACCCTGCTCCCATTGTAAAGGGTACATTCATAGGAGAAAAATAAACAGAAGTTTAATAACATGTATACCTACTGTACACATGGGAGATCCCCAGGAAAAATGAGTAACTCTTTGAAACGACCCAAAGCACTACCTAAATACCGCCTGCAGCAAAAGACCAGATAAAAATGTTTGGGAGGTGATGTAATTGTTATGCAGATTTATGTCAGGAGTCTTACCTCAGTGATAGTTTCTAGAGGTTTTCTCACCCTCCTTTTCCCAATGCAAAAAGGAAAACACCCTTACAAAGGGAAATTGCACTTATAAATATAAGTATCTCCTACACGAGGGTAACTAACTTCTAGCAGGTTGTCAGGTTCTGCTGTGTCTGCTGTATCTTAAAAATAACCAGTTCAAGATAATAGTTATGTGAAAGAGACACACTTTTGAGTAGCAAGCTGTTAGAAAAGGGAGTTTATAGGCCGGGTCAGGGTATCGTTGCTTCATTGCCCTATCAGTGCGCATTTTCCTTCAATAAAAGTCATTTTTTTGTAGTGTTCGTAAATCTGTCTGAATTGTTGAGTGATCCAAAGAATTACAATGTTATAATGCACTGGAATTTAAGGAGTTCAAATAAGTGAAGTTGTAACAGGGTCCAGCCAGCACCCCGCCCCCTGCTCCCAAAATGGGTATTTGTAACAGTGTCCAGAATGTGGAGTGTCCAAGAAAAATATAGGATATTCTCCCTCCCCCACCCTCCTTAGAAATTAAGGAGGCTTAATTTCTAAGCCTCCTCCTTAGGTAGCAGTTTGGTGGACAAAGTCTAGAGAGTCTCAGGAATCATCTCAATAGGAAGTTGGATACTACCGAAAAGCTACCTTAATATTTTCTAAGGCTTTTTAAAGTATTTTATGTTCTTGTATATGTTAGTTTTGACTTTTTTTGTTTATTTCTTCTTCATGACGGAGTTAAAGACTAAGTATGCGAAGTCTTTTACAGTTTCCCTAAGAGATTATTGACTTTGAACCTTGGAAGAGAGCATCCACTTCAGTCAATTGAGGAAAAAAGGAGACATCTGTTGAAGTGAATAGACAATGATAGTTTGCAGCATTATTTAAACATTTAAATTGCTGTAAATAAGTGATACATTTGGCTGTGGAAGTTAACTTTTATGCATACTCTTTGTTTAGTTGCTTAGCATTTGAAGTAACTTTATAATAACTGAACATTCTAGAAGGTGATTGCTTGATACTTGAAAGTCTATTGGAAAAAGAAATCTCAGTGCAAAAGTTTGTTAATTAGCATAATTGACCTTACCAGTATCTTGTCATTGGTTAAATGAGTGGGGCTCAAAATGGAAGGTTATTAAAAACAGTATTCAAGTCCCATTCATTCTTCAATGGATGAGAGATATAACAGCAGATGAGCTCAGTGTCCTGGTTCCCCTGGGATAGCAAACAAGGTCAAAAGCCCCAGTGCTGCTTGTCCTCACTTCAGAGAAGATCCTGTTTCCTAAACTATCAGGAAATAGTTCTATCTGCCTAGTTACATCATGCAATGGTGAAGGCTAGTGTTGCCCAGGGCAGAGAATGGGTTTTTGAAACAACAAAAGCGCTGGTATGATTGTTTCTGTGCCTAATATTTACAATAAATGTTTCCACTTTGGGGCAGAATTCGGATTTAAGACTTCTGTTCCTTATATCTTGACATTTTCTGAACGAGCAAATCAGTTCAGATCATTTTGCAACATATTGTGTAATGGGCTATATGCTGAGCAAGTGACAATGAAGAAGTATGCAGTACTTATCTTCAAGAAGTTTACCATTCAGCCTAAACTGCTGAACTAAAAAAATATTCTTCTTTACATGGATTTAGGAAGCCTGCACCCACTATGCAGGCTAAAGGGTGCATAAAATATGGGGAAGGAAAGAAGGAAGGGAGGAAGGGAGAGAGGGAGGGAGGGAGAGGGGGAAGGATGGAATAAAGAAGGAAATAAGGAAGCAAGTTCGCCTATGATATGAATTAAATTCTGCAACTTAGTGGAGCTTTAATTGAGCCCAATGTCCCAGTCTTTGGACTATTTATCTCCTGCTCTTATTTGATTTAAACTTCCTGAACTCAAAACTATAGCTGCTTAAGGTTTCGGTGTTTTTCACACATCAAAGAATTCGTGGCAACTCTGATATAATTCCTCTTAATGATTTATTAATATCATACCCTATTCATATTATTAATATGAAAAATAGTGGGATTTGCTCAATATTATGCATTCTGTGGTCTTTCAAAATAAAAGGGTGTTGGTAGTGAAGTTAGAGTAACTTAACATAGAATATGTATGTAAGATAATTATCAATATCATAGGCGCACTAATTTTCAAATAGTTTCTAAAACATCATTCCATTGTAAATCTCAAAATGATTTCAGTAATTTTGAAATAAGTAACAAGAGGTTTGGATGTTTTAAGTGCCTAAACAAGTGCACAGCTATCAACAGACCATTCTAGATTGAAAAACAGATTTTTTTACCTCCAAATGTCATTCATTTTATGTATGACTATATGACCTAAAGTTGACTTTTGATATGCTCCAAAGTCCTTGAAATTATTCAGCCATGATGGTATGTATATACACGGTACTGCCATTCAGGTTATCCAGAATTTATATAAACAAAGCTTCTTACTCCATATTTAAATTTTACTCCTTCTCTGTACATCATCATTCTGGCTAGTATAGAAATTTATAGCATTTCTTTTTATAGCCAAGACAAATGTAAGATAAGAATGTCTCATAAAAACGAAACACAGTTAAATTTCAACTTTTTTTCTGGTTATAAATACAAGTGCCTAAATATAAACTTAGATATTCTTTCCAACAATTCTTCATTAAAACATTCATGCTAACATTATCTCCTATGTGGTACAAATTAGAGCTCTCTGTATTAAATCTCCCAATTCCTTTCCTTCGTGTGATCATTAAGTATCTATTTAATGTCTACTATATACCTTGTGTTATAAGCAAGGAGTAGAAATATCCTAATTAACAATCTAGATGAAACCCATCTTTACTTTTTTAATGAATTCATACATTGTATTACTTTAAGGAATACATGTCTGTAATGCTTTTTAGAACTAACTATTCATGAAAAAATCCCATAAACAGTGTAACAAGTGGTGTAGATATTTAGAGTTAATATTAGTAATTTATTACACTAATCATCACAAACAATAAAAGTGTATTTATTTCAGATATCTATCTATCTATCTATATCTATATATAGATCCTCCAAACTAGATATTGTACCTGATATTCAAAATTTTAATGCTCATAAGTACAGAGAAAAATTAAATATGAATATGAGACTTTGGGGTTTTATTTCTTATTAGAAGCTGCTTTTTTTATTTTCCAAAACCCCCAAGAATGTCTATAGCATGCATTATTTCTCTCTGTGAAGTGGCAAATGACATTGGAAATAGTCACTGTTGAGTTGCCAGAAGATTAAAGTAACCCCCCAGCTAGAACCTTTTCTTTTAAAAGTGTGCCTGTACCAAGAAGTGAGCATATCACAAATAGCTCATAAAATGAACTTCACTGATTCACATTCGATAGAGGGAAGATTGGTCTGACTTACTGATGTGCCTAAAATACAGGTATATGACTTTCAAATATCATAATAAGTGAAAGGCTACATAAGAAAAAAAAATGAAAGCGCTCGAAGGAATACATTCATAAATAAATATTTTAAATAGCATATCTAAATATAAAGCAAAAAGAGGGTTTAGAGTGTTATGTGTGCTAACAAAGAGTTTGGTGTCTTGTATACTGCTCTCTCCCTTAACAATTTTGCTTGTATTTATGTATTTCTTGAACAATTTGACTTTATTTGAAGGTGATGCTAGTTTTCCTCTAGTTCTGCATTAGTTTACTTTCTATTACACACCATTTAAAAAAAAAAATTGGTAAATGTGACTTAACACATCCTAATATAATTCCCCACTATAAAAATAAGATATATCCCAGGACAGGGTGAGGTAGAATCTGGATGTCAGCTCAAAACAGGGGTAAGGAATTCAAGCCATTAGCCCTGCTACCTCTCTATGCATAGAGAGGTTCAGAGTCAAACTGATACTCCTGGAAATGTCAGCCTATTATCTTAGTCATATTATATGCAGCAAGACTGACTTTTGATTGAAAAAAACAAGGCAAGTGGTATTTCTGGTAATATTTCTAGAATTGTTTCCCATTGACTTTCAGAGAGACTTTAAATGATCATGAATCTGTCCCAAAGGTGATTTGCAAGAAGTAAAGTTCTGCAACATCACTTCCCTAGACTTTTGCTTTTATATATTATTTTATTTACTGTGGGTTGGAGTTGTTTTGAAATAATTAAGACATTTATATGTAGAAAATGCATCAGAAATGTTACAAAAACACACAGTTACCTTTAACAAATTGTCAGACTGAAAGAATGAACCCACGAATAATTACCAAAGTTAACCCATGAACTGGACCAAATTAATAACAGACAATAATATCAAATGCTGTTGGATTATTTCATTTCAAGTCCATCCTTAACTATTAACTAGGAGGTAAAACTTTTTTAAAAATCCTAAATTCATCAAAGTTTCAGTCTTCTCATCAATAAAATTACAATAATAATAAAATCTTTCTTATATGACTGTTGTAATAATTATATAAGATTACCCATGTAAAATATATGATTCAGAACCAGTAAATAGCAGCCAGAAAACCTGTTATTCAGATCATGTTTCTGCCATTAACACCTTGAAATAGATCAAAATGTTTAACATACCAATATGTATTTTAATTATTCTTTAATTAAGCAGCCACACCTCAATTATTTGTTAAGCTAATTTTTTGAGACAGCTAGCAAAATTTAGTAACTAAACAGTAGTAATTAATGCAAGACTATTTCACTTAATTAAAAAGCAACTCTATATGTGACATTTTACTAGACTTTAATCATAGAATACCAAAACAGTATAAATTAATTCCATAATGTTTCTATGAATATCTAGAAGAAAGGTTTTAGAATTCCCAATAATCTTTAAATACTTTATTCATTTATTTTTAGAGGGGGGGAAGGAAGGGAAAAGAAAAAGAGAGAAACATTGATCATTTGTTTCTTTCAAGCTTCTCAACCAGGACCGAACCTGCAACCAGGTATGTGCCCTGACTGAGAATTCAACCTGCCACCTTTGCTTCATGGGACCAAACCCAGCCAATTGAACTACAGAAGTCAGGGCTTGAACTCCCAATAATCCATGAGGTATAATTCAGGAAAACTAAGAAGTTACACATCATGAGAAGGTGGGTTCTTTGGAAAAGACAATAATGCTGGGAAATATATTGAATAGAAGGAAGCAGGTAGGGAAGAAGAAGACCAAATATGAGATAGACCAACTCTATAAAAGAAGCCATAAGCATGAGTACATAACAGGAAGAAGTTGTCTTGGGACAAAAATAAGATGCATTTTCTCATTGCTTTTTCTGCTTAACTTCCCTGTAGAAATAGGAAGTAGAGTTTCAAACCATTTATTTTTGCTGTTGTTGTTGTTGTTTCGGGGCTCTAGGTAATGATGAATATTCATGAAGCTCTCATTTGGTGAACATGTGCATATATTGTGAAATATTACAGAAACAGACATAGGCATTCGCACAGTCAGTAGTAATGCAAAATGCAATTACCTTTAGTAGCTAATGCCAAAATGCAATCATCTTTGTAGTTTCTTAAAGTGTACTTACACTTGTATATTTGCTTTTTTTGGAGGGTGGTTAATTTTTGTATCAATCATTCATCTTTTATATTTTTATCTACTAATGGAATACACTAGTACCTTAATAAACATAATGTTGAAAATTTCACAAAATCCTATAATAAAATTTGCTTGGACATTTGATTAGTTCTCTGGTAAATTTTCTTTTCTCAATATGTAATGTAAATTTTATAAAAATATCCCTAGCTAAGTTTGTTCCATTATTTAACTTTGATGTATCTGCTTTCTTTTTAAAGTTTTGTTATCAGAATCATACTAGTATAGTTAAATGAATTGAAAATATTTCATTTACTACATTAGTTTGAAATGTTTAAAAAATATCTTAAATGATGGTGGAATTATTTGATCAGAGGACAGATTATTTTTCCTCAACTGTAATTTAACTTTAATGTTTCTACTTGGTCTTAAACAAATTTTGGCATATATTTTTATAGAAATTCAATGATTATAGTTTTTAAATATGATCCTACAAATGTATATTAATATATATATTTTTTAAAAATTTGAACTTGAATGTTCATAGATGCTTTGTTTATAATAGTCCAAACTGATAATGGCCCTAATCTCTATTCCCAAATCAGCAAATAAATAAATTTCATGTTTATGCAATGGAATAGTATTCATAAGTTAAAAAAGAACTCATAAATGCTTAAAACTGATTGATATATGGAATTAGACTTTTATTATTTCTAATGGTGTATAGTCATGTTTTCTACTTTTGTACCCTTATTCAACTTAATGGAATTTCATTATTTTTAACAACTTCTTTGTAATTATTAGCTAAAACCAGAAACTGATTTTTTTCTATAATCTTAATATTACATTTTATCTCAGTAATTTCATACTTTGCAGTTATTTTGATGTTCTCTTTATTACTTCTTATATTCAAAACAGTATAATCACTTTTCACATTTTACTTTATTTAATTACTGTGTTATAAAACATAAAATCTGCAACAAACAACAGAAATTACAAAAGTAGCAGTTTAAAGGACCTATAAGTATACTTGAGAAGGAGACAAGGCCTTATACTTCAGGAAAGCCTCAGGTTGAACTGGGTGAAAAATGGGGTTAGAAAAAGTCAGATACTTTCAAGGAGTAGAATAAATACAGAAGAGAGAAAATTAGAGTCTGGCATGTTCAGGACCTGGAAGTAATTCCAAGTTGCCAGAGTTTACAAGGAAGTAAGGAAAGATTGGGAAATTAGATACAATTGGAGATAATACATAGATAAACCCAAAGAATAATTTAAGTCAGAACAGTTTAACCAAAATTTACACTAAAGGAGATAGAAAATGTTTTAAGCAGGAGAGAGGTAGAATTAGTAATATAAGAAATTACAAAATAGAGATTTTAATAGCCATCAGAGTGAACAAAATATTAGTTTTAATCATTAAAACCCCAAATTGACCATGTTTAAAGATTGTTAAACTGGGGCACAATTTGGAAAATTGGATGCCGAAAACAATTAAAAACACAGTAATATTATAAACAAGAAAGTGGATAGAAATGCAGATTTAAAATATGTGTATGTGTATTGATTTAATGTACTATTGTTGGAAGGCAATGTGCCAATGGCTTCATGTACCCATACATGTCTGAGTGTGTTGAGCTGTCCACTCTCGCATTCAGGCCATTTATTTCCCCAAATGTTTGTGCAACTAGAAGTCTGGAAAGCTGAGAAAAAGTATCTCTCTGAACAATATGCAAGATTATTTACCATAAAAAAGAAAAAAATCCTTAAACTTGAGATTGCATAGTGTGAAAGAGTCCCAGAATGTGTAACACGCTGCCCAAGCAAGCCCGCCCCGACACTCTGTGTAAGCTCGTGGGACTTGGGGGAAAAGGAAACTTACACAAATTCCTGTCATTTGCAGTTTTGGCTGTGCTATAAATAATAAATTTTTTTGTCTCTGGCCCAGGAGTTTCATGTCTTCTGTCAGCATCCGTGAAACTTTGACAGGCTGACACATTAGCTTGCATGTGGGGCAAAATCCCTGTCCTCACAATTGCATAAAAAGATACTATTACTTTTGAAAGTATAAATAAAATGTTCAATAGTCTAGAAAATGCATAATTCATTCATAAGATTTAAAATATGAATAAATTATTCCTTTTGAATAAATTAAATAAGTTATCAGATTATTCTAAAAATATTTTAGACACTTAACTTTAGAGAGATCTTCCAAATAATTAGACACTTAATCACAAATTCTTTTCACCGGGAAAAAAAAATTTAAAAAGTATGTAATTTATTATAGTATAATACTGTAAGTTTGGGAAGAAATAAAATAGTGAATTGTACAGATTAACTACAATTATAAACATGGCTACAAAAATACAAATAAAATTACTAGTTCAGTACATGAATCAAATACTGATGTACACAACAGTTATACAACTCCAGCACTGTTGAAACAACTCATTATTTTACTATCTGATTTCATTAGAGACATAAAAGAGATAGTTCTGGACTGGGATCTGTGAACACCAATTATGAATCATATTTTAATATATATTAGTTTGAAAATTCAGTTTCATACTTCACTAAAAATAAATTTTATGACAGGCTTCTTTTTTTTTCTGCCTGTAAGGATTTCTGTTTATTTATTTTTGTTCATTGTTGTCCAGTAACAGCAGTCTTGCCTTTTCCCCATTACTCACCCCTACCCCTCCGCCCCCTCCCCCACAGTCAATCCCCACCCATTGTCCACACTCATGAGTCCTCTACTGATGTTCCTTTGCTTGCCCCTTCACCTTCTTTCTCCTGTTATCCACCTCTATCCTCCCCTCTGGTCATTGTCAGTTTGTTCTTTATTTCCAAGTCTCTGGTTTTATTTTGCTCTTTTGTTTGATGTTTTTATTAGGTTCCACTTATATGTGAGATCATATGGTGTTTGTCTTTCACCACCAGGCTTATTTCACTTAGCATAATGCTCTCCAGTTCCATCCATGCTGTGGTGAAGGGTAGGAGTTCCTTCTTTCTTTATGCTGGGTAGTATTCCGTTCTGTAAACGTACCAGACTTTTTTGATCCACTCATTTACTGATGGGTACTTGGGCTGTTTCCAGCACTTGGCTATTGTAAATAACGCTTATGAACATTGGGGTACATAAGTTCTTTTAAATTGATGTTTCAGGATTCTTAGGGTATAACAATCATGTACCTTATATTGACAGTGCCTAGCATAATGTCAAGCATTTGGAAAACTATTAGTAAGCAATTATATTAGCAGTCAGTGAGGTTTTTTGTTTTTATTTTAAATCTACTATTGGCTTTGTTTTATTGAGTGCATTAGATATAGACATTTTCATATTCACTGAAGGAGACATGGGAAATGAGGTTATATAAACAACTTCCTCACAAGAGGAACTGTTTATATTGTTATTTTCATTTTTGCAATACAAAGTTTATAAATATTGGCTTAATGAGTTATAGCAGTTTCTAAAGTTGCTGTAAAAATCAGCACTAGTCGAATGCCCTACAGGAATCCAAATTTGCTGTCTTACCGTTCTGTGGGCCAGAATTCCAACATGGGTCTCACCTGGCTAAGCCCATGTGTCCACTGGACTGTATTTCTCTCTGGACATGTTTTCTTGATCCTTAATGTCTTATTTACAGAATTCAGTTTATTGAAGTTGTAGAACTGATGTCCTCATTTCCATGCTGGCTATCAGCTGACGGTCCCCTATTCTATCTTTCAAACCTCTGCATGGTTTGAGTCCTTGTTACCTGTCGAATCTCTCCAGCCTCACTTTCATCTTTTGCCTCCTTACTCTTAGTCTTTCTTCTTGTGTTAAGAGTTCAGATGATCATACTGGTTCATCAAATTTTCTCCTTTATTAAAAAAATCTGTATACTTTTATCTACAAAGTTGTTTATTGTTTATTTTTATTTTTATGTTATATAACATTATATTTATAAATTATGGAGTTTAGGGTTTAGATCACTGTTTTAGTTATTACATGCTTTAATAAAACTACCAAATTAATTATCTTGAGTAACTCAATAAATGTATGTATTTTTACTGAAATCATTTACCTTGTACACTAAATAATACCCAGGTTTATTTTCCAGAAAAATATATTCTACAGAAAACATACATACTGTAACTTTAAATTTATCATAATAAAGTTTAACCATATGGTATAATAGGAAAATTATGGATAAGAACTATTTCTAATAACAAGGAATTCCTTAATAATAAAGGTTTCTTTGAATTTATACTTAAACAAAATGAGTTAGCCATTTTATTTAAATTTTATATAAAAGTGCATTGAGAAATGCATTTTCCTCAAGGAAATGCATTTTTCTCAAGAAATGCATTTTCTTGAGAAAATGGCTTCAAGGAATGTGAAGTCATTTAATATTAATAAGTTGGAAATTATATCGATTAGCAAATTTTTAATAGTATTGTTAGTTATGTTCTGTGCTTTATATTAACACAATATATTATACCATTTACTTTTCTTTATGTGCTTCCCCTTGGATGGTTTTGCAGTTTTCTCATTTTATTAAAGTTTTACTTAAATATAGTAGACCATATTAAGGAGGCTATTTTTAAATGTAATAAGACGTTTGGTTTTTATGTGGAAGTTGCTAAAATATGTATTTTGGAAAGATCACTCTCTGGTAAGGATTATAAGTTCAAGAGGGACAGAAGCACTTGAGAGAAACCAATTATTAAACTACAGTGATAGCCCACATGAATACTTATTGTGATTTCTTCAAATTAATTACTGAATGCAGTGAAATAATTCTAGGGTTCTCTAACTTGCATATGGTCATTGGAGCTTTCTGATGTGTGAAACTGAATGAATGTTGAGTTTCTGTGTGCTGTCTTTACAATTCATATCTGCCCAAGGTTGGTTATTGATAGTTTCATTTATTTTGATACTAACCATTCAGAAAAAAAGTTTTTGACATAGCCACCAGAAGACACTGAAGATAACAAATTAATCTGGTAAGAATTTGATATTAGTTGAGTAGTGTTCATAATTATGCTAATTCCTATTATTAACTGAAAATGAAATTATAAAGCTCTTGAATCTGCATATTTGCTCATACAGATGATTATTTCAGGATATTTTGCTAAGGTTATATATTAACAAAGGATTAAAACTTAAAGTACTTATGCTTACATTATTAAATTTATTGTGGTTGAATGAGAATACCAGAAATAATTAAAATTTCATCAATTTGGGAAGTTCAAAAATTCTTACAGAGTATGGCTTCCAGGAAGCAGTCAGTATTTAAACAGTCAAGTAAATGCATAAGTAAGATTAGGGATATAAGTTTGTGGATAGAAAGACATATAATAGTCTTATGGTAGTCTTAAGGTCATATTAGATTTTTTTTATCAGAGGATTATAAATAAAAAAATTATGGATGGAAGAAGCAAGGTAGCAAGATAAGAAGATACTAAATATGTGTGATGGCTTTAGCTCCTTAAATGTGCTCTGTTTTACACAAAACTCTCATGTGAATATTTATAGCAGTTATAAAAAATCAGAAGCAACCAAGAGGCTCAATAGCCAAATGGATAAACAAATTGTAATATGGCCATACAATGGAATGTTATTCAGCAATAAAAAGAAATGAGCTTTCAAACTACAAAGAGACATGGAGGAAACTTAAGTGCATATCGCTAGGTGAAAGAAGCCACACTAAAACCTTGAATATTGTGTGATTCCAATTATATACATTATGAAAAAGGGAAAAGTATACAGACAGTAAAAGGATCAATGGTTTCCAGTGGGGAAATGGACCAGGGAGGAAGAGAAATGAACTAGTAAAGTGTAGGGGATTTTTGGAGAGTAAAACTATTCTGAGTGACCCTCTAATGGTGGATACATGTCATTATGCATTTGTCAAAATCCATAAATATGTATAACACAAAGAATGAACCTTAATGTAGACTATGGGCTTTAGTTAACAAGAGTGTACCAATATTGGTTCAGTCATTAAAAAAAAAATCACCTTAATACAAGATTTTAATAATGGGCCTAGGTTAGGGGGTATATGAGGTCTCTTTATAACCTATGCAATTTTCTGAAAATCTAAAACTGTTCTTAAAATAAAATTTAATCTATTAACGGAGAAATGTATAAATGAAATTTTAAAAAATTGCTTTAATGAAAGAATCTGGCACATAATATGATATGTATTTAAGCTGTGTTAAGTGACAACTTGTTACTGATAGTGTAGAAATTCAGATGCATGTGTTAAAGTGGCCCTTGTCTATTATTTCCTCCTTTGTGCATTGAAACCAAAAACAGTTGATTAGAAAACAGGTCCAACAATTGTTCAAATACTTTTTAGTTATAAGGAAATAACTGTAGTCCTATGTGTATGCATGTATTTACACATAAATGCACTTTCATGAGTGTATGTTTGTATAATGCAACAGAAATATAGGTGTACATTATACCATGCAAGACTACCATAGATTAAGGATTTACTACATTCTTAGTTCTACATGTACAGGTGTAAAGATAAAGTAGCTAAATTACTCCTTGTGGGTTACATTTCTATGTTCAGCAAGGCTGGTT
Organism: Mormoops blainvillei; assembly: GCA_004026545.1. NCBI lineage: Eukaryota > Metazoa > Chordata > Mammalia > Chiroptera > Mormoopidae > Mormoops > Mormoops blainvillei. The sequence continues at coordinate 176,922 of PVJD01002882.1, forward strand.
GTATACCCCATGCAATGACTCTGAGAAAAGCTAACATCTTTCTTCTGTAGGATTTAAGAAGAAACATTTGTTGTGTGTGTCTTTCCTATTTTCTCACAAATTCAGTTCTTTAAAGATTCAGTAAATAAGATATCACATAAATACCTGCACATATATATGTGCATACCCCATATTTAAAATCTGTCAAATATTTATATTTCTCCATCCCTTTCAATGTAAGTTTCTAAACTTGTTACAAGATGGAAATGAGTTTCTTTGTGACAATTTATCAATATCTAATGATCATGGACCTTATTTTTATATCAATTTTCCTCCCTGCCCCACAATTCTTATTAAAAAAAGAGAATATTTTACCCAAAGGACGAACAATTTTGTTGCTTAAGGGTAGAGGCTACTTATTGCTCCTATGTGCTCAATTATAATTGGTGGAGGACATAACCATCATGACGGTTGTGAAGCCAAATAGTTGGAAGAGACATATAAAATATCTCCAGTCAGGTTTTTTAATCCCTGAGGTGATAAGTAATAAGGGAACACATTACGTTGCCGCCAACCTCATTCACCTACATGTACCTCTGAGGCTGGCTCTAAGACAGATCTTTTCTCCCCCTGTGAAAAACAAACAAAACTGAAAAACTCAACTTGTTTTCTATCAAATTTATTTTTCTGTCATAGAAAAAAATATAAAGGTGGGAAAAAGGGTTGTATGTGGGAATAAAGCATATATTCCAATCTCAGCACAGTCTACTCTCATCATCATTGTGGAGAATGATTAAGTATAATATGTTCCCTTATTAGCAGACTTTGGGAGTGAAAGAAGTCATTGGGAATAAGACCAGGCTAATTCAGCTCTAATATTCTGATTCTCGAGGGTTAGAATGGGTCCCTAGACAACCACTTCAAACCCAAGCCCTGTCTAACATTGTTTATCTTAAATCCACAAAGATCAAACACATTATGTCCTACATCCTTGTTCATAGTAGTGACAAAAAACCCAAAATCAGTCATTTCTTATATTCCAAAAATTCAATACCCCTTCAAGCTCTATAATGTCATTTTTTCCTTCTACTTACCCTACTGAGTTCTTAACACCCTTATTATGTGCATGTGGCATTATTTTATATTCTAAGATAATTTTTTTCTGATTTTTTCTATTTCCTTCTAATTACTTTCCTAATGGGAACATGGATCTCCATTGAAGACATAGTTTCCACAGGCCTCTTAGCTGATAGCTTTGCTCCCACAGCTCTCACAGGAATGAGCCTGGAGAGTTTCCTTAGATTTTATTCTTGGTTTGAGGCCATTTTGCTCCCTAAAGACTCTTGGTTTTGATTTTCATACATGTTATCAGATTTTCTTTTACCCATTAACTCCTATTGTTGCTGACATTACAATCCCCTGGTTCATGTCCCTTATTCCCCCTCATAGTGCAATGGCGTCAGCATTGGTTCCTATGCAGCTCCTGCCTTAATTGTGATTCCAATTAACACCTAGATAATCCTTTAAATACCTGCCACTTCAGTTTCTTGAGTACCATTCCCTTAACATTCTTCTGTTCATCTCAGCAATAGTCTTTTATTTTCATAGTCTAGATAAAGGCAGTGCATCCGTGAGTTGTTTTGTGTCTTTGATTTTTTGAGCACCACCTCTTTTCTCAAATCCACTCTATCACCTTAATCCAAACAAAATTTCAAATCCATTAAAATCTCTGTTTTGTTGATCTTACCAACTTTTCATTGCCCCCTTTTACTTGATGCCTTATGTTTCTCATTCCCCAGCTTTAATTCCATGGCCATTAATTACCTCCAAAGATATCTGGTAAGTAACTACCATGTGCTGTTTTAAGTGCTTCAAATGTATTAGTAAACCAAGATGAAAGGCTTCTGCTTAAATGAATCTCAAATTAGAATCATTCCGTTGTATATATCATAATATATCAGCCACTTTGCACTAAAGCATCCTGTGATAACAAATAACCCCCAAATATTAGCGATTTCCCAAAACAAGGTATATATCTTATCCATAATATATGTGTATTAAGAGTTGGTTTAGGTTCTCCTCCATTAAGCCAGGGTCAGGCTGTATCTTAAACTTGCTAATTATGGTAGAGAGAGAGATGAAATATAGCACTTCAAGGTGATAGCCCTAAAAGTTTCTGTTCCTAAGTGAAATATATTACTTTCAATAAAATATTATTGGCCCAAATAAATAATGTAAGCAAAATTACCAATGTGAGACACCAAAATATGAGGACCACAAGAAGGAACCTGATAGAATTTGTCCTTTCTTTAAAATCAAACTTGGCAAAACTGTAATCCTAGCTAACTCCAACTCTCTGCTTACTCTCATCTGTATCCAAACATTAACTCAGGAACTGGTCAACTTTAAATAGGTTGCCTTCCCCAAATTCATAATATTGAAATCATAATCTCTGGCCTCCCTTAATGAGACCTTATTTGGAGATATGATCTTTACAGAGGTAATTATGTTAAAGTTAATGTGTTGTAGTGGTCTTTAGTCCACTAGGGTTGGTGTTCTTACAAAGAAGGTAACTCTGGACATAAAGAGCCACATAGAGGGAAGGTACCATATAGACACACAGGGAGAAAACAACCATCTACAAGCCAAGTAGACAGGCACAGAAGAGATTCATCCCTCATAGCCCCAGAAGGGATTTATGCTGGCACCTTGATTTTGGATTTTGAGCATCCAAAGCCATGAGATGATTTATTTCTATTGATTTATTTCTATTTTTTGAGTCATCCATCTCATGGTATTTTGTTACTAAGAGATTCACCTGCCTATTATCTTACTCTGTCCCCTTTGTTCTCAAACCACTACTAACACATACCCCATATTCAGCCTGCTGATGACTTCGGTGAGCTGATTGCTTAGCTTTCTATCCTCCGAAAATAATAGAGTCATTAGAAAATATCAGAAGGAACCTTCTGCACGCTGTCTACAAAATACCCTCACCCCGCAATGTCTACATAAACAACTCTGCATTATTGCCGAGTACCACAGTTATTGTAGTATATCCTTGCTTCATCTAAAATTCACCCCTTCCCTCCTTTTATCTCTTCAAGAATGGCACTTTAGTAAGTTTCCTTTTTCCATTCTACATCACTAATTCTTCCCTCTCATTTGCAATATTTTCATTATCACACAGTCTGTCATCAATAGAAGGTAATAATACTTTTTATCCCACTTATTTTATCAAATCAAACAAACAAAATTCCTTGAAATTATTGACAATTCCCATTGTTTCCAGCTAATCTTCAATTTTCTTTTAAATTTGGTGACAGGAGGGTCACTTGGAAAATCTAACTAAAGGGGTAAAGAGAAGTTTTGTGATAAAGGGGTTACATAAAATTTTTGGAAAATTAAAAAAAAAAGTCCAGGACAGGGAAGAGTAAATAGCCATCATACAACAGTGAATTCTATTATATTTTAGCTTTTCTCATTAGTGAATTGTTTGGACAGTTTGAAATATGTTTCCCAAAATCTAAGATGATAATAATAATAATAATAATAGTAATTAGCTTATGTTTTCTCACTACATGTCATTAACTTTTCTAAATATTTTATAAGCACCTTATGTGATCCCAAAAAAGCCTCTAAGATATAGATACTATTATTATTTTTATTAGCACTTCAGAAAATCCAGACATTTTAAGAAAATTGCCAAAGGTACCTTGTTATTAATAATTAGAGATGAAGTTTATATAGTCTAGCTAACTCCAAACTCACATATTATACATTAAACCTGAAGGGGTGCATTTGATAATGACTGTTTCTTTGTTTATGGGAGCAGGTGCTTTCTAGCAGTTAAAGCACAATTCTTTTTTTTTTTTTTATAAAGGTTTTATGTATTTATTTTTAGAGAAAGGGCAAGGGAGCAAGAAAGAGAGGGAAACACCAATGTGTGGTTGCTTCTCACTCACCCTCTACTGGAGGCCTGGCCTGCAACCTAGGCATGTGCCCTGACTGGGAATTGAACCGGTGACCCTTAGGTTCACAGGCTGGCACTCAATACATTGAGCAACACTAGCCAGTGCTAAAGAATGATTCTTAACCATGTAACCTAACCAACTTTGTTTAACCTCCCCTCTTCACTGTATTTCCCAAGAGGAGAGTTGGTTAATGGTGTTGCAATATCTACATTTGCAGGCTTTCATGCCATATGTAGTGTTCATTATTAATACTTAGTACTAGAATTAACATGTCAGAGTCACCTTCCCCCAAGCATTTAACTTTCTCAACCTGTGTTCTTAGAAATAACAACAATAATTTTAATCTCATTTGTAGGTATGGACTTTCCCGATTATGAATGTTTAGGAAACTACAACTGAAATAACACAAACTGACATAATACACTCTAAGAAGACTGAGGAGGCAAAGAGGATAAAAACAACTTTTATTTCCAGTGCTCTACTGATTAGGGCCCTAGAAACTACTCATTTGAAGTCAATCAAACTGCGTTACATATCTCAGTTCTCCACCCACTTGAAACTATTACCTATACCTTTTGACCTTACAGTATTTCACAGTAAGTGATGAAATGACTTTCCCTTCCCCTTGACTTTGGGTTCAACCCTGTAACCTAATTTGATCATTAGAATAAGGCAGACATAACAATAGGCCATGCTGACTTTTGACCTCACTTGTTTTCCATTTTCCCTCTTACTGCTGCCGTTTCTATATAAAGACACATCAAGGCTAGCTTACTTGACTTAAAAGGTGGATGAGAGACACAAACAAAATCGCACCCAATATCAGTAGATGAGAAAGTCTAGTCATGCTCAACAGACCTAGATAAACCCAAGCAATTTCTACCCACAGTTAATCAATGTACTGACCAATGACAATAAATTATACTTACCTTAAGCAGCTAGTTTGGGGGTGGACTTTTGAATATCATTTCTTATGACAAATAGCATTAGCTAGCAGTCTACAAAATAAAGAGAGAGAAAGAGTTGGATAGATAGATATAAATATGTGTTTACATACATATTACTAAAGAATATATTGTACATATATTATATATTATATATAATATATTATATGTATGGAGAGAGAAATAGAAATATATATTATACATTATATCAGCATGACTAGTTAAATAAAGTCACATCAGAAGAACAATGTATACCACACTTGACAGTTTTAGCTGGCTCTCTAATTCAAGAACGATTTTCCTGGGTGGGATTGGGAATCTTCAGAATATAGCAAACATTATCCCCAACTAACATTACAACCAACCCCATTATTAAAAATTATGTCCTCCATATTCAATATCAATTAATAATATATCATTGAACCTTGTCCATTAAATTAATGAACTTTGTTCAAACATTAAAACTTTGCTTTAGAAAATTGCTACATATAAAATTTGGTTTAAATGTTTTAAATAGTATTTTTAGTAAAATCCATTGAGGTCTTATAAACCCTTACCTTTTCATTCCTTTTGTGATTGAACTAATCGAACTTGAGAAACCATGTTCTAAAAGATTCATATGGATTTGAGACCATCATCTTTGCCCCTTAAGTATAGTGAGGGAGGATGGGGTGACTTGACTAACTCATTACATTAACAAATCTGTAGTGATGGGATGAATTATAGATCGATAATCATGTCTTTAAGCAGAACACATTTTATTTAATTCTTTTATCAGTTTGCACTGGCTAATTATCTGTGAGAAGTTATATTCTTTCATTTCAAAAGCCTGTCAGTGTGTGGGATGACAGCAGAGAGGATGAGAGCAGTTCTTTTCCTGCTCTCAGTACTACATACTTTTTTGTGCATTGCTACCATCTGAACTAATTCGATCCTCATTACTTCTATCTAAACACATTTAGACAATGAAACTAACATATATAAACAAATACACAACCACATCAGTGTTTTAACATGATTCTTACTAATACAGTAAGATTGATGCACTAAAATAAAAGCATAGGAAATAAAGAGTTGGTTTACTTAAGTTTTAGAGAACAGATTAAAATATTTTTTCTAAAATTATTGTTTATTTCATATAAATATAGTACCTCAAATGGAAAAGATTTTCATGTATAAAAAGATCTGGTTAATTTACATTATTATAAAAATCAGGTAAAATATGAACACTGATATCCATGGTAAATAGTTCATGATATGATGAATTTTAACATTCTCCATCTATATTTTCTGCATATGAATCCTTATTTGAAATAGTTGTCTAAAATATCATACAACTACAATCATTTAATTATCGCAATTATTT